>OZ014522.1:19471432-19978481 GCA_963966055.1 Lathyrus aphaca | reverse complement strand
CAAATCATTGATAACAGACACTGGAGCTTCATTCCACCATGCGAAGTCGCGAATGGTAAGACCTAATGAAGCTAAAGTGTCTGCACACGTGTTGCCTTCTCTATAAATGTGCGACAAAAAAAGAGTAGATGGGAGAGAGGGTCCCCTTGTTTGACTCCTCTCTTGCAACCAAAATATTCTTCCTGAGCCCCACTAATTGAAACAGAAAGTTTTGCAGAGTGGAGTATTATTTTGATCCATGAACAGAACTTATTAGAGAAGCCAAATTTCTGTAGGACTGGGAGCAAAAAATCCCAGTCTAAAGTATCAAATGCTTTTCTGAAGTCAATCTTAACAATTATGTTGCCACCAATGGATTTAGTTTGAAGTAGATTAATGGCTTCTGATGTGAGGCAAATACAATCAGTTATGGTCCTACCCTTTATGAACCCTCTTTGTTCTAGAGAAATTATTGTTGGCATGAGTGTAGCAAGTCTTTCAGCTAGGATTTTGGAAAGGATTTTGAGCATGACGTTTGCTAAAGTTATTGGTCTATATTGGTCCACCTTGTTTGCATCAAGACTTTTGGGAATCAAAATGATTGAGTTTTCATTCCAATTGAGAAGTAACTAGCCAATGTTGAAACATTGAATTGTAGCATTGAATACATCTTCCTTAATGATATCTCAATATTCTTGGTAGAAATGGCCTCCAAAACCATCAGGTACAGGGGAGCTTTCTCCGTTCAATGAAAAAATTGCTTTTTCTATCTCTGCATGACTTGGAATTGAAGTTAGTATGTTGTTTGTAAAGTTTGTAACCAAAGTTGGGATTACCTCCTCTACTAGCCCATTATCCAATGAAACATTGTTGGTGTTGAACAAATCAGTGAAATGTTCTAAATATATTAATGAGATTGTGTTTAGATCAGTGATAATATCCCCCTCATGCATGATGGAAGATATAAGCTTGGTACAGTTTCTGACTTTGGCCATTCTATGAAAATAGGTTGTATTTCTATCACCGTCTATATGCCAACTGACTTTTGCTTTTCCTTTCCAAAATAAGTCTTCCATATTCAATGTAGTTTCTAACTCCATTTGAGCATCCCTTTCTTTTTCTAATAAAGTTTCAGTTTGACCCTTATAGCCTATATGTGCTTGAATATCTTCTAAATTGGAGGTTGCTTTTTCCAGTAAAACATGCACATTGCCAAAGGTTTCCTTGTTCCAAGTTTTGAGCATAGTCTTGAGAAGCCTTAACTTTTGAGACAAAATGAACATTGGACATCCATAGATCTTTGATTGCCAACATTTCTTGTCAACATTGATGCAGTCAGGATGCTTTGCCCACATTGGTAAGAATTTGAAATTTGATACTTTACTGAACTGTAATCAAAGATTAGAAGAATGGGATGGTGATATGACTTGTGCCTAATGAGTGTTGATACCGATGATGAACTACAGAAATTAATCCATTTGTGGTCACATATGACTCTGTCTAATCTTCTTTCAATGAGCTGGGAACCCCTTATTCCATTATGCCAAGTATATTCTGAACCTCTAGTAGGCAGATGAATGAATGAATTGATATCAGTCCAATCTTGAAAATCTATTATAGGAGTTCTATGAGGGCTAGAAACTCCATTATGTTCATGAGCCCCAAGTATTGTGTTGAAATCACCAATAAAACTCTAAGGGGCCTCTTGTACTCTAGGCAAAGAAGAAAGAGTGGACCATAGTTCTCTCCTTTTGATGTAATTGTTGGAAGCATAAGCCAAATTTAGAGTCACCATCATGTACTATAAGTGAGATATGTTGATCATCTTTGTAAATGATTTGAGGATCTAGCCTAGTAGAACAAAGACACAAGAGATTTGAAATCATCCCTGGCCTATGATTTTCTGCAAAAACTTTAAGGTTGAGATTTGAGAAAAATCTAGGGGGAAATTGTGCTAAAGACATCCATGGTTCAACAAGAAAACAGAAATCTGGTTTATGCTTTCGGATGAGGTTTTTTAAGGCTAATCTAGTGGGTTGATTAGCTAGTCCTCTAACATTCCAAAAAAGAGCTTTCATTTTGCTTGAGTAGAAGAGCCTGCTCGAGCTCTGGTGCTTGGTCCACCCTTCAAGGCTTTAAGGATACTTTTAGATTTCCTCTTAGTTTGCTTTGAAACTATCATTTTAAAGATGTTTACATCTTCCACTGGTGTATCAGCTTCTTCAGCCATATTGGCCCAGGATTGCCTAAGAAAATTCATATTTTGTTGCAAATCTTGATTAGAGGATGGTTCCAATTGAGTATTATCCATTTGGGTTGCATCAACAAACTCAGACCCACTAGAACTAGTGTCTACTTCCACAAGGCTAGCTGATTTATCTTGTGTATTGGAGGGTACTTGTAGAGCTAGAAAATTGCTAGGTAATAAAGGACCAAATTCTACATTCTCTTGGTTAGATGTTCTTTCTACCACAGTTGGGGAGAGAATAGCATTGGTGTCATCTCTATCAGCAACAGTCTGATTATATGCAGCCTGTGTCTCAACTAGTGTACAGGGGGTAGGCACAACATGACCTATATCAGTATTATTCCTAGCATCTGCAACATTTCTTTTTGGAATATAAACTTTTTTGTTCTTGTCACTAGGTTTGGGAAATTCAGTCCTCTGTGCTAATTTCCTGCAGTTTCCTACACTGTGGCCTATCAACTTGCAATGGTCACAAAAATCGGGCAAATTTTCATAGGTGACATCTATAAAGAAAGCAAATTCTTTCCTCTCTAACAATATATTGCTCGGCCAAATCAAGGGTGGAGATTAACATGGGAATGTATCCTCCGCCCCCACCTGCACTATTGACATCCCTAACACCATAAATATACATTATTAAAATCACAACTTTTGAAAAAAAAAATTATATTTTAAAAATGATTTTTATAAAAATCTATTCGAAATAACTTCAAAATTAAGTGATGTTTTGAAATTTTGATATCCAATTTTTTTTTCGATGAGATGATAAAATATCTAAAATAACATTTTAAGAATAACTATTCAAACCAAATTTTTATTTGAAGTTTTTACAAAAAGTCGTTTTATAAATTTTTTTTCCTACGAAATTATGTTACACTATAAAAATCATTTAAAAAAAAAAAACAAAACAATCGCCCCCAATTTTTCTATCTGTCACGGCTAGGAAATGGAATTACATAATAGAAAGAAACTGTAAGTTTAGATAAGCTTTTCTTAAATTTGCAAATTTTGAATCATCTAGTTGCTATTTTGAGAGACCATTTTCTATCTGCCACGGCTAGGAAATGGTATTACATAAACAATTGATTGTGAAAACAATAGAATAATATGTTCTACAGCCGTCTAATCCTTGTGAACAAATTGCATGCCCGAAAGAACTAGAAAGCAAGAACAAACTTATTATTTATAGATGCAAAATATACATTTTACAATATCAAAATTTACAAAGCAAATTTCCAAAAGGGGCACGGGGAATACAATGGGGTACTCCTTAGATTTATTTACAGAACCATCATCATCATGTCGTGGTTAAATATATTACCGGATGACTGATCTTCAACATTCCTTTTACCAATTTTGGAAGGATTTGGATTTGGTATGTAATGGCAACTTCTCAGATTCAGGCTTCAGTCACACAATATTTTCATTGAATAACAATATCATTCATAGCTTCAAGATCAACGACTCACTAGCCAACCTGGTTTAATTAGGATGTCTTCCTTAAAGTTGCGACCAGAGACAGACACTGACTCGCCTTGACGGCGGTAACACTGCAAAGTATTAGAAGCAACAATTAAAGAAAATCTGTCTAATGATTTATCAATATTAAGGAGTTTATCTAAACAATCATCAAGTAATAACAATTAATGGCCTAACAAGATAAGGATAACAAATTACAGATCTACCGAGATAGCTTAGTACAATTATTATTGATGAGGCAGGGAAGTTTGGGCAAAAGCTCTATTTGAAGAATCAATTGAGAAGAAATCAAGCACTAACCTTGTAACATACAACTGTATCGTCAGGGTACATTGCAAATAACTTGGTACCAAGGCGTGCATTACACGAATCACAGAGACTCTCATCATTAATCTGAACATGCCTTGATCTTTCATCTAATCTTGACAACCTTGCATCAGTGTCTACGGCACGAGATAAATTATGGACAATCTGAAATATATGTTATTAAAGTTAACAATACTAGTCCACAATACTTGGTTGCCTTCCAATTTATATCAAAAGAAAATGTCAACCGGAAAATGTCGGACTACAAACAAGTTATCTCTAAAAAATGGCACGCAATGAATTTTTATAAAAATGGTTTAAGTTCAGGAACAACTATGAACTTGGTGGTAAAAATCCACATAAACTGGTGATACAGTAGAGACTATACTCAAGATGATGGTATTTAAACCAGTCATATACTTTGTTCCAAAAGAACTTCAAAAAACTGTTGTGGTTACAAAAATCTTGTGGAATGCACCTCTCTGGGAAAGAACTTGCAGAAAACAAGATTACCCATAAGTCCGTAACTCTTTGATAGCAAGTAGCTACCACTACAACTCTGATTTGTATTGTATCCCCCTCCTCCAAATTGGAGAAAATAGTCTCTTAAGGTTAGGAAAAAATCTATCCAGAAAAGAAAAACTGTGATGGTACCTGTCCTTGACGATGATGATGAACTCTGGCCCTGAACATTCTTAGTAAAGTCTCAGAAGCAAGTTGAAGTGGCATATCTGGTGATAGTTTCTGCATTTAAAAGCCAAAATATTTAACAAGTACAGATTTGGGAGTGCATGCGAATATACAATAAAAGGCAAAGATAAGCAAGCGAAAATCTGTAAATGATTAGACGCAGAGTCCTTCCATCCATCCAATCGTGATAAAGGATCTATGAAGCATTGCATATTGCTGAAATAATGCCTGTTTATGCATTTCAAACTATCTCTTGTAGTAATTGACTTTTGATGATAATATTTTAATAACAGGATATCAGACATGTCCATAAAATATTTTCCTATTTATTTCCTACCAAAGCCTCTTGTCAAACACCATTTAAAGCAGTCAGGTAAAAACACAAGCAAAATTACATCACATCCTACATGCAACCCCAACTTGAAAAAAGAATAGACAAAACAGATCCTAATGGCATGAGCAGCAGGAATTGTTGGATTAGCAAAACTATACATGACCTGAATCTCTCCTGATCCAGTGATGGGTATAAATAGGTGTATTTGTATCACACCCTTGAGGCCAATTCGGCGACACCCAACCAATTTCATCATATCCCACAAACACCATGAAAACAAAAAAGGGTGTTTGACTATATTTTTAATTTCACCGTCTCCTAATATATCTGACACTGTTGCTGGTATTCAACAGGTTCAAACTCCAGAGTGGGGGTTTGTGACCTGACCAGACCAGCCTATGAGACAGTTCTCTGTGAAACAGTCTAGTCTACTTGTTAAAACTGATATAGACCAAGTTTAATACCTCTAAAACTTGCAATGGGTCCAATGATTCTCCATGATTGTGGAGAAGGCGAACAGCAGCAGTAAACATGGGATCTTTACCATCTTGTGGATCCAAATACATTTCTAGCAATCTGAGGAAATTTGACAAAAAAGTAAATTAGCCTTTAACATAATTATGCTAAAGCATTACAAAGAATTAAAAGGATGAAATGGAGACAAACTGCATGTAGGCATCAGCTCTTCCAATCTCGGCACAATACTGCTCAGCAGCTTCACTGTCTTCTAACTTTCTGGGAGCCAATAGAAAACAAATAAATAAAGATACTATGTTTTTATGCACTTTGTAAGCCATTTGCATTCAACTGTTCATGTCAGCGTGTTTTAATGAAATTTACAAAAAATTATCTTGAAAATATGGGATAGTTAATTGAGCTCTGAAATCCATCAAATTAAACAATGGTAAATCCCAAAAATCCTATCTTCAAAATCTATATTCACCGTGAATTGGAAGGATTTTTATTCTCAAATTATTATAAATTGCAAGTTACTGTACTCTAGAAAGATCAGTATTGTTCAGTAAAAATAGTAATCCATATTTCTCACTTCTTTTTAGTCTACAACAACGCCCAAATCTTATCAGACTAGGAGAGGGCTTTCAAATATACATATCAAATGACACTTTTGACCTCTCAAAAATCATTTTTCAACAAATCAAATTATAGCAAGGCCAATTTAATGAATGTATCTTTTTAGAATATATAAGTAAACCAGGGTTATTACAATTCTCAACAATCCTGGAGTTTAAGGTAAATTTTTGAGGTGACCCTAGAAAATGGCTAGGACAAGTTTGTATCATCTAATGTAAAACACATACATGCATATAGATGGCTTCATATAAAATTGTTCGTAGAATTACAATGAATCAACAAATAGAAAATGCATGCAAGGAATTACATGGCATCATACAATATAGTTTGAATAAATTTTACAAGAAAAAGTAGACAATAGCTACAATTTCAAAGCTAATTTGAAACTTACAAAGCCAAAATTTGGAGGACCAGAGTCTCTTGCCCCAATCTTCTATATAGAATGGCCTGTCAAGTAAGCCCAAATAAAAATAAAAATAAAAATAAATGTTGGTAGACATCAATTTGAACATAAGGGAATTTATCACCACCTGTCCCAAAGATAGTCTATGAAACAAAGAACCATACATAAAAAAATACATCAAACTATAATAAACAAATTTTGGATAGCATAGTCAAAGGACTTAATTACCTTTTCCAACCATAATTCTGATCCTTCAATCAAGTCGAGAACTTCTTCTGGATCATACAGGTCTGATGATTGCAAAAAGATCTGTAATCTTTCCCTGACAGGAGTCTGAAAGATTGAGTTCCTCAAGGTAGTCAAATTTTCTCTCTCGATATTTCCACTAGCAATATTTTCAGAGATAATTTCAAACTCAAAGGCTTCAATTGCTGATTTGGCAAGTGAGAGGGCATACAGTGTATGCAACTGAGTATCAAAACAGTCTTGGTCTTCAATCAACCATTGGAGATACCTAAAATAACAAGCATGTCAGGGTAAATTAAGAAGCAGAATGTTAATAGGAGTATAAACTAATATTACAACTATAACGACCAACCCTTGACCATTAGGTGCACTCACATACATTAGAGCATAAAAATAATGAAGATGAGACAATAAAAGAACTAACTGCATACTGAAATCCTGATAATCAATAATAACTATATATCTCTATACAAGTCTCCAACATATACCTCTGTAAAATTTCTACCTTCTGTGGATCAAGAGATGTAACAACTTCATCTGCAGTGTGAATGAAACATATCACTAATGATTTAATAAATAAAATTAACAGAAATGAAAACATGATGATAAATATGATATCTGAGAGCCCTTTCGCAGATTACAGTAGCCATTTTGTAATAATAAACAAGTGGTCCAAACTACACAACAATATATTCAAAATTTGCATTCTTCAATACCAATGATCCTAAACACTATCATAATATCATTGTAGAAATTCATGAGGGTGAGCATGGTTGAAGAATTGAGGCCAACCAGGAGAAAGCTGGATCTCTCGTTTGTCCGATGTTAGAACTTCGACTGCAAGAACCTGGCTGATATCTGCAATCTGAAATGAGAAAGTTCAAAAAGAAGAATCATGGAATTGTACATTTTACTTGCATTAACAACCAACTTCTTAACCAATCATAGTCATACCCATCCTAGATGTTGGAGAATCAAATCTTGGTCAGATGATTCCTCAAGAATCCTTGAAGCTTCAGCTGCTGCAATTGCCTTGCCAGAAATGAGGTTTTCCCCACTATCTTGTATAATAGTCTCCAAAGCAAGGTCTTTCCGTAAGCTAGATGAATAACTTCTTGCCAGGATGCGCCAAATAGACACAGCTTTTGAGCTCATTCCTTTACTAGCGTATAGAAAGGCAAGGGTTCGTAGGTGCCCCGACTCTTCTAACATGTGTTCCAACTCTTCCTGCAAAGAAATGTATTATCATAAGGTCATCTTTCAGGACAATCCCACGCAATTGCCATCATGTCATGCAGTGAAACAACCTACGTTTTTGTTTAACAAGGATTTAGACAAGGGGGTCACCTCTTTTACTTTTTCTATTCACACTTGTTGTCAATGTTTCAAGCAGGTTTTACCATATACCAGTTTCGCAGCTTAATTTTGCAGATGACACAATTCACTTTTCGGAGAACATTAAATGTGGCCATGCCAACAAGATATTTTTACAAAAAATTAAATTCTAAAAGAATAATAGGCACAATTCCTACTATTACACACTTTACTGTCCAAATTTTGAAAATTTATTGATATCTCTTCAATCATATAATTCATAAAATAAATTGACATTAATAGAGATGCAACATAACAATTTGCATGAATCGAACCCACAATAACAACAATCTGCACATACCACAATACACCAGTTAGTTGAAGATGCCAACCTCTCCATGTCCTCAACGCGATTTAGGGCTCTATAGAGATACACTAATAGAGTGTCAACCCCCTCACTGACTGACTGCATTAATTTTTTCTCTCGGCAGGCCTCCAAATACCTATTCATAATATTCATAAATAAAAGGTCACGAAGAAGATGATCACTATGTAAAAAGCATGGATACTTGCAAAAAATACAAACCTACGTCAATGCATTGTACATTTTTGTCAAAAGAACCTTGCTACGTGGCAAAGTAAGAAATAAAATTTGGTGGCAAGGAGTCATGCTGAAGCATAATTTAGATCAAGGGTCCACAGAATGTGTGAGAATGAGATTATGTGGATTAAAAGACTACAGAAGAATTACTATTAGGCAAATCGACACCTATGAAAGTATACTGCGACAACAAGTAAATAACCTGCATAACTCACAAATCTGTTCTCATGACAGAGCCAAGCATATGGAAGTAGATAAACACTTCATTGAAGAGAAGATGAAAAACTGTGAGTTCTGCGAAACAGATGTCATTCTAACAACCAAGTTGCAGAAATTCTCACCATGGACCAGCCCAATAAGTACTTTAATGATTTTATCAACAAGCTATTTATAGGAGACATTTCGAAGCAAGATTGCAGGAGGGTAGGTAAGAAGCAAAAGAGATTTCAAATTCTATGTCCTGGATAATAGGACTTTGAATAGGATAAAAGTAGATAATGGTACTAGTGATACAATAAGATAAAAATGTAATTTTTTAAGCTTTTGGGATGTAGATAAGAAGTATATACACTAGTAACTCTACACAGATTCATGTCATGTCACTTCTACTAAAAAAGGATTGTGTTCTCTTTTCCATATCAAACAAAAAAAAAATACATATTTATTTTTTTTAAGTAAAATATATATAACAAACTAAAGAATATAAACCTTTCATTTAAAAGAGGAATATAAACCTGCTAATGTTTTTTATTGCTGACTCCAACAAATCGGCTCTATTCGGTGGATTCAAAAACAGATCATTGTCTACTATTGTTTCTACCCCTGCTTTTCTTAGGAAAGATGCTCTCTGGATTGTCATCAAGCCATCATCGACTACATCTTCGAGAGGAGCTGGGGGAGGATGCAAACCCCAATATCGATTCCTAGGAACCTACAAAAGCCAGTTTGAACCTCTGTACCACATTCATAAAGCACAAACTATAAATATTTGAATAATTCATATGCATTAAGGACAAGTGCAAAATTTCACAACAAATCAGCTGACCAAAAAAAAAATTACCGGTTAATCTCGGATCCAAAGTTCAAAGTTATAAAGCACATCAAACACACCTAAGTATTACAAGAAACATAAATTTCAAATACATCATGTGGTCAAGCAAGATCACACCAACTCACTTGCATATTACATTGCACAATCACATGGATATTTTGCTTAAATAAATATATATCTCTATGCTATAGGTTCAGCAATGAAAAAGCATAACATGTATTGGTTTCATGTAAAAGAACATAGATTAAATAGTTTACCAAATTAGCACAAATACAAAATAAATGTCACTAAATAGTATCTAATGAAACAATGAAGCTTTTAAACAGGTTGCTGTATAAAAGTGCATTCACACTTTGCATTCTACCTTAATATTCATTTCAAGTGAAAACAAGGCAGGAGTATTACAAAAGTACATTCAGACTTTCATTCTACCTTAATATTCATTAGAAGTGAAAACAAGGCAAGAGACAAATATACAAATCTCCTACCAAATTTACATCTTATAACTGTTGCTAATATAGTAATTGACACTAATCAAGTATGGAGCATTCTTCACACATAAAGTTTTATTCCTGTTGGCTTAGCTCATGGCAGTGACAAAAATATTTATGACGGTAATATATTAAAAGGGAAACAAACACGATAGTACCAATAATGACCAGCGATTTGGATCTCTCATGATAAATGGGAATATTTCAGAAGGTTCCATGGTCTCAGAGAGCAAAAAGTGGTCCACAGCTTCTTCAAAATGCAAGTCAAAAAGCAAGAGGAATCCCACTTGAGCATGAACAAATGAGAGCAAGTCTTTTGACATTTCACCTTCATAATCAAGCTCCTCTACCAAGGATATAGCTCCCTTATAGTTCTTCTTCCTCAAAAGATCTTTTATTTGTTCTACAGACGGTAATTTCTGATAGCACACAACCTAGTAGTATATGTAACAAAAAAACATGAGTTTATTCAATAACCTAGTATTATGAGAGCATATGGGTTGCAGTTATTAGATATTGCTTGATTGCAATTTTCTAATCAAATAAAATTGTAATGATAGTCATAAAATCAAAATAATAGGCTAAACCTGATGTCAGAAATATAAGAGTGTATAGTACTGCATGGAATGCATCCAGTCCAATGTCATTTGGTACTTAATGATACAGAACCGAAGAACATAATCTAGGGCTGAAATTAAATTTTAGTTTCAATTCAATAAACTCAGTCAAATTAGGTGTCAGGCCTTTATATCATTTCATTATACAATTTCATCAAATAATGCCAATTCTTCCAAAACTTAAGTTGGGCCATGCCTTTTCCATCTTAATGAATGACTAGGAAAATGAAAAAATGTCGAGCATTTTAGCAACCATTAGGGAACGAATTTCCGTAGTAGAGTAGTAAAATTGTCACCTTCTATATAACACTGAGTGCCCATATCAACAGGGTTACCCTTGGTCTAAAATAATAATTTGCACCGCACAAGTTACTAACCATAGCAGGAGAAAATTCAATCCAGCTAACAAAACATATGAATTTTCCCTTGTTTCAAATTAGTTTTTTGTCCACCAAGCATTTAGCTCGGCTACTCCTGAAATTTGAAAAAAAAGTACATACTTGGCAATTTTACTTCCAACATCTGAATTTGTTTACAAGTTTGAATAATGAAGCAATACAACAAGATAGTTTTCATTTTTCAAATTGAAGGTACCCACAATGAAACAATATCCTTAGTGCTAGAGTCTTCTACAACTACTTATAGTAAGTTTTCGTTTTCTTGCCATTTCATTTTAAGCATGTTAGGTTTTAGAATAAGTTTCCTAATATTTAAAAACAAAATTATTTGTTGTAGTTTTTCAAATAAAGGTGTGCATGAGAGACCTGTCTAGTATCTACTACAAAGTACTTAATTCTCCCATGATGTAGATTGAACTTGAAAGCTTCGTTACTTGTCTTTTTTCCTGTTAGATTTGACAATATGGATTCAATGTTATCATGAAATGGCTTCTATTTTGTTTATCTAAACAATTCAAATATAATATCCAGCCAGAAATCAAACAAGAAAGCCAACCATCCTAGCTTTACATCTTAAAGAACTAACACACAGTCGCGCACGCATGTCCAACAACAAAACCACAAGTATGTCAATATGTAGAACCTGAACAAAGACCACAGCACAATCAGATTCAAGCAACAACATACCTTGGTCGCAGTTGCAACAGCAACAAGCTTCCCATCCTTATCTTCCTCACTAGCAACAACACAAGGTCCAATCCCTTCCCCACCAAACGGCAAAACCTGAGCACATCCCCCGTGCTTCTTATTATACAACTCAATCTTTCCATCACTCACAACAACCACATAAAAAGACAACTCTCCAACAGAATCCAACCCATTCCGAAACACCAAACTACCTCCAACCGGCTGCCCTTGCGCATCAACAATAATTCCCACATTGTCCACCAACAACAACACCCTCCACTCTCTATACAACAACTTCAACCGTGGCGGCCGCGACACATCCGGCAACGAAAATATAACACTACTCTGTCCACTAACACACGAAATCAAACTATAACCATTCGCAGTACCAACAACAATGGAATCATCAAGCCAAACCATAGTACTAACAACACCATCAACACATTGAATCTCTTTCAAAACAACAAGTGAAGCATTATTAACCTCTTTATCACTCTTCCCGCTTTTACCTCCTAAAACAAGCTCCACAATCACTAGCCTCCTCCCAATTGTAAGAGCTAAAACACATCCACCACAACCCTCACTATGTGTTTCACCGTCTTTCACAATCAAACCTCCCAATTTATGCAAAAACCTTTGATTACTATTACTATCCAAACCTAAACCTAAAACTTCAGATTCATTATTTCTCATTCTCCTTCGCGTTACAACAGTAACACCTTTCGAAAACCCTAACCTAACCGCGCGATTCGATAACTCAGAATCCACCAAAAACAAAGAACCGTCCGAAAGCAACAAAACCTTCCCTAAATCTGCTAAAACTAAAACATCATCTACCGAGGAGCTACTTACAGAAACGCTTCTCAGAAACGAGAGCTTCTGCAAAAAGGAAGGCGAATCTGTGTTAACGGTGCCGTTTTGGGAGGCGTTAGTGTCGTTTAGGTTAGGGGAGAGGGAGAAGAGAGTTCCGGAGTGAGTGCCAACGTAGAGAATAGTCCGATTATTGGAAAGTGTTGTGATGGCGAGAGATCGGACGGTGGTGGTGCGGGAGTGTGTGGATAAGTCGAATTGTGAGTGTGGTTCGATCACGATTCGGGTTGTGGTGGGTTCAGTTTTCGCCATTGGAAGCAACGATAACTGGAACTCTGTTTTTTTTTTCTGAATTAGTGAAGTGAAAGCATTGTATTGTTACTGTGGTGAAGGTTTTTTGTGGAGGTTAGTTTGGACTCTGCTGCAGTGTGAATGGAGTGCGATCAGAATCTAGAACAAATCACGGTGGACTGTGGCTGTGTTGTTGACAGAAGCAAGGTGTTTAATTTGGGCTCACGGTGACGCACTGGATTTAACTTGGGATGGGAGTGACTAGATAAATTAAATTGTCAAAAATAATTACTACAAGTGGTAGATATTTGAATATTTAACAAATTATTTTAATACTTTTATATAATGTTTTTACTAGTTACTATTTAATGAATACTAGATTTATGAAGCGTTGCTCCGGACGAATATATTAAAAATAAAATTATATTATTTTATAATAGTTGATATTTATTTATTTATTTTATAAAAGAATGGTATATTTCAAAAGTAAATAATACAAAGCATCTTGGGTATAGCCTAAAGTTCAAAAACCTATACAACTTACATTAAAAAATTAGCTATATTTTTTCTATATCTGGGCCTCATCCACCCTCTATACACTATAATGTCAATAATACATTTAATAATATTATCTATATCAATTTTATCATTATCTCTATCAAAGATAAAACTATTTCTATATTTCCAAATACCATGAATAGTTTCTGCAGTGATAGCTTTCAGCATACTAGCTTTCCATCCTTTCCTTTTGCATCTCCTCTTTATCCAATCTAAATCAAAGGGACCTTCATTCTTGATGTCGGTCCAGTTCAGCACCTTATTCCATATAGGTTCAGTCTTGCAGCATGTGAAAACCAGATGCTTGTGGTTTTCTTCAGCACTCTCACATAAGTCACATTGCGCATCCTGCAAAAAATCAATTCTGCACATCCTATCTTTTGTAGTCAGTCTTTCATTGTAATACATTCATAGACAAAGATAGGCTATAGATCGAGCAAAGTTATGACATAAGAGATTATGCCAATCCACCTGCATTTCATCATCCAGCATACTGTGATAAACTTTATTCATTTTGAATTTCTGCACTCTAATCATGTCCTGCCAGCATTGATGTATTCCAAGTGCTATTGTTTATATTATTTTTATAATTACAATATTAATTTTTTTAATGAGAAATAATAATAAAAAAATACTTATATTAGTTTTTTTAGATTATATTTATCGGAAGATCTATTATGATTTCATTTATATATTAAAATAAGTAAGTTATTTTTAACTATTATTATAAAAATATGACTATTTCTATATTAATTTTAACATTTAACTTATAATTTAAATTAATTTTAATACAAAATAATATAATAGTAACAACAGTAATGTCGTAGAAATGAAAAAATATTAGGAATAAAAATAGATGTATTTATGTCAACAACAGTTTCACAGACCTAATAATAATATAATAATAATATATCCAACAAATTAAAAATAATTATTATTATAATAATAATAATATAATTAACTTCAATTAAGACATTTAAAATTTAAAAATTCATACAAATAATATAAATTTTTAACAAATTTATAAAATTTATAAGAATAATATGAATTTTTAACAAATTGATAAAATAAAATCTTATAAAAATATATATATAATTGTTTTAGATATGAATATTGTAACTTAACTATTAATAGCAAATAAGTAACAACTCTAATATTAATAGCAAATGTATATCAACTCTAATAATAATTGTTAATAGGTTATAAAATCTGAGAAGTGTAACCATAAATAATGAACTACAAAATTTTAAAGAAATTAAGTATAATAATACCCTTATAATAATTAATTATGTAATTTCTTATAGTGTTATTATTTAAAAGAATTTAATAAAATATGAATATGAGCTATAAGTATTGTTAATAAGAATAATATATTTATCATTTATATTAGTTACATTGTATCTCATCATTGTTTAAATATAAGGACATTTAAAATGAGATAATAGTCGTTAGTGTTTAAATCAACTATTTTCATGAAAATGATATTATAATTGTCTTCATCAAAATTAAACCTGCAATGCCAAAAAATAGAAATTAAACTTAAAATTAGCATTCAATGAAATAAATATTTTATAATCACATTAACAAAATATAAGTTTGATTTCAAAAGAATATAAGTTTCATTTCAAACCTTCTTTATAGTGGCACCAAGTAGTAACGATTGCTCCAAATATATTTATAACAACCTTAATATCAATAAAACCCATCATCAGATTTTATCAAATTATATAAGCAATTGTTTTTATCTATTAATACATAATATTTTAATTAAATTATTTTAGAATTTAAATTTTATGAAGATCATTTGGAAATATTTTTTCATTTAAGTTATATAATTGATAATTGCCTTTTTTTTCACTTATAATATTTTTTTAAGATTTCAATTACTTTTGGCATTTTATACATAGTAATATTGATACACCAATAAAAAAGTTTCTTAAGTATTATTAGACTGGAGTTTAACTCTAATTTTATTTTGTTTAGTTTTTCCTAAATTATTAGCTTTCACATTACAATGCCTACTAATAAAACTAAAACTCAAAATTTCACATAAGAGCTCTGCCAGATCTGCTTCTAGATCAATTGCTTTCCCAACAATGGTCTCGTCCCGACCTCTGGATTTCACTGCAAACAAAGATTTAAAAACAATAAGACAAGAAAAATAAAAGGAAACAACTACCTGAAATTTCAAAAAATCATAAGGTACGATGCATTTAAGTGAATCGTATAACACTGTAAGGTACGATGCACTTAAGTAGAATACAAAATACTATAAGGTACCACACGCTTAAATAAAATACGATACCCCATAAGGTACAATGCACTTAAGCAGGCTTCTTAGCTTACAAACCACACAGGTTGTTCAATAAATAGAACCCTAGTGCAAAAGCTTTCACATTTGATGAAATACTATTTATAATGCCCTGGCCGTAATATCTCTTTTTCTCTCTCACTCAAAATCTTCATTCGTAGTAGCTAGCACTGATATTTAAGGCACTTTGTTTGTGTGGACTAAGCAGAGGCATTATTCTTCATTTAACGCTTGTGATCATTCCTCTGATTCTGCATCAAACGTATTAAGCTCCACGAGAGACAATTGTTTCATCGGTGATAAGGCATCATTCGAAAGAATCAACTAAAGAGAAATTTTGTTTTCCGCTGCATTTTGTATCGTGATTTCTCTTCATGATACTCGATCTTAGCCAATATTCAATTGTTGATGTAGTGTAAGAGATTCTTCAGTTTGGATTTCAGATCTACAATAAGGTGTTTTATATCATCCTAAATTCAAAAGGATGTCTCATGTCGTTAAAGTAAACAAATGTAATAATTTAACACCTTTCTAAAGCCCATGGGAAATTATCCTCTTTTTCAATTCGAGAAATGCAAAGGAAATTAAGTAAGTCATCTTTCTGCCAATTGAAATTCAGACTAATTCAAAACGAAAAACAAATTTTAGATTACCCTGTGTTAAATCCTTTAAAAAAAATTGCGTTCTTATTCAATATTTTTCTATGCAGACACAATGTTATTGTATTTTCACATAAAAATACACAAAATCGACGTGAATTACATGTAATTAATATGTTTATATTATTGAGATTATATGCTTTTTTCTATAACATTAATACAAAGTTCGGAATTTGTAATCCAGATCATTAAAGGATTGATCTGGAGATTGAATTCCAGATTATTTGAATGTTGATTGAAATTGTGTTATTTTTTATTGGTTGTAAGTATGATGCACCTTAATTTTGTGAACAAGGGTAATACATTTAAGCATTATGATACAAAATATCCCTAACAAAGTGTTCTATATGTTGATGTTGGAAAATAATTTACTAATAAACATGAGTTTATTTTACGTGAACATATGCTTCAATGGGTCCGTAAAAACACGGTCAAATTAGGGGTTGACATTATTATTAGGAGGTCAGATTCTAGTTATGATAGAAGATATACATTTGTTATAATGAGATGTGAAAGAAGTATTCAGTATAAAGAACTAGTTCGAAAATCAAAACACAATGACATAAAAAAAATGTGGATGTTCTTTTAAGTTGCGTGAGTATCACAAATTGAATAATACATGGACATTTAATGTGATTTGTGGTATACATAATCATGTATTGTATATTAAGTTAGATGATCATCCGATTGCATATCATCTGAATTCTTAAGAGAAGAAATTTATTTCTGACATGACATTAAACATGATTTAACCTAATAATATATTTACAGCTTTGAAAAGAAAAATACTTGAAAGTGTCTCAAATATTAAGTAAGTATACAATGTTCATTAATGAAACAATAAGGCGATAAAGGGTCTAAGATTATAAATGCATCATTCGTTGAAACTGTTGGATGATGATCATTATGTATCTAAGTAAAAAGTGTGTGAAGATTGAAAAATTATTTGAGATGTATTTTGAATTCATGTTGATTCCAACGTATTATTCAACATATTTCCTATTGTACTAAATACTAATAATAGATTTAACCTATAAGCACAACAAAATGTTACTTCTCAAATACATGTTTATCTTTTAGAAATTTTGTGCGTTACTTCTCAATTTCCTTTTTTTTTTCCTATAATGATATAAGTCAATGAATCAAATCGTGTGTCACAACTTTACGATTAAAATAAATTTAAATAAATCAATCCAAAAATAAATATAAATAAGTCAATTCAAACAAAATATACATTTAATTTAGAAGTCTTCACTTCAAGTACATGCATGACTTCATCCCAACTTTAGAAACAAACAATCAAACAAATAAATATAGGGGGAAAAGAGAATTTTTGATAGACATGCAAAATAAATTTTCTTCAAAAGAATTCTACATAATAGAAAGGAAAAAAAAGCCCTTAAAGATATAAGCTAGGACTGGACAACGGTCGGTCCAGTTCTGTTTTCGGGCCCAAAACCCCAAATCGGTCTAACCCTCGGTTGAATAATACATACCCATTTTCGTTCGGTTCAAGTTTCGGTTTTGTCGATTCACGGGTTCACGGTTTGGCGGTTTGACGGTTCAGTTTGAACGGTTTTATTATAAGTGTTCCTTTTTAATTTTTGTTCAACATGTGCTTTTTTTTCAGCCTTCAAAATCTGGGCACGGACCATTATTTTTCTTCATTCAGTCCAATCTTTTTCCAATACAAATATTAAATCTTTCATCAAAATATTACTGAGTTATTTTTTAATTTTGTTAATTAGATATTGTTTCTAACTGTCTCTTATGCCTGATTAAAAAATTTAATATTGTGTATTATTATTGAATAATCAAACTTACAAAATACATATATCAAAAATTGAAAGAAAAAGAAATTGTAAACCATAAAATTACAACAGAAGATTTTTTATTCTTCAAACCTCATGGTTCGACTATCCACCTTTTCAAAAAATACCAACATCAAGCTTCAATCAAATACAACACAAAAAAGAGAGGAAGATAGAACATCCAGGAAATAAAAGAGAGGAAGCTAGAAATTATAGATCTAACCAAAAAAAGTTTACATAAAGGAGAGAGGAAGATAACTTAAAAGGAAGAAAATTACAAAATATAAATTAAAATGATAATAGATCTAATAGACTTCTTAGAATATGGATGGAGAAGAAAAAGAAGAAGAAGAACATGATGATTTTGGTTGGAAGAAGGAACGGTGAAGGAAATGTGATGGTGGTGGAACGATGACAGAACAATGATGGTTGTTATAAAGAGATGAAAGATCCATGATGATGATGGTTGTTGCTATGAAGAACAAGAGGAGAGTGGGATGAGAGTTTCATTTTGATAAATGGCGCAAGAAAGATAGGAGAGAGGAAAGGAGAGTGAAGTGAATTAGGGTTTCACTGTGAGAACTTGAGCAATAAAGTTTGTTTTGTTTGGGTTGGTTTTAATATTGGGCCAAACTAGTACTACATATCGGTCGGGGAAATTATACCCTGTACCCCCACGTTTAGCCCGATACCCCTACAATTTTTTTTAATTCCAATTTTGCCCTTTTAATATTTAAATAAAAACGTAAAAATTTTACCGCGAAGTCAGACTAAAAAAATAATATTTTTTAAATTTGGAAAAGACGAATCGGATGTACAATGGGTAAGATTTTCGGTTAGTAAAATTAAGAACCAGAAGTAGGTGTGTTGAGTTTTCCGGTTCAGAAAAATAACAAACCGGAACTAGCTATGATGCTTTTTCCGGTTTGTATTTTCTTAACCTGAAGTAGCCTATATGGGTTTTCCGGTTAGTAATTTTTTTTTTCTTTTCAATTTTTCAATTTTTTTTAGGAGACAAGGGCCTTTGATGATATGCGCGAAGGATGACTCAAAAGTAGATACTACAAATATGTTCTCTACTACACAAAAATTTCCTACAAAAGAAGAGGCGACTCGATGGATCAGGGAGGTTGGACTCAGAAATATGGTTATTATTATAATCACTCGCTCGGACACAAAGACAGGAAAGAGAGGAAGAAGTGACAAAGTTATATTTGACTGCGATAGAGGTGGAAAGGACAAAGAACAAGAAAGCGAAACACAAAGTGCTTCCAAAAGATGTGAGTGTCCATTAAAAGTTAGATCAACACCTTCAAAGGATGGTTCTGGTTGGAAATCGATGTAAAATATGGCGTTCACAACCATGGTTTACCGAATAGATTTGAAGGTCATGCATTTGTTAGTCGGCTCACTGAAGATGACCAACAACATATTTTAGATTTGACAAAACGTCGTGTTCCTCCAAGACATATTTTGTTGTCTTTGCAAGAGCGAGATCCAAACAATGTGACTCGAATCACCCAAATATATAAACATAAGAGTAAGATTGAGGAAAAAATTAGGGGAAGTATAACATAAATACAACATTTGCTTAAGTTGATTGATGAATCGAATTATGTTTATTATAGTAGGAAAAAAGATGAATCAGAAGTTGTGAAAGATATCTTCTGGGTTCATCCAGACTCTGTGAAATTGTTGAATATGTTCCCGATTTTGTTGATTATGGATAGTACGTATAAAACCAATAAGTATAGGCAACCTTTGTTTGAAATAGTTGGTGTCACATCAACCGAATTAACATTTGCTGTTGCATTTGCCTATATGGAATCTGAGCAAACAGAGACTTTGTGTTGGGTATTGGATAAACTGAAACAGTTATTCACGAAACAAGGGTTATGGCCACAAGTGATTTTAACCGATAGAGATATTGCTTTGATGAAAGCAATTGAAACTGTATTTCCAACTACAGTCAATATGCTTTGTCGATATCACATAACTAAGAATGTGAAAGCGAAGTGCAAGGAGTATGTTGTGGACGATATGTGAGAACCGATAGAGAAACTTTTCTACAAACTTATTGTGGCTAGTGATGAGGTTGAGTATCATCAAAGATTGAAGTTATTTGAGTATCACCAAGCTGCTTACACGAATAAAATGAAGCATCTCCCAGGTATCTATAAAGTGTGACAAGTGCAGCAGCTCCCCAACAGTATCTGCCACATCTGTCCAGGTCCTCAAACAGGGGTAAATACTTTGTCTCTACAATAGTAAAAGTCTTATCCGTAAGAATAGTGCAACCAAGTATCAACATCATATACACCCTGGCCGCACAATCAAATCTCTCATCAGATCGCAGACGAACAAAATGAGTCTTCAACCACTCAAGTATATAATATGGACCTCTGCATGCACGGACCTCATCGGCTGCATCCTCCAGCGAAATACCCATCAGACGACTAGCAAGACTGATGGCATCTGAGTTAGTAATGCCTTCTGTCGGGATAAATAGCTCTCCTCTAATAGGTGTGTGAAGGAGGCAGGATACATCGTCCAGCGTGATGGTCATCTCGCCAAAGGGCATATGAAAAGACGAGGTCTCAGGATGCCATCTCTCGACAAATGCAGATAAGAGGTTCGTATCGATCCTGGATAAGCTGATCCACTGAAGAGACGCTAGACCTGACCGAGACATCCACTCATGTATCTGAGGTGGGAGCATAGATGGAACCCATCCTATAAGTTTGCTGCCATGTGCAGCAACCTTAAGCTCCTTCTTCGGTCGTCTCTCCTGGAAAAAAAAACATATTATATGCTATTATCAACTAAAGATTAAAATAAATTTTATTAATTACTGAAAGTTTATAGGTTCTTTTACATCGTCATCCCACAAATGGGGCGCAACATGATTTTGGTACCTCACCAAAAGTGAGGTATCAGAAGGTCCTCTGGGAAACGCTGGATGTGGAGGAACATGAGACACAACAGGATTAGCAGCCTGTAGTGCATTAAGTTCCTGCTGGTATAAATGCGTAGGAACTGTCCTTCCATCGGGCAATCGCCGATGAATATGTCCGTCGCATCCTCTAATTCGAGACACTGTAAAAAAAACAAAAAAAAATATTTAAAAAAAAATTAAAAAATTAAAAAAAAAAGAAAAAAAAACACATAACCGGAAGTAGCTCATTAGCTACTTCTGGTATGTAACGTTCACAACCGGAAGTAGCAATGACCCTACTTCCGGAGCACAAAATAAAAAAAAAACAGAACCGGAAGTAGCTTACTGAAGTTTTCCGATTGGCAAAAAACTGAACCGGAAGTAGGAGCTGTGGGTTATCCGGAAAGAAATTTTCACTGTGCGATTTTTTCTCCAAAAATTTGTCTGACGTGAAATGATGTGAAAAAGTGAAATTTTTTGAATTATTTACTATTTATATGAGGGTAAAATCATCTAAAAAAAATTTGTCGTAGGGGTATCAGGCTAAACGTGGGGGTACAGGGTATAATTTCCATCGGTCGGTTATGGTTTTTTCTGGGTTGGATTTAGTCAACCGAACCGATCCATTGCTATCCATTTTAAACCGGACATCCAACCCGGTTGACCCGATAATCCGAATTTGACCCAACTGGTAGCTTTTGGTTACTTTGGGCCGGTCGGATTGGACGTTTTTATTTTATTTTGTCCAGCCCTAATATAAGCCTTCTCACCAGCAATTTCCCCAAGAGTTTACTGTCTATTGCTGTACAATATTTAAAATCCATAAATTGATGGCTATAAGAATTCTAAAAAAGAGAACTCTCAACAGTTTGATGAAAAGAATTTTCAGTAGTATATTTTTCCACTTAAGTATATTCTAAAAGTATATTTCCAAGCTATTTTTTTTCTGGCAAAAAGACATAATTCACTTACACATGGATTTAATGAATTTGAAATGCATAGCACATTTTTAAATTTTAGGAGCATTTTTTATTTTACACAAGAATGAAAAAGCAACAGTGAGAAAAGTAACTTCCTATTATAAGCAAAATATCCCTTTATTTATCGATATGTATTTGTAATTAGCAGAAAGTGTTGGAGTTTCTCCTGCACATTTCGTTGTAATTTCCTTCATTTTTTGTGCCAAGACTCTCCTAATGATAAAAAATCATACTAGACTTTAAAAAGAAAGTCCGAATCAAATCTTTAAAAAAATTATTGATTAGACCTAAGCTTTATAGGTCATACGCTGACCTTGCAAAACCTAACTCACAGTGACTAGTGCCACACCTCCAAATGAGTTATAATGTACACATCAAGTAAAAAAAGAGTTCTGTGGCTAGAGAGGGGAAAGTAGCACCCTTATATAGGGTTACATTCCCTTTGCAATTATTTTGACGCCCAAAAAAGGGTAGTAGCTGTTAATATTACAAATTCCAATGAGATCAAATCTTTTTATACACATATTTCATGATAATGAGAAACTATTTTTAATGCTAAACAAAGCTGTACAAACAATTAAAAAAAAAAAAACTGTTTGACGCATTATCAAGAGATTCAAGATCTTGCAGCATTGATCAAAGATCAGACAATCATTCAAAGGCAATGCCGGCGCTGGAACGGAGAAGGCGGTGTCAAAAATGGTGTGGTTAAGATGTTAGGCTGCAAAGGCTGAAAAGAGAACCCTGCCGTCTGTGGAATTCCAATTGGCTGGTGTTGAACAGATCTGTCAAGACAAGCCAATGCAAAAGAAGCGGAATTGAGGGCTCAGTTGTTTGGTTAACAAAAACTAATGAATATATCTAATAGTATAAATTGCAGCACTTTATATTATGCATATTTACACTGATCTACTTGTGCACCTATCATATCAACTTACACAAAAGCCACCGTTTTGCTTAATTAAAAAAATACTACTGTTGAATCATTAGTGTTTTCTAGGCGGCCGACCCTCATTCTGATGGTTTCCAACATGTTTATCACAAGCACTAAGAATCACTAATTCACTGGTCATAGTTTTTTATCTGAAACACATGCATTTCATATTCTTCATATGGATTTAGATCTCTAGCAGTACTAAGTTGAATTCCATTTAAACATGTAACATTTTTATGGAGTGATGAAGCATTTAGTTCCTGATATGAAAGCATATTATAATTGTTTTTTCATCATTTAAAAAGTCAACATAGTCTTGGTTATACTTCTACTTTACCTTATGATCAATTTCATTGAGATATTTATTCCTCAAGTATACTAATATTACAATATTAAAAATAAAAGTCTAAAATTATATTGACAAGATATTGTGCATGTATGATGCGAAAATGCAGGGTTTGTGTAAGAACTTACCCAAATGACAATGATAATGAAGTCTCTGCTGAGTTGTGAACTCCATTCTGATCAGGAGATAACAATGACCAAATAACTAGATCATACAACAAAAGGACTATTTAGTGTCATATCAAGTAAAAAGAAAATGAAAGTTAACAGAAAATTTTCAAAAGAGAAGTAGAAAAATGTCACATCTCATTCTAGAAATAACAACCATGCTTATTAATTGGAATCTGCAAGTAGTTCCAATGTTACTCCCTCAGTTTCATATTAAGTGTCCCTTTGCAATATTTTTTGTAGCAATTTATTTGTCCCTTTAGAATTAAAATATCAATGTAGCATTTATTAATTTTCTCCACTACTATAAACTAATTTATTGTATTTCAACTCAACTAACCACTTCCCTAACTATAATTAATAAGGGTATAAGGGTATTTTAGTAAGCAAGAGGCTTTCAGAAATTAATTAGGATTTAATTGGAATTAAGAAAACCCTTTTTTATTGTAGCAGAACCTTTACCGTTGTTACCAAGTAACCGAAACACAAACCAGACCCGTGAAACCAGAATTTTGAGGAAGATGAACAGAAACGGCAGCCCCTACATGTTTGCACGGCAATCCCACTGTTGCCACCCAAATCCGAGTTTTTGCCCTATCTAGATCGCAAAACCGTACGATCGTGAAATAGACTACCATGATCAACATAATTAATCATTATCTTAAAAAGTGTGCAAAACTAAAAGGGGCGCCTAATTTGAGACGAGGGAGTAGTATTTTGTCCCTTGACACATGATTTGTCCCTTGACACAAATGACCAATTGCAAAAAACATGTCTATGAGTGTTGCTTCATAGGAGCGACTTAAGCATTTAATAGAATCTAACCGTTTGCTTATCCGTCAAAAACTGGACTTTTGGCTCCCTGAAGCACAAGGGTGCTTTTGTTAGTGTTTGAAAGAAGCTCTATGTGCACAATGAATAGAAAATAAACAAGTTGTTTTTTGTGTTTTAGAAATTATTAGGCATATTAGATCTGGTTAACGCAGAAATTACATAAACAGATGTGTCTTCTACATTAGGCAAAAGAAATCTTCGCAACATCTGATGACATCAGGTACATAGGATCTGGTCAAGAAGTTGCAGAATCTTATTATTAGTATTGGACAGAATTTTTTCCATTTATCTTCAAACAAACATTTACCATATTAGATCAAAATAAATCTAAGATGCCATAAACAGAAATTAAAGCAATGAATAAATCAAGATATAGCTTTGTCCTGGTATCATTATGATACTCGGCTAATTTGATTTATGCAAAACTTTTGACAGATCAAATAATATAGGGTTCAACTGTTTCATCTCTATTTTCTAGCAAGAGCAACCAATTGTTCCACGTAAGATCTTAATGTTCTACCACTACATAGTTGTACCCTTTATGTATAGTATACAGAAGAATTTCTCCGCTGTATGTATGATACTTTCTTTTTAAGTAACATAGTTAATTTATTAGAAAACAGAATGAAAAATTCCAGAAAAATAAATCAAGATTGATTTTTAAAAATTCAAAAATTAAAAGCTATCTCTTCTCTGCAAATATAGATAACTTAATTAGAAGGTAAGAAACTAAGAATCACCTGATTGATCTTGATGATCATTAAAATTCGAGCAAAATAGCATATTCTGCATTTTCATAGTGCATTAAGTCAAACGAGATGTAAATAGATATAATAGGAGTTCAAAACAAAACAAAAAAATGCAATATGGTATGCTGCTGAATATACAGCACTGTACACCAACCTCTCCCATACCACGCGATGCATTTTGAACCACATCTGCAGGAAATGACAATAATCAAATGGTCAAGAATGTTTACCACAGTTAATGACATGGTTGGACATGAAGATTATTATTATTTATTTACTGAAAATAATAAACAAGAAAAATTAAACTAATAAAGTTAGCCAACTTCTAGTGTAGGGTATAACTTTGGCTTTCAATCAAGCAATTGGCGTTACAAATGAGGCACCTCAACCCAACTTTCGAGATAGCACATCCGGAGAGTGATCAAGAAATCACTATAAATCTTAAATTTGAAAAGACAAATTTATTTGTTATCCAAACAAGAAAATTTCAACAAAAGAATTGTTAATTCCATTATTATACTACAAACAAGCAACAATACCAACCACACTATTCTACTTAAATTGGGTGCAAGAGAACAGTCACTTGGGCCAAAGACATTAATTACATTATCTATAGTAAAATAAATAGTTAAGATAATATACCTAAGTTTGAAACGCTGGGCTTTACAGCCAATGTCAAGCCAAGAAAACAATCATCGGGATCAGGGCCAAAATCATACAATTTCAACTCAAGATTTGGCTTTGCCCCTGAGAGCAGTGCAGAAAGAAAGCAATAAGCACTAGAGTAAAAAAACGTGATCAGTGCAATTAGCCTTTAACATAGTTATCTAACAAACTGAAAGGGCTCAAATTAAGGATATGACATGGAACAGAAAAAGAAATTTCCTCACTCTTGTTACTCAGCTTCAGCTCAAGAGGATCACCGAGTGAACGAGGAACCCTTGTATGCACCTGTTCGGTATATGTTAGTCAATTGAAGACCTTAAGTAGAATAGAACAGGCTTAAAAAAAATTGTTACATGGAAAAAAGGATGCTGCAGGGACTGATCCGCATCTGGCCTTCTAGATGGGTCCCATGATAACAATTGCTGCAAAATTTACAATGGGGTAGATACTAAAAAATGTCACCAATCGATATAAATAAAAACAGTAAAAATTTGCGCATTTGATATGGAGACAGGCAGATGCTATTGACCAAAACATACTGTGATCAGGTCAATAGCTTCCTTGCTAGCATTTTGAATGATATCAGAAAGCTTCATAGGTGGAACCTGTAGAACAATCGCGACAATAAAAAATACAAGATGCATTAATGAAAAGACGATAACATAATATTACCTGACCATACTAAGGCTATATGAACACTTACAACTTCATGGCCTACAAAGTCCAAAAGCCTAGAGTTGTTTGCATCCACGGTGAAACAAGTTGAATCTGGCATACCAAGAATGCAGTATATTTTGTACAGTTGATCTATTTCACTGTCAATGGACAAAAGTAATTTTATAAGATGTGATTAAAAAAACCAATAGCTCATTTATAGGAATCTACAAGATAATATGCCTAAAAACCAAATAGTTATTTTTAGAAGTCCACAAAATTCATGGATAATTTTTATATGAATTTGATAACACCTTGAGATATATAATGAAGTCATAAAACAATATTCTCCATTAGTAAATTAGCTATTGAAATCCTGAACCATAAATATTTCATTGTTATGCTCTAACAATGTGTTTCAACTTCCTGAAAGTGAAAACGTGTCTCATAAAATATTCCCCCTCCTGAATCTTGATACTCAAATTTCCACATCATGCTATCTAGACCTATGAACAAAATTGACCTTTCTCTAATACAAAATCAAAATTTCTTATATTTTGATGAAAAATGTTAATGGCTTCCCATACATATTCAAATGTAAACAGTGTATTAATTAATAGTTTGTTAAATGTGTAAAAGCACAAAAAACAAGTAGGTAACGTAAATGAGTTTGTCTTGCCATCATCACTACAGCATACAACCATAGAGAAAACATGGGACTCTTAAGATACCTTTCACCAGGAAATATGGGGGTCAAAGTAAAAAGCTCAGCTAATATAGCACCAATAGCCCACATGTCTGCAAGAAACATATGTTTGTTATTCACCGCCACAAGAAGACAGTGACAGCATAAAAGGCAAACAATTTCGACAATATAGAAAGTGTACCTAAAAAAATTTAATTTCAAGGCAAAAGAAAATGATGGTTCTACTCTATGAAGCATGGGTGTATATATATATATATATATATATATACATATATACATATATACATATATACATATATACATATATACATATATATACATACATATATACATATATATATATACATATATATGTATACATATATATACATATATACATATATATGTATACATATATATATATATATATATATATATATATATATATACATATATATATATATACACATATATACATATATATATGTATATATATATATATATATATATAAACTTTTATTGTGATGTTTTGTTGAGAATTGAACAATTTAGTTCTCTATTGATACATTTTTTATTGACAGAAATTCTTATTTTTATTGACGTACCCGTAACTTTTTTTTAGATTAGTGACACAAATTAACCATCATAGGTTCTACTGGATCATAAATTAATTTAGATTAGTGACACAAATTGACCATGAACATTTGGTATGTGGCCCAGTATAACTACAGTCTGACTGTCTTAGTAGAATGTGTGCCACAGTTGACATTAACTCGAACTTCTTTTGACTAGAAAATGAAGTTGTAGAAGGGATGAGAAGGTGATCTATCTACGAATAACTCATCTTTAATATCACTACAAAAGGTTGGAGATAAAGGCTTAACCAAATGTCCCCTGATAAAGGAGTGTATGGGTATGCTTTTGGGAGAGAGAGAGAGAGTAGATAAGTAAAATAAATTAAAAAAACAACTTGAATGCCTACCAACAGCAGGAGTATAACATGCAGACTGCAGCAAAACTTCAGGAGCTCTGTACCTGAATTCCCAAAAACAAAACGTGATGAAGTTGATGATGTGATGAAGAAATCTTTTAAAATAACATGCACACACAAACAGTCTATAAAATATCTAATGTTGCATTCGATGTTGAAAAAGATAAACTAATAAAGACGACATATGAGAGAACACAACTCACCACCGTGTGGAAACATATTGAGTATATGGAGGCATTGATGATACTTCTCTAGCCAGTCCAAAATCAGCAATTTTAAGAACATCATTTGTCACCAGCAAATTTTCTGAATAGAACAAGCTTTCCTATCAGATCATGATCTTTTTGACTCTTTTGACAGATTGAACTGGAAACATAAACACTATGTGCCATTAGAAATTGGCTAAATGAAGTTATATGCCTTACCAGGTTTTAAATCCCGATGAAAGAATCCTTTCTTGTGCACGTGACTAAGTCCATGGAGCACTTGCTTCATAAAGCTTCGTATCTCTTCCTCTGAAAAGGGTTTTTCTTTCTCTTTTATTAATTGGTAAAGATTACAATCCTGAAACACGAAATAGTATGTTAAGCACTTACTGAGAAAGCAAGAGTCAATCCCAACCTCCACCCAACATTAAGCTAGAATATTGGAGGATTACGGATACACTACATAGGAGTTAATAATAATTCCAGTAAACATGCATGTAGCACAGAGAACCGTGTAACAATATGTTATTTTCTGCCAAATTAAGATTTAAAGAAATTATTCTGTCCCTATTCTTTTAGGCTATAAAAGTGGTTTTTGTCAATGGAAGCAAACCATTTTATCAGTAGGTCGTTTAGGTAGTTCTTCAACCATTTTTGTTGTCTAGAATTCTTGGATAATATCATTTCATCCTAATTACAATTCCACCTCTCTGAGCAATTTTTTCCTCAACATTTACAAGATAAATAGATAATAAACCCCTTATTCATTTTGATCACTATGTACTATAAGAGATGAAAACAATGTCAATAAAAAAAAATAAGATAACTAAAAATCACTTCACATGCTGCGATGAAACTTAAATGTAATATATAAATTATATTGAACAAAGAATAAATAAAATTTAACAACAAAGATTTATTTACCATGTATTCAAAAATTAAAAAGAGTTCATTATTTTCTTTAACAACTTCTCTCAACTTTATGATATTTGGGTGATTCATTTTACGGAGGGCCTGCAGAAGAAATGCAATGCACATCAGTGGAGACAAACTAACATTCAAATAAGAGTCAATTGCTTTGGATATAATTTTTCGATTGATGTCAATGTTTCCTATTCAAACTTGTGGAAGCAGGATGCATAAGCAAAAGTATGGTGACAATTTTGTGATTGAAAGTGAAAGGGAAAAAAAACTGTCAAACCAAATAAAGTCTAAAATCTTTATTGCAGATTCAAGAATGTGTGTAAATCACCTTGAGTACAAAAAATCTACTATAGCACATACCTTTACTTCTCTTAAATTTGTGTATTCTTCCCAAAAGCAAAATTTTCTTTTCAACCTTTTGACAGCAACCTGATATATAAGATGAGAATAGGAGCATAAACGTCAAAAAGATATTCCAAATGTAGCATTGGAACAACACAACACCACCTCGTGAGTGGGGGGAGACAAAAAGTAAAACATGCTTTTATAATTTAAACAAAACTGAGATATCCAATTCGACCTTCAATACAAAATGTATGTATGAATGTATAACAACTTTATCTTTATTGCATTCCCCCACAAAATATCCATGGACACATCTCACTTTAAACATATTATACATTTGCTCTAGACCTAAAATAATCAGAACTATTACAACATAAAATTTATTAGCTATCATGCAGAACACGGGGAGTTATCACGTGTCTTGACGGTGGTCCTACATTCCAACGGGAGAGGTCTTGCAAAAGGCAATCAATTTGAGGCTGCTTTCATAGTAAACTCAATTGTTCAATAGACACGGTCCAAATTCAATTCTAACAAATTTGTGATTAAGACATCATGCTGCCTCCTCCAACATGATGTATTAACCACTAAACTATTAGAATTGAATTAGGACAGTGCAAGTTGAATAATAGAATTGCTAATGGAGGTCAGCCTCGGGTTGGCAATAATACATAGGTTGCCCAAAATATAAGGTTTGCATGTTTAGCCCATTTAACACTCCTCCGTGGGAATAAGGACCAGCATGTTTTGTAAGAGAAAGATGAAAACTGAAATACAAGATTTGAGGCTACAGACACAAAGGTAGAGTTATTTTGGGATGAACATGACACAATGAAGGATAGCTTATACCAGATTGCTAGAAGAACAAAGGTACAAGAATATGCTCAAGTTTACTCTTAATTGGCTAAAGTTGCTTACAATCTCAAAAGTTCTCATATCACGGGCTTTATATACATGACCGCAAGAACCATGTCCAAGCTCTTTCAAAATTTTATACCTGGCAAAAAAGACAAACATGAAATAAATTAATCCGGGGCCATTATTGAGAGCCTGACAATTGTACACAGACCAATAGATGAGAGGAAACTAACCTTTCCATTTTCAAAATTTATAACACTATAGCCAATAACACTTCAAAGAGAGTGGAACATATTCCATGAAGAGACATCTAACTGTCAACACTGTGTTGGAACTTGGTTTGAATATGTAGTTTAGATTCGAAATGTAGCATGAAGCATTTAATATCACCAATAATCCACTTTTCATGGTAGAAGTGGTCCACAAACAGCAAGCAGTATGTCAACGTGTACCTTTAGAACTCCTGCTGACTTGGTGATATCGTTTGTATACTACAAAGTTGATCTATCATGATTACATCAACTTCAAATTGAGTCAGTGTATTGGAAAACAGGTGATAAGCTGCACTCAAAAATAATATACAAACTTTAGTTCCTTCAAAAATTAATTACCACCTTAAACATCAAACCAACAGTAAGTACACTTGGAAAGTACAATATTAGGAAAAAGTATAATATCTTATTGTGCAAACTCAACAATAAAAAATCACTTCAAGTTCAACCAATTTGAAGGTTTGCCTTTCAATTCACTCAAAACAGACCCTAACCAGTGTCATCAAATGTGGATTGCAGAAAATAGTGATTTGTTCGAATTCCTCAATTCAATAGCACTATAGCGCCTCTATTTAACAACATTGACCCTGACAAAAATGCTTTATGGCATTTGCTCATGGACTCTACCCCATGAAGACTCTGTTCCATAAAAAATTTGGAGTAGACTAACCCTTACTTTTATAAAATATCATTACCGTGAATTCAACTTAGACTCCTCCATTTAACCTACCCATGAAAATTAAAATCTATTGACCAGCAGATCTAAAAATCAATTTAGAGAACATATAAATTAAAAAAGAGAAAATAAAAAATATAAACTTAAAATTCCTTTGGATTAGCTGAAAAATAATCACTTTTTATTCAAAAAGTCTCTCAAGAAGCTGAAATTATTTGTGGCTGTGTGTTTCAGTATAAACCTAAATCAATCCATCCCAATAAAAAAAAAACAGAATACTCAATCCAGATATAAAAAAAAATGAAGTTTCTTTGCAATATCATATGTCAACAAAACGTCACATTCACATTCAATACAATCTGATTAGAAATAATTCAAAAAAACAATATCGAATTGTGTTCATTGCAATAGATCAATAAGCTATTGCTGCAACTCAAACCAGTGATGAAAACTCGTCTTAAAATTTCAATTTTGATCCTCTAACGAAAGAAACAACCGATCATAATAAGAAAAAAAGAATAACATGATTCAAACTGCATTGGAGTTTGCTTACAAGCTACGAACCAGGGGAAAGAAATCAAAACGAAGAATTGGAAATAGACGAAACCGAACAGTGAAAGAGAAAAAGAAAGAGAAAAACAAAACTCACCGCGTAGGATAAGAATCGGAGCAGAATCGAGAACGCGGATCAGTAATGAGAATGGCGAGTCGAGGAAGAGAATCGGTAGAAAACGGTTATCGGTGGAGAAAGGAGAGAGAAGATGGAGAAGCTTAGAGAGAGAGAATTGGGATATGTGGGAAATGTAAAAAAGAGAGGGTGGATTCCATAGAATAGAAGAAAAACGAAGGAGAAGAAACCAACGAAATAATTAATATTTTATTTTTAGGGAAAATATAATAAATTGGGCCAAGCTATCATTTGTAAAAATGGGTTGGATCCAAACACAAAAAGAAATTCAAAATTACGGTATTTCAAAAATAATTTTTATAAAAAATTATTTAATATAATTTTAAAATTAAATGATATTTTGAATTTTGATATTTAATTTTTTTAATAAATAATTAAATATTTAAAAATACTTTAAGGATAACTATTCAAATTAAATTTTTATTTGAATTTTTTATAAAAAGTATTTTTTTTACACAAAATTATATGAAACTATAAAAATTATTCTTTAAAAAGAGAAAACAGATGAGCCCTCAATATGGCGAAGACTGATGAGATGTGATTTAAGGATGTATCGATGATATTTGAGCTGAAAAATGTTACACGAATGTAATATGCATATATAGACTTGTGACTAGTGTTAGTGTTTGATGAGAGAAGATACTTTAAGACATCATTATATGATCATTACCTTGAATGATATGTCATGTCAACGTCATCTTTTTATCTCCCTACCAGTGATATGATCATTAACTTGAATGATATGTCATGTCAACTTCATCTGACTACGAAGGTTGACTATTAGATCATTCTACAATTCATATACGAGGCATTAGACATGTTGGCTGAAAAGTTTGGAGTGGATCCTTATGAGACCTAATTGAGAGTTACTTTGATGCAAAATGACATGCAAGATTTAAATGGCTAAAGAATTTGTACATAAGTCACCTGAAATCCTCTATTGTTTAAGAATAGCACAAATTGTATGTCATCTTGTTTTTTTTAATTGGTTGACACTGTTATTTTGTGATTAAAAGTGTAACATACATTAATGTTATGTACCTGAAATACTACTAAAATGTAGAGAATATTCATGAGTCCTCTTATTGAGGGACATGTTTAGTTCAATTGTACGTTCATTATGATGATGTAGAGAAATGTAAGATCTAGTAGTTGGCAGGAGACACATGTCTTTTTTAGGTAATATTTGTGTAACCTAATATTTTTTATATAATTCGTTATATGTTTTCCTAACATGTTCTCATGCCTAGATGGATCCCACAATTATTGTGCTTCCTACCATGTCTCGTGTCTATGTTTGTCTCGCATATGAGAGTTACTTATACCATTTGGTTCCATAGGAGATCCATGGGCACGAGATGTTTGTCCTGAGTCATACTACAAACCTTGAGCCTTAAACAAATGGTCTTAGTCAACTTTATATATATGTTATCACTGTTTGTGAATAGATGCATGTTGGAATATCATATTATTTTATAAATATTTATATGTATCTCTCATTTATTTGTAATTTAAAAAAAAATAAGATGAAATTTTTTCTAAGCATATGCAAAGCATAACTAATTATTGCTATTCTAGAAGGATTCATCTTAAAAGTACTCAGGTTGGTTTTAGAACGATTCATTAAAAAAGTACTCATTGTGGTTTCGAAAGGATCCTTTCGATATCGTTCTAGATGACAATAATCATAACAACTAACTTAAGATTTCTAAGATTCTATAATACAATTTAAACTACAAACACATGATAAATTGTTTGGCGATTAAAAACAAATTGCAAGAATTTAGATTTAGTTTGGATGAAAAATAAGAGATTGCAATTTTTAGATGTTTTTAAAATGTTAAACTTGAAAACTGATGTAATATAGATATAGAGTTTCACATGTTAATGTTTTTTCTCTATATCCACAACCTAAAATGTGGACGTTACAATTGTGAAAAAGATATGTTCATAATTTTTAGCTTGATTTTGACAAAGACAAAAGGATGTCTTAAGAACAAATATCAAAGAAGAAGAAAATTGAATCAGGTATCAAGTTTATGTGATGATACTTAAAAGTATGATACTTAAATCAATGACTATATACATTATTAGATGCTCAAAGAAAATTTTAAAAATCATTTTTTGCATTATTTTTAAAATGGAAAAAGTGACATTTTTATTTGTGATTTTTTTCTAAATCCACACTGACCGAGGTAATCGATGAACCCTCTTAGTATAATCGATTAACATGCCTCCTGTTTGTGAAAAAAATTGAGTCAAATATCAAGTTTATGTGATGATACTTAAAAATATGATATTTAAATCAATGGTTATAGACATTAGATGCTCAGAAAAGATGTTTAAAAATCATTTCATGCATTATTTTCAAAATGGAAAAATGGTATTTTTATTTGTGAAAATTTTCTAAGTCCACATTGAGATAATCGATGAACCCTCCAAGTATAATCGAGTAACATGCATTTTGTTAACCTCTTTAAATAAATAAGATTTAATTTTTTTATATTTTTTATTTTATCTAAATTAAAATCTAGTAGTTTATATATTTAAAGTAAGTTTTTAGTCAATTTATTTCACAATATTCACTCCATTAAATTTACATTTATATTTTATTTTTTTGAGGTGATGTCATTATTAATGATATTTAAAATAATGAATTTTCATCTTAAGATGAAATTTCATCTAATTCTACGAAGATGATCTCATGTCATTAACACCGTAAGAAAATAAACCCAACCCATTAAAAATATGAGATTAAAAACTTAATTTAAAAATTAAAACTTGAATGATATTGATCGACATAGATTGAAAATAATCGGAGTTTGAAATGCTAGAAATTAATAGGAATTTGTAATGTTAAAAATGGGTTGATTTAACGATTAATAATATCAATATTTATTAGTTAAGTTAAATTTATAATTAATAAATATAATTGAGAAATATACTTAATATAAAGTATAAAATTTAATAAAATATTAATAACAATAAATATTTAAATAAGTTAATCTATACTCTACTGTGCCACGACTATTGATCTAAAAAATAAAATTGTCTTAAAATTAAGATCAAAATATCATTCACTCTATTTTATTTATACAATTTTTTTTAATATATTCACTTCGAGATAGAAAGAGTAATAGTAATAACAAAATAATAACAACCATATGCATGAAATATATCTTCTTAATTTTTTTTAATCAAAAGTAACCTAGTTTTTCCAAAATAAATTTTCTAAATAATCAAGTATTTTCACTAATATCAAAAGTACTAAAACATGGGCAAAACAAGAGAGCATGTTAATTAAATTAACATCTTGATTTAAAAAATAGAGTTAACATAAATTGAATTAGTGATGATTAGGCGTCAATTGAATTAATGATATACTTCATAACAAGTAGATGGAAACACCAATTAAATTGAGGAATATATACAAGATCAATTGGTGTTTACAATTATTTTCTGTACACAATAGTCAATTTAATTGACATTTATTTTTTAAAAGTTTGTGCCAATTGGATTTGCTATGCTTTAAGTTGCCATTTTTTTTTACCTAAGTACTTTGAGAATTAAATCAGAAAATTTGATTTGTTTCAGAATTTTTTAATTTTAATAAAAAAGAAATTTTTTTTATGATGTGTAATTTGGTCAAATGATCATTTTAAACTATATTAATTTTTGTTTCAAAATAATAACAAAAAATGTCAAAAAAGTAATTAGAATATTAAATAGTTCTAAATAAATATTTAAAATTTTAGTTTATTATTTTAAATACTATTTCTTAAATATTAAAAGAAGGGTTGCTTGGCTGTTGTAAGCGGGGTGGGGACCATCTACATTGATACTATAAAATTGTATTGTGTGTTTACCATTATGCCATCCAATAACCTTAATAATAACATAAATAGTATTGAGTGTACAATTTTACCCTTATTTTCAGTAGCTTGAAAGACGATTTCACCCTCAATATTAATGGAAAGACGACTGTACCCTAGTTGGCTGGATAAGGATAAGGAGTCAGAAGTCATTAAATATATTATTCTGGTTTTATGGTCATTTAAAGGCCAGAGAGACGAGCATATTCTGTTTCAGATTCCTATGCTTCATTTTTTTAAGGAAAAGTAAAAGATTTTATTTGAATGGTTGACGTTCGTTTATTAAGAATTTAATTATAAATTAATATAATTTTTTTAAATTTTTAGGAAATAAATATTTAATATTTATTACTGAAAAATATGAATGATAATATAGTAATACAAGTAAAAAAAATAATACTCTCTTAATTTTCTTTTAGAAACAAATTTTTATATTTTAAATTTATCGAATAATATATATATATATATATATATATATATATATATATATATATATATATATATATATATATATATATATATATATATATATATATAAAAGTGAAAATATTCTTATTCCAGAAATAATTAAATATGAAGAGAAATTATTAATCACATTGAATTATTATAATCATTAATTACAAATAAATCAATGATCAATATATGAAATTTAATCATTTATTCTTGAAATAAGAATATTCCCCACTCTATATAATAAAAAAAAATTATTAAACAAAAAAAATACAAAAAAGAGGAGGACATGAAACCAAAACATTCTAAATAAACAAAAACCTAACGTAAAGAGAATAAATACCTAATAACATAAACTATTTAATAAATATTAAAATAAACATTTATTTAAAAAAGAAAATAGAGGGAGTGCACTTTACTTGTTGTTGTGTAGTACACTTTAAGTAAAAAAATTATTTAAAGATTTTAAATAAAAAAATGTTATATTAAATAAAAAACTTAAGAAAAACATTCTTTTATTCTTAAAAAGGTGAACATTCTGGTATCCTTGAATTTAGTTGGATACCAGTATGGATGAAAATAGATTGGGACGAGTTAGACTTTGTCAAACCTGAGTCTGACTTGCTAAAAATTTTCAAGCCTAAGTCTGACTACTAAAAAATTTTAAGCCAAAGTCTGATTTGTAGCTTATCAAAGACTTATGTTTTGGTCTGAGTCTGACCTTTTCGAAAGTCTGATTAACGAGACTAAATATTTATTTCCATTGACTTATCTGAACTTGCCAAATAGCATAAATTTTTTGAGATGATTTGTTTAAGAGAACTTATAAAAACACCATATGATATTATTCATAGGATTTCTTTCAACTTATTTTCATAAGTTCTTAAATATAACTAAGTTTTAATCTTGTATTTTAATATAAAGAATAAAATACAACATAAAAACAATAAATTCATTTGTATTTAATAAATATGTCGATCTAATAGTCTTATAAGACTTTTTCTATGGCCTACAACCTAACATATTTAACTAAATAGGCTTATAAAAAAACCTAAGTATTTTCTATTTTAAAAAGTCTGGCTTAACCTTGGTATATGTAGGCTAGGCCTTACGTTCCTGTTAGTTGGTCTGGCATATTCTCATCCCTAGGTACTGATACCTTCAACCAATCAAAATTTATTATTCAATGTCACGTTATTTTATTATTTTATTTTAAAATAAATTAAAATTTTACCACAATTTATACTAAAGATACCGATACTCAATTACTTATCATGAATATTTAAAAATTTACCTCTTAAAAAATCAATTATTTTAATTTCTAATACAGCGAATACAAATATTTTCAAACAAAATATACCTTTTTAACTCATAACAAATACCACCGTAAGATTCCTTGAGATTTTTAAAAAAAAAATACATTGTAACAAAATATTTGAAAAGGAAAAAAAGAGTGTGTTGGTTAAGTTTTTTTTTTTTAAATCATGTTTATCAATTTAATAGTGTTGTTATTTTTAAAAAAATGGAAATCATTTTTAATCTTAAAATAAAAATTAATCTTGTTATTTTTATCACTCAAAATTTAAAAACAATACTCACTATATACAACAAGAATTCGCTTAATGAATACTGAAACATATCATGCGCCTTCATTTTGGTCGACGATGTCATTATAAACTATGAATGTATCAAAATACGAAAAACAACATTGATTCTATTAAGCATTAGTAATTTGATGGACCAATCTGACTAGTGAAAGACCCATTCGAGGATCAAAGTAATCTAGAGACTCCAACGATAACACTTAACACATTCAAGGATCAAAATTATTATTTACTTCTATCTTAATGATCCTTAAGCTTATATACATTGTCAATGTAATCTTCGGTTTCCCACTAGAATGATCCAATATCATCCAAAAACAAAAGCAAAAGCAAAAGGAGTGACGTCAAATAGATTTAAGGCAAAGTTGGTTGCTAGTGGGTTCACTCAGAAAGAAGGAATGAATTTCATTAATGTGTTCTCACTTGTTTTAAATCATATATCCATGAGAATATTGTTAGTCATGGTGGCAAGGTTCGACCTAGAACTTGAACAAATGGATGTGAAGATCGGTTCCGTGTACGGTGATCTAAATGAAACAATCCTGATGAGACAACTTGAAGGGTATGCAGAAAAAGGCAAGGAAGGGTATGTGTGCAAACTGAATAGGTCGTTATATAATCTGAAACTGAAATTCTGTGATCAGGTATGAGATGTCCTAAGAGATGTCCCAACACTTGACAGATTTATCCAAAACTTAAATAGCAAGAAAAGTAAACAACACAGAAGTTTGTTAACCCAGTTCAGTGTATAACCACACTTACATCTGGAGGCTACCAAGCCAGGAGGAAATCCACTATAAGTAATATTAATTCTAGACTTAAACCTCTCTGTTTAACCTATCACTTAATAACTACCCAATGCAATTTCTACCTAAGTCACAACTTAGATAAGAGTACCCTACTCACTCCCCCTCAATCACACAGTGATCAAGTTTACAAGTTTAATAAAATTGAAGACATTCTTCAAACAATACAGCTTGATCTTACTTCACAGTTTCAATCAAGTCACAAATGCACTTATGCTTAAAAGCTCATCAAGTGGTACAATTAAAAAACAACCTGCTATTAAAAACACTAGACACCCTATTTGGTCTTCTGAAATTCGTACTCAATTCTATGAGTTCCTGTTGCTTAAATAGGTATCTGTAATTTGGGCTTTCTGTAGAATGATCCAGCCCTAATGCACATGCAGCTTCCACCTTGAATTTAGGGTTTGTTACCTCCTAGATTCTAGGTGATTTAGGTCTTCTGTTTTAATCTGAATCTTCAATATAAAACTCCCTACAGATGCGCCTTGTTCTGTTTTTATCCATCATTAATTAATTCCAGATAACTCTCCTTAAATATCTCTGATTAGTTAGTCAATAATTAATTCTGGAAGCAGGTTTGAGATGTCTCAACATCTGTTGGGACATCCTGAAAAACTGAACTTAGTCATTTACACAATGTCCCAACATCTGGTAAGACATCCTGAAATAAGTTCATATACTCTGTTTGATGATGTCCCAACATTTGATAGGACATTCTGAACTGAATTCAATAATTCTTGTTGGTCAAAAATTCTGCCAATTCAAGACATCTACAAACTCCCCCTTTGGCTAATTTTTGGCTAACATCTTTTCTGGTTTTCAGAGTGCAGCAGAAGTTCTTTTTATCAGAGTATAGCATTACTTTTTCTGTTGATTCTTATTTGAGATTACTCCCCCTCAAACATATATGTATCCAATATTGTTGCAACAGAAAAAAACTTATTCAGTTCAGAAGGAAACAAACAGATTTTTTTATTCATACTTAAACAGCAATTACAATTTGTTGTTGTTCTCCCCCTTGATAGACACAAAATTTAGGGCCAAAGACACTATTCCAGAAATACATTGCTGTCATTACATTTGTCTCACATACATTGATCACTCAGATTCATCACTCTCAGTTTCTTCCTCAACTTCTGTTTCTTCATCAGCTTCACTTTCTTCATCAGAGCCAGCTTTTTGATCTTCTCCACTCTCCAGCCTTTGGATGATTTCTTCAAGTTTTAGCTTCCTTGCTTCAAGTTCTTTGCATGTGCTTTTGAGCTCAGCAATTAGAGCCTTCTTGGAGATTGGAGTCTTAGCAGTTGAAGGACCTGCAGATGTCCCAGAAGGTGCTTCAACATCTGCAGCATGATGACTGAGGAATAACTTGTAGTGAAAAGCCAGGGGGCTTTCTCTCTTGCAGACAGTGTCCTTCTCAGTTAGAATCCCAGGATATTGGCTTAATACTATGCCACATAGCAATGAAGGAAAAGCTATTGGTAACTTTGTTGCAGAAGAACTGGCATGCTTCAGGGTTTGATAAAAAATGTAAGCTCCATAGTCCAGCTTGGTCTGAGTTCCCACAGCAAAAATGAACCTTGCCAGGCCAGTGGAGATTGAAGAGGTGTGATTGGTAGGCACCCAGTTAGCTGTACCAATCCTGTTCAGCATAGCATATTTTCTTGTAAGCATGCTCACAGAGAGCTTTCCCTTTACAGGCCATGCCTTGACCTGGTTTGCAGTGATAACCTTGCAGATTTGGTTATCTGTCTTACCTAGCTCATTGGGTCCATCTGTTTCTCTTCCTAGGTACTGATTGATGATTTGAGGAGAAAACTCTACACATTTACCTCTAACAAAAACTTTTTGAAACTCAGAGGACTTACCATGAGAGCAATCCTCCTGAAGATTAACAATGAACTCTTTGACAAGAAGTTCATAGCAGGGAGAGAGATCTGAGACTGTCTTGAATAGTCCTGCAGCAGAGATGAGGTCAATCAGTTCAGTGCACTCAAGTGCATTGCTGCTCAGTTCTCTTTCTAAGGCAACCCTTCTTTGGTACACAAATTTCCATTTGTTGACACTAGAGACATGATGGAATGATATGTTGTCCAAGGGGGCTTCTGGAACAGCAGATGAAACCCTAGAAGGTGCTGGTTTCTTTTTGGGAGGAGATGTTGGGACATCTGATTCAACATCTGAGTCTGATGGAGTGACAGCTTTTCTTTTCTGAGTTTGAACTTTACTCCATTGTTTTGTTGGCCCAAAAGTAGCTTTAGCTTTTCCTTTCTTTGGGGAAGCTTTCTTCTTCTCAGGAATTTCAGCTTCAGCTTGCATCTTTCCTTTCCTGGACCTCAGCCTTTTGGCTATGCTGGGTCTAACAGAGGCTATGATCTCTGTATCAGAGTCCTGCTCCAGGTTGACCACTGGAGGAGATTGAGCAGTCTCCTCTTCAGCTGGTTGATCAGCAGGGATTTGATCTTCATTTGAGGCTTTGGTCTGATCCTCAGAGACTTCTTCATCACTTTCATTTGAGGCCTTCTTCTGGTCCTCAGTTTGTTCCAAATCAGCATCAGATGAGTTTTTGTTCTCATCTTCAGATGTTCCAACATCTATTGGGACATCTTGTTCTGCAGGAGTGTCCTCTGCAGCTTGAGCTTGTTCTTCTTGAGGTGCAGGCATAGTGTTCAGAGGAATAGAGATTCCACTCACCTTTCTTTGTTCAAACAGAATTTGGGTGACAATCTCCTTGATTGAATCATCCACATAGTTTGAAGATTTTGGAGGCATGTTAGCAGGAGAAGGAATGCCTCCTTTGGCTTTGCTGCAGACTTGATCTTTAGCTCTCTTTGGAGTTCTTGGCTTTTTAGTGTGAGAAGCGCTTCCTCTGAGCTCGTCCAATGGAGTTGATTTCATTGGTACCACAGAGATGGGAGTGGCATGAACTACGTCTTCTTTGTTGAGAACTTCTTCAGTTGTGTTAGGGTTTTGAGACATTGTTGAGGAAGATGGAAGAAAAGCTTTAGGGTTTATGATTTCTGGAGAATAGCTGGTTAATGTGATTCGCTTGTGATAGTATGATGAGAATCTTGATAGCTGATTATAAACAGTTACTAAATAAGTAGCCGTTACAGTGCAAATGACGAGAGATGGAATTCCCAAGGATCTTGTCCAGACTAGTTTTGCCATCTGGAACTTATGCCATACAATGTCATATGACATGTTGGCACATCTCATTAACTGCTAAATATCACATAAACAGATTCCAAGTTTGCCCCTTAAGTTCTCAAATTGTGTAGCATCCAATGCTTTGGTAAAGATATCAGCTAACTGCAGATTTGTAGCTACATGTTCCAATGAAATCACCTTTTCTTCTACAAGATCTCTGATGAAATGATGTCTGATATCAATATGCTTGGTCCTGCTATGTTGGATAGGATTCTTTGATATGTTGATTGCACTTAAGTTGTCACAGTACAATGTCATGACATCCTGTGGGACATTGTACTCAGTGAGCATTTGCTTCATCCAAACCAACTGAGAACAACTGCTTCCAGCTGCTATATATTCAGCTTCAGCTGTAGACAAGGATACACAATTTTGTTTCTTACTGAACCAAGAGATCAAATTGTTTCCTAGAAAGAAGCATCCTCCTGAAGTGCTTTTTCTGTCATCTGCACTTCCAGCCCAATCAGCATCACAGAAGCCAGTGAGAATTGGTTTACATCCATGAAGGTACAATATGCCATAGTCACAAGTACCATTAACATATTTAAGAATTCTCTTGACTTGATTGAGATGACTGACTTTTGGATCAGCTTGATATCTTGCACATACACCTACTGCAAATGCTATGTCAGGTCTGCTAGCAGTTAAGTATAACAAGCTTCCAATCATGCTTCTGTATAAGCTTTGATCTACACTCTCACCCTTTTCATCTTTAGTCAGCTTCAAATGTGTGGGGGAAGGAGTTCTCTTATGAGTAGCATTTTCCATTCCAAATTTCTTGACTATGTTCTTGGTATACTTGCTTTGAGAGATGAACATTGAGTCTTCCATTTTCTTTATTTGCAGACCAAGAAAGTAGGTTAACTCTCCTACTAGGCTCATTTCAAATTCAGATTCCATCTGCTTGACAAAATGTTTGACCATCCTTTCAGACATCCCACCAAATACAATATCATCAACATATATTTGAGCAATCATGACATTCCCTTCTTCATCTTTAACAAACAGAGTTTTGTCAATTCCACCTTTTCTGTATCCTTGCTTGATAAGAAATGTGGTCAGTCTTTCATACCATGCCCTTGGAGCTTGCTTCAAACCATAAAGTGCCTTCTTTAGTTTGTATACATGATTTGGACAGCTTGGATCAACAAATCCTTTAGGCTGTTCTACATATACCTCTTCATTAAGATAGCCATTTAAAAAGGCACTTTTCACATCCATTTGAAATAGCTTGAACTTCAAGATACAAGCAATTCCCAAAAGTAGTCTAATTGATTCAAGCCTTGCTAATGGTGCAAAGGTTTCATCAAAGTCTACTCCTTCAATTTGAGTGTATCCTTGAGCTACAAGTCTAGCTTTGTTCTTTGTAACAACTCCTTGTTCATTTGACTTGTTCTTATACACCCATTTTGTTCCAATCACATTTATGTCATCAGGTCTAGGAACAAGATTCCACACTTCATTCCTTGTGAATTGACCTAATTCCTCTTGCATAGCACAAATCCAGTATTCATCAGTAAGAGCTTCCTTGATGTTTTTAGGTTCTATTTTGGACACAAAACAAGAGCCTGAAATCACTTCTCTAGATCTAGTGCTCACACCTCTGTTGGGATCACCAATTATCAGATCTTTGGGATGATCCTTCTGTATTCTGATGGAGGGAGGTTTGCTGGATTCTTCTGTTCTTGTATCAGTTTGAGTGAAGTTATAATGATCATTCTTTTCTTCAGCTTCAATCTTGATATCAGCAGATGTTCCAACATCTTCTGGGACATCTGTAGGAGCATCATCAATTATCACATTTATGGATTCCATGATAACCTTGGTTCTAGAATTAAATACTCTATATGCTCTGCTGTTTATGGAGTATCCAAGGAAAATTCCTTCATCACTTTTAGGATCCATTTTTCTTCTTTGCTCCCTATCTGCCAGAATATAACAGATACTTCCAAAAACATGGAAGTACTTAACTGTGGGTTTTCTGCCCTTCCAGACTTCATATATTGTGGACAAAGTTCCTTTCCTTAAAGTAACTCTGTTATGGATGTAACAGGCAGTGTTCATAGCTTCAGCCCAAAAGTACAGAGGTAACTTTTTAGCATGGATCATAGCTCTTGCTGATTCTTGAATGGTTCTATTCTTCCTTTCAACAATCCCATTCTGTCGAGGAGTGATTGGTGAAGAATATTCATGGTTGATTCCTTCTGAAGAGCAGAAATCTAAGAACTTTTGGTTCTCAAATTCTTTTCCATGATCACTTCTTATTCTAATCACACAGCTGGATTTTTCCCTTTGCAATCTTTGACATAATTCTTTGAATACATCAAATATATCTGACTTTTCTTTGATGATATTTATCCATGTATATCTTGAAAAATCATCAACCACAACATAGGCATACCTCTTACCACCAAGACTTTCAACCTGCATAGGTCCCATCAGATCCATATGTAAAAGTTCCAAAACTTTGGAAGTTGTCAGATGTTGGAGCTTTGGATGGGACATCTTGGTTTGCTTGCCTATTTGACATTCACCACATATTTTGCCATCATCAATCTTCAGTTTAGGAATACCTCTTACAGCATCCATAGATATTATCTTCTTTATGCCTCTGAAATGAAGATGACCTAGTCTTTGGTGCCATAGTTTCACTTCTTCTTCTTTAGCTAAAGAGCAAGTTGAAGTGAGACTGAGGTTTTGGGATTCCCACATGTAACAGTTGTCTTTAGATCTGGCTCCTTTCATGACAACCTCTTGTTCTTTGTTAGTCACTATGCATTCAATTTTGGTAAAGTTTACACTGTACCCTTAATCACATAATTGACTTATGCTGATCAGGTTAGCAGTTAAACCTTTAACTAGCAGCACATCATCTAGTCTTGGAACATCTTGACAATCCAAGGTTCCAACTCCCTTGATTTCTCCTTTAGCTCCATCTCCAAATGTCACATACCTGGATGAATGTGATTTTAAATTTACTAGCAGATTCTTCAATCCAGTCATGTGTCTTGAACATCCACTGTCAAAATACCAGTCTTCTTTAGCTGATACTCTTAGTGATGTATGTGCTATGAATGCAGTACTTTTCTTTGACCAGATGAGTTGAGATTTCTTTTGATGCCTCAACCCTGTGTGTTGTTTATCAGCTGATCTCCAAGCTTGATTGTTGATCTTGTTCTTGTAGCTTTGATCAGCTTCAGGGCTAGCTTTTGGTTTCCATACCTTCTTGATGTTTTCTGTCTTCTGCTTAGGAGGTTGCTGATTTCTTTGATGTTTATGCAGCACTTTCTTGGTAACTTCTATTTTCTTTTTGGAAGGTTGCTGATACATCTGATTTGGATATCCATGCAACTTATAACAATGAGGTTTGATATGTCCAAATCTTCCACAGTGATGACATCTCCATCTTTGATACTTCTTCTTCATTTTGTTCTTTTCAGAATGTTGAGACATCTGTTGGAACATTATGTTTGTGTTCTTTTCCTGATGTTGAAGCATCTGTTGGGACATCTTGTTAGACTGCATGGATTTTGAAGTTGTTTTGCTAGAGCTAGCTTCATCTTTATTTACTCTGTTAAATCCTAGTCCACTTTTATCCCCTGAGTGCTTATTGTTGTTGAGAATTACATCCAGTGTATTTGAGCTGCTGTTCAACATTCTAACAGATTTGGACATATGTTCCAACTTGGAGTTGAGAAGACTTACTTCACTTTTTAAGGTGTCAATGATCTCCTGATCATTTGCTTTGTCATCTTCTAATGCCTTATTCTGCTTCTTTAACTTTATAACCTCACTGCATATTTCAGAGCTTCATTTATATAGATCTTTGAATGCTTGCTCAAGTTCTTCATAAGTAAGTTCTCCATCACTGGATTCACTTTCAGAGTCACATAATCCAGCTAAAGCAGTGATATGCTTAGCTGATTCCTCTTCTGAATCACCTCCTGAGTCTTCATCAGACCAGGTTACAGAGAGTCCTTTCTTTTGCCTTTTTAAGTAGGTAGGACATTCATTCCTGAGGTGTCCATATCCTTCACATCCATGGCATTTGACTCCTTTTTCTTGACTGGTCTTTTCAGCATAATTTGACCTTCTGTTAGCATCATAAGATCTCCTGTTCTCAGAGGAGTTTGTGTATCTTCCACTGGGTTTGGATTTGCCTTCCATTCCTCTGAGAATCTGTTTGAATTGTCTTCCAAGCATAGCAAGGTTGTCTGATAAGCTTTTATCATTTTCTGATTCATCATCTTCTTCTTCATCAGTATTTGACACCAAGGCTATGCTTTTGTTCTTTTTAACATTTGTGTCATTCATTCCCATCTCAAAAGTTTGAAGGGAACCAATGAGTTCTTCAACTTTCATAGAGCATATGTCTTGAGCTTCTTCTATTGCTGTGACTTTCATGTCAAATCTTTTTGGCAAAGATCTGAGGATTTTTCTTACAAGCTTTTCATCAGTCATTTTTTCTCCCAAGGCTCCAGAAGTATTAGCTACTTCTAAAATGTTCATGTAGAATTCATGAACTGTCTCATTTTCCTTCATTCTCAAGTTTTCAAATTTTGTGGTGAGAAGTTGAAGTCTTGACATCTTTACTTTTGATGTTCCTTCATGAGTTGTTTTGAGAGTATCCCATACATCTTTGGCTAGCTCACAATGATATACAAGTCTGAAGATGTTCCTATCAATGCCATTGAATAAAGCATTTAAGGCCTTTGAGTTGCCTAGTGCTGAATCTTCTTCTTCCTTACTCCATTCTTCTTCAGGTTTCAGCACTTTTGATCCATCTTTGGTATCTTGGACAGGATAATCCCATCCACTGTTGACTGCTCTCCATGCCCTGTTGTCAAGTGATCTTAAGAATGCAATCATTCTTGGCTTCCAGTAGTCATAATTAGATCCATCCAGAATAGGTGGTCTATTTACTGACCCTATATCTCTGTCCATGTTATAGAATTTGTATTCCCTAGATCTCACCCAGTATAAACAGGCAGGGTGCCTGCTCTGATGCCAATTGAAATTCTGTGATCAGGTATGAGATGTCCTAAGAGATGTCCCAACACTTGACAGATTTATCCAAAACTTAAATAGCAAGAAAAGTAAACAACACAGAAGTTTGTTAACCCAGTTCAGTGTATAACCACACTTACATCTGGAGGCTACCAAGCCAGGAGGAAATCCACTATAAGTAATATTAATTCTAGACTTAAACCTCTCTGTTTAACCTATCACTTAATAACTACCCAATGCAATTTCTACCTAAGTCACAACTTAGATAAGAGTACCCTACTCACTCCCCCTCAATCACACAGTGATCAAGTTTACAAGTTTAATAAAATTGAAGACATTCTTCAAACAATACAGCTTGATCTTACTTCACAGTTTCAATCAAGTCACAAATGCACTTATGCTTAAAAGCTCATCAAGTGGTACAATTAAAAAACAACCTGCTATTAAAAACACTAGACACCCTATTTGGTCTTCTGAAATTCGTACTCAATTCTATGAGTTCCTGTTGCTTAAATAGGTATCTGTAATTTGGGCTTTCTGTAGAATGATCCAGCCCTAATGCACATGCAGCTTCCACCTTGAATTTAGGGTTTGTTACCTCCTAGATTCTAGGTGATTTAGGTCTTCTGTTTTAATCTGAATCTTCAATATAAAACTCCCTACAGATGCGCCTTGTTCTGTTTTTATCCATCATTAATTAATTCCAGATAACTCTCCTTAAATATCTCTGATTAGTTAGTCAATAATTAATTCTGGAAGCAGGTTTGAGATGTCTCAACATCTGTTGGGACATCCTGAAAAACTGAACTTAGTCATTTACACAATGTCCCAACATCTGGTAAGACATCCTGAAATAAGTTCATATACTCTGTTTGATGATGTCCCAACATTTGATAGGACATTCTGAACTGAATTCAATAATTCTTGTTGGTCAAAAATTCTGCCAATTCAAGACATCTACAGAAACAATCTCTTCGACAATGGAATATGAGATTTGATAAGTTCATGGCATACATAAATTTCATTATGAGCCAATTTGACCATTGTGTTTACTTAAGATTTCGATGTAGAAGTTCACTTATAGTTTTGTTACTTTATTTGGATGGCATCCTCCTAGAAAGTAACATTGTCGAGGATGTAATGAAGGTGAAGGTTGAACTCGAAAAACAACTTAAAATGAAGGATATTGGAGTTGCCATCAGGATTCTTAGGATTGACATCCGATGAGATTGAAAGCAGTAGAGGTTATGCTTATCTCAAGAGACATACCTAAGGAAGATTCTCGATAAATTTGACATGTTGAATTCAAAACCTGTCTTAACACCAACAAATCCTCAATTCAATCTGAGTACGACTCAAAGTCCAAGTACTGAAGTCAAAAGAACCTATATGAATAACATACCTTATGCTAGTATATTAGGTTCTTTGATGTATGTTACGGTATGTACGAGGCCAAACATAACATATAGAGTGAGCCTTGTAAGCATGTATATGGGTAATCATGGGAAAATACACTGACAAACTTTGAAGTGGATTCAGAGATACATAAAAGAATGCCTGAGCAGGATCCTGGTTTATGGTGGAGCCACGAGTGATAGCAAAACCGAAATCGAAGAATTTATCAACTCTGACTATACAAGAAGTATACCAGAAAATCTATTTCTGGATATGTTTCCACTATGTATGATACAATAATAAGTTAGAAAGCTTCACTTCACAAGGTTGTTGCCTTATCAACCACTGAAGTTGAATATATTACCCTCACTGAAGCTGTGAAAAAAGTATTGTGCCTTGAAGAGTTTGTTAAGGAACTGAAACTTCATGATCGAGTTATCATTGTTATATGTGACAGTCAAAGTGTTATACATTTGTCTAAGAATTCCGCCTCTCATGAAAGAACCAAACACATTGATGTTAAGCTACATTTCGTCAGGGAGAAAATCGAAAACGGAGAAGTCAAAGCGATGAAGGTTTCAACTAAAGATAACGTTGTTGATATGATCACCAAGTTATTGCCCAGTATCAAGTTCTTTCACTGTATGCAACTGATAAAGTTGCATGATGATAACTAGCTTGTTCACTTGATGTTTTGGAGTTTGTTCTAAGGTTGATGTGTGCAGTATTAGATCGACAATCCAGTCTCAACAGGGGTAGCTTCACCATTCAAGAGTAGTCAAAATGCATGTTGTAGCAAAAGAACGTTCGAGCATACAATAGTCGAAGTGTATTTTGTAGTCGAAGTGTATTTTGTAGTCGAAGTATGTTCTAGTATGCATTGTTTGATGTTAGCTTATGTTTTATGATGTTGTAGATATGCATGCCATGTATTTATGTTATCATTATACATAAGCTAGTGGTCTATAAATAGACCGGTTCTCTCAATTTTTATAGAGAATATTGTTGTTATTCACTTGTAATCTTTTAGTCCTAATTGAGAAAGTGAATAGAAAACGGTTATAAACAATTTTGTTTCTTCTTCCTTTCTCTCTCTTCGAAACTAAATTTTTTTTTCTTGTGTTTGCTAAAAAAACTTTCTTTCTCACAACATTGTTTCGTTCTAGATGCGACAAATGTCACAACAAAAACAAATTTCATCATTTAAAAATCTATTCCTTCTTCATTTCTAATTTTTTTTAAAGTTGAGTAGCTACCCCTAGATAAAATTATTTGTTCTTTAAGACATTAATATAAAATTGAATATATAATAGTTAGTGTGTTAGAGATGTGCTAATGGGTGCTTTATGTACTTCCATTTGCTTTATAGAAAATAGTTATATCCTACTAGATAAAATATAAATACATATTTAATTAGTTGATGTTTTAGTCTACATACATCAACTTTTAAAATATATTTTCTTACTTATACTAGGATTATGTAATTCTCAAGCTTGCTTCACCAACCAACTACTTTATGGCAATACTATTAGAGGGTTCAAATATAAATCACCTAGACTTACAAGATTCTTCACTCATGCAGTTAGACCCTAGTTTTGGTACCATACTTGAATCTTAAACTCAACTCCAGTCTGTGCAAATTTGAAAATAGATTTCTTCTCTGTAATTACATCATATCATAACCATCATTAAAAAAAAACCTGGAAAATATTCATAACATATATAGATACATATACACATTGTACAAGGTAAATAAAAATGTGTACTGTACAATATAAACATAACCAAATTATCACTCAAAATCTAAAATCAAAACTCACTATATACAACAGGAATTCGCTCAATCAACATTGGAACATATCCCGCGCCTTCATTTTGGTCGACAATGTCACTATAGTATCTGAATGTATCAAGCTACGAATCTATTATCCGTTAGTAATTCGATGGACCAATCTGACTAATGAAAGACACGTAACATTCAAGAATCAAAATGATTGTTTACTTCTATCTTAATGGTCCTTAAGCTTATATACATTGTCAATGTAATCTTCAGTTTCCCAAAGGAATGATCCAAAAGCAACAGCTTCCAAGACTAGTCTCTTCAAACTTGAAAATGAAGTCAAAATAACATCATCATTCTCAATAGAATCAAACCCTTCATTGTTAAAAAGTGCACAACTATAACTCCTAACCAAATTCACAGCCTCCTTAGATCTCAATTTAGCACATCTCTGCAATGATCCAGGGTGAAACTTCATAACATAACACTTCAAATCTTCAATTTCCTCTTCGTATCGAATTAGCCCTTGTCCTTGTCCGTGCTCGATCGATTGCATGTTACTCAAATGACCAAAGATGTCTTCCTCGAATCCGTAAGGATACATTTCTTTAAATGAGAGGTTAGTACTCCTATGACCAAGATGAACATCATTGTTAGCCAAATTAAGGTTTCTTTCTAGATGGTATCTTAACGAAACCGATTTCAAAAAGTAGCCGTATAATATTGAAGCGACGTATACGCGCGCGAGTAAGAATTGTCGAACTTTGGTAGTTGCCCAACTTTCTGTTACACTAGGTTTTGCTTTCAAGCCGGTTACTTTAGTTATATGTTCCCTTATCATATCCAAAACCTCTAATGTATGAATAGATTCTAGCTCCCAATCTTTAGAAGGTAATATCTCTAGCCTTCCATTGTAAAGACAACTTGAAAGCTTTGGAACCAAAGGGACCCGAATTTCGGAAAACTTGTAAAATATCAACAAAGACATAACATCTTCAACAGCAACTTCACATTGATTCTCCTTTATTTGTGCAATCCTCCTGCAGACATTTCAGAAAAAAGTTTTTAAGTCAATAGTTTTTCAATGAATAAATCACATTTCTAAGATAGCATCAGAGCTTATCCAAAATCTGATGAACCACCTCTTATCAGGTATCTGCTATCGGGCCATCGAGCCATAAGCATAAATCACATTTCTAGTATCAGAGCTTATCCAAAATCTGATGAACCACATCTTATCAGGTATCTGCTATCGAGCCATCGGGCCATAAGCATAAATCACATTTCTAAGATAGTATCAGAGCTTATCCAAAATCTGATGAACCACCTCTTATCAGATATCTGCTATCGGACCACATACTATTTATATCTACTTATCAAACTCAATAATGTTTGGCTTAAGGAATTAAATTTACTGAATTAATTTTATTTAAAAAGAAGTTAGAATGTAAATTAGTTCATATTTTGATTTAACAATACAAATTAGTTTATGTAAATCAGGTTAAAAATCTTCAAAAGCTAGAATGAATTCTAAAGTCAAAAGCAAGTAAACTTTTCAGAATCAATTCTAACAGCTCCAAAAATGGAATCAAAGATAGACTTAATTAGGTAACAATCACATGAACATGATGAAGAGTTGTTACCTGTGAAGCAAGGCTTGATCGGAATCAGAACTAAGAATCATACGAGAAACCGCAGCATCTCGATCATCAGCCAAGAGTTTAAGTTCTTCTTGAACAGCAACATGAAAGAGATTACGATGATTCTGCAAAACACCACTGAGAAAATTCCCAACCGTGGATTGTGGTAACAAAGGAGAGTTCAAACTATTGAACTGACAAGGACTAGCTCCAGCACTCGCCTTAATCACCTTCAACTTGTTGCTGCTGCTGTTGTTGTTGTTGCTGCACCTAAAGTTCAAAGGTGAAGATGAGGATGAAAAAGAAATAGGCTTTGTGAAGAAGAATCCTTTGATTGTAAGGTGGTGAAGACAATTTTCCATCAACGGCAAGGTTGTTTGTGTTTGTGTTGTAAGTGTTTGTTCTATGTTGGAAGAGAAGAAATGAATATTGATTAATATGAAGTTTTTTTATGATAAGATAGTATGATTATGAATAAGATGATAATATAAAAAAAAGAAATAATTGGAGTATATTAGGATAGTGGAGTGAGTAGAGTAAAATGGATAAGGTTTAGAGACTTTTGAGGTATGAGAAGGGTCAGAGAGAGAGAGAGAGAGAGAGAGAGGTTTTGGGTTGGTTTCTGTGTGCTCGGATCAAAAAACGATAAGTGATAAGTGCGTATTGTATTGTAATGGGACTGTTGTTATAAGGTGTACTATACGACAAAAATCATTGTTGGTCCTATCATCAATTTGCATTACAATATGTGGAAATTTTGTTCTCTCAAGAAAACTAACTTGTACTGCTAGGATAGGTTGATGTGTGTGATAAAATGACATTGCATTATTTCTATAGGGGAAGGACAGTTTTTTTAACTTCTATCTCTTATCACATGTGTCCTCTCTCTTTCTTCTTTTTGCTTTAGCTTGCATTATCACCATCACAAAAGACCTTTTTTTAAGGGGTATTTCATTAATTATGTTTGAATATTATTTGATTTTAAATGTAAGCTCCAAATCTAATTAATCAAATATAAGTCCTAAATATAATTAATTAAATTGAAATAAATTGGTTATTATTTTTAGAGCTTACTATGTATTTATGTTTGAATACTATTGTATATTTAGAATTTACACTAAAGTTTTCGACTTAATTATAAATGGAAAGTACTCATGAGATCAGCCATAAATACACCATGTGGAAGATCAATATTAGGGGTATTCGAGGTGCGGTTTTGGCGGTTTTGACGTTAAAAATCATCTGAACCACAAGAGAAAAAAACATGCGGTTCGATTTGGTTCGGTTGACTTTTAAAAAAAATATGAACCAAACCAAACCAAACTAATGCGGTTTAGGTTGGTTCGATTGGTTCGGTTTTTTTACAATATTTTTGTTGAAAGATGGCCCGAACAAATCCGAACCAAATGCGTTTTTTTTTGCGGTTTCGGTTTGTCTTGGTTTGCGGTTTTCTATTGGGTTGGTTTGATTTTGAACACCCCTAATCAATATGACTCAAGGTCGGAAGTCACATAATGTGATACTGATCGAAAGTGGCTAGGCCGAAAGATGTGATGAAGAGCGTGGGGACTTAGTGAAATTGAACACTATGCTATTTGGCTACATAGTGAAATTGAATATTATGTTATGTTGGCTAAGGTTGAAGTTCATCACTACAATGAAAGTAATGTCGACTAAATCACTATATATGGAGTTCATCATTATACTGGAAACAATGTTGACTTGGATGCCACATGTGGAGTACATCGTTACAATGGACAATATAATAGATCATGTTACCTTAACATGGTTGATGTCGAAGGCCTCGACGCGGACAATAAATTCTTGGCGCCCAACAAAGCAGTTGAGAAATTCAAAATAGTATCACAAGGCAAAACGAGGACGGACATCGAACCACTATATATCTTAGTGTACTCTCCCTCTCTCTCTCTTGTATTTAATTTTTCATAGAATATTGCATGTTTAGGTTTTCAATTTTTAATTTAGTTTATCGTTCAATTTAGTTGTAACAATCCAATAAAAGTATAATCTTTTTATTTTTCGCTTTAAACCTTCTACGCACATTTTTGAAAAATCTTTGATATTTCATTTATGTAAAATCAACCAAAGTTATTTTTAAAGAGTCTATTCACCACCTATAATTTTTTTTTCTATTCCATATTATCACTTAGCATTCTCCTTCATATACCCTAATATATGAAATTTAAGTCTTAGACACATCCAACAGTCTTCCACATTTCACGTTTAAAAGATAGTGAAATTGTTATTCCTCTCACTTGTATATATTGAATGATGCTAAATTAATTAACAAAATTACAAACACAATTTGAATAATTCCTACTTTTTCACATACTAAATTGAGCGTCGGGTACTAATTTTACAAATACACTCACTCCGCTCCATTAAAAGCTCTTCTTCCCTGCAACTTCCACATTTCTCAATTTTTTTTCAATTATTGTAATTCTAAAACTAACTAACTATATATATATATATATATATATATATATATATATATATATATATATATATATATATATATATATATATATATATATATATATATATATATATATATATATATATATATATGATTTGTATTTTCTATGGTTTAGGGATAAGTGAAATTTTTATTCAGTTTAAGGTCAATCCATAATGTCATATTTTTGTTTTTAATTTTTAAAAACCAACAAAATTAGAAGTAGAGTCCATATTTATTGAGTAAATGAATACCCCAAATTCAAGTTTATATTAATTTAATAACATTCTATATTTATTTTTAGATTTCGGCACCCCCAATAAATTTATTCAAAATCCTCCATTGTCCTTTGAAAGTTCAAACTAAAAACATATGATTATAATTATTTATTTTTTTAAATCTAAAAAGTCGATATAACCTTACAAAATATTTTAAAATCTTCAAAAATTTATTCATCAAAAGAATCTCTTAAAATTTCAATGGAATAATATTAAAACCAAAATAGTACTATATCTTTAAATTCAATTCTTTGACATCACAATACAATTTGAGGGTAAAATCGGAACTAACATAAAATCCTGTTCCCATAAACCCTTACTGCGTTTAAACCATCGTTTCAATCCGTCGTTTACCGCCGTAGCTGCCACCTCTATCTCCAACTCCAAACCTCTCATTCACCGCCATATCTGCCGCATCTCTGTTTTTCGTCATCTGCTTCGCCTCAGTGTCCAAATCGCAGGTAAATCTCTTCCTTCTTCCATTTCTCCCACTTCAATATGCATCTTACAAAATTATTTATTGTGTTTCTAGGCTGTGGCAATGTCGAAAGATGATTCAGATTGTTACAAACCTCATGACGAATTTAAACAAGATGTCAAGGAATCACTCGTTGATCTTAACTTGACTGAATCCAGTGAGCTTTGGCTGCTTAAATTGCCATTTTCCAATGTATGCTTGTTCCCCTGTTATAATTGAATTGAGTTTCAATTACTGCTGTTTCTAATTGAATGAGTAAAGGATAAATCACTAACGGTTGATATCGATTATCACCGCCATGTTTGCTTATGCTGTGCAAAGAATTTATTTTGAGGGAATTGGTTATGTAAATAAAATTGATTCAGGTTACAGAAGTGCTACAAATTCTAACTTCAATTAGAATTAATTATGGTGGCAGAATCAATTTTCAAATCATGTGTGATATCAACAACCAAAGCTAGAACTAGTCATTGTTAAAATCAGAGAAAACAAACATTTTGGGCCTAGAAATGAGTGGTATCAAAATTGCAAATATATTCCGAGTGTCTCATATTTGTCATTTGGCGTTGATTCTTTCTTTAGATAGTCAATTTAATCATCAAATGTGTTTTTACTTGTCAATTTAGCCCATACAGTTAATAACGAAAGAGGCACTAGAATATATACATTTTCGATATGATTCAGGACCGTAGTGACAGTGCTTAAAATGATTGTCTGCTTGTCAATTTTGCAATTAAAATAAAAATTGCGTGTGGAAAAATATTTTCTCAAACCAAACAGGCTCTTAACTTATTTATGGTCAATCGTCTCTATTAATCTCAACTTCTCTGGTGTTTGACTCCTTTTGTGATTTTAAAACTAATATTGCATGTTTTATTTCGTGTTCTATTACTTGTCAATATATGTTTGTAAGTTGCTAATCTTTTCAGGAAGGACTTTGGAAAATTAACACGTCTCTTGATTACCCTTTTTTTTTTCTTTCTGTCTTACTTTATTGTGAGTGATTGGGAAGTTTCTTCAATTATTTTTGTTTTCATTTGAATCATATGAGTTGTTATCTGCAATAACAGTTTTTCCATTTATCTTGAATTTAGATGATGGATGACCCTCTATTTGATCTTGTGTTAGTCATTCATGTGTATGCTCTTACTCTCTCTGTATTTTGTGTTGGCCAGGATTTGTTAGCTGACATTGATGGGCAGGAATTGTCGGTCAAACTTGATAAGGAAGGCACCTTGGCCAGCTTTGAGGGCACGTCTGGTAAATTAAGATAATCAATTTTTTTTACATCATAAATGCCATGTCTCTTTTTCAATTTCTTTATCATGATCTCTAAAATGGCATATTACATGATTGTTTATGATATGAATATAGAATGAAACTGATTGTTGTGCAAGTTCCCTAATTTTATTGTTACTATGTTGGCAGGGAAAGCGTACGATTTTGTCAGTTTTGCTTCCATGGAGCCTGACGAAACAGTTTTTGTTTCCTCTGCTACTGAATCAAAAATTGGTATTTATTATTATTATTTTTATTTTTAAAATTTCCTGCATAATTGTCATTGACGAGAGAGCGATTCTGTTTTGAGTTTCAATTCTACGACTCCCGTCATAAATGAACTAATGAAGCCACTATCTAGAAACAAGGAATAAATCCATTGATGCAAGTTCACAATGAACCGAACAGACCAATGTGGTGTATAAGCCCAATTCTAGTTAGTTGAAACCTAGCTTTATAAAGCTGAATCTAAACAAGGACATCCCAACATCCTTCATTGTTTAGTAATTTTGAATCTTGTGATTTGCCGGATTCTCCGTCAATTTTGAACTTGTTATTCTTTGTGTGTGTTGAGTTGTGAACTTATGTTGTGATTTGTTCATCAGTTTCGAAATGTGATGCTTGTAGGACTGTTCAAAAACACTGAAAACCAAAACCAAACTGAACTGAACCATTCTGATAAAAACCGAACCGTTTATATTGGTTCACGAACTGAACTGAAGTGATATTTCAAATACAGTGATATTTCAAATACGGTTCAATAGCCAGAACACAAACTGAACTGATATTTCATACACAGTTCAATAACCTGAAACAAGCTCAAAAAACCCAACCCAAACTGGGTGAACTGAACTGCTAAGCCCCACTTATTTTTCCTAATTTAGTTTATAGTTTATAGATCTTCCATAATCCAATTCCTTAATCTGAATCAACTTTGCACAACCTTCATCAAAATCTTTGATGGGAACAATAATTGATGTCAGGACGTGTCAATTCTAATAGCCTGTTCATAACCATGATTAACACAAATCCAGTCTTAAATCCAATCTTATTTGAAGATATTGTTTATTATCTATGAATAATTTCTGCAATAGACTTGACGGAGATTTGGAATTATCGATTCTTCTGATTCGGTTTTCGAAGTTTGAATTTGCAAAGAAACAATGGTTTAGTTCAAAAATTAATTTTTCGGTGCACCAAACCAGAAAAAAACATTTCAGTTCAGTCTGGGTCAAATTGTGAACGATTCGGTTTAGTTTTACTGAACTGTTAACAGTTTGCTTCAGTTTGGTTTCCTTCTTAAGCCAAATCCTAAACAGGCTTAATGCTAATGCTATGCTTGTGTATACTCACTAGTCTTGATGTGATTTGGCATCCCTAAAAAATAACTTGCTTTAAATGAAAAGTTTGTGTTTTACTGAAAATTTGTTTTATTTTTATTTTTGAGAGAGAACCAATTGACTCAAATGTGTTTCTTAATGGTTTTATACAATGTGATTCTTCTACTTAATTGAACTTTCATTTGATATATTAGGAGGGTATTATTCATATTAGTTTAATAATTTTCCATTTTACATATTGTCCCCAAAGAAACTTCTCATGGCTTGATTAATTTTGTTTAATTCAACATTTTCATTTGTTATACATAAATGATGATAAAGTGTATAAATCCAATTATCATGGAAGCTCTACTGTAAGTAGTTATTAATTCACTTATGAAATTGGCCAATATCGTTTTGTTGTAGCCATGTTTTTCAGAAACACTGTTTGGAGTCATATTGGGTTGTTATTATGTCTAACAAGACTCTTATTCTTGTTAATGTTGCCACAGTATACCTTTTTGTTCAACCACTAAAAGGAATCATTTCTTTTATCTACAGCAGGAAAAATTTCACGTCGTGTTTCTGTTGTCCATTACCATGATCCTAAAGAACTCGAAAAGATTAGTACAACCGATGCAAAAAAAGCACTTCTAAATTCTATAGCCGCGACTCCTGGAAATTTTTCTCGTACATCAGCATCAAAAAGTAGCAGACTGAAGAGCTCATTATCTGAATTTTCTGAACGATCAAATACAAAAAGAAGACCCGGTGAGAACAAATCTAATGCAAAACCTCGTGAATTAGCCAGTGGTTTTAACTCCGTCGCTTCTGCAATCTCTTCTGATCATTCTCATGGAGGAAAGTCAAACGCATCTGCAATCTCATCTGATCATTCTCATGGAGGAAAGTCAAACGCATCTGCAATCTCTTCTGATCATTCTCATGGAGGAAAGTCAAAGAGAAGAAAACATACGGAGTAATGTTTCCTTGGCCCTTTAATATATGGAGTAATGCTTCCTTGGCGCTTTAATATATGAAATTAATAGTACTTGAGCTGTGTTACTTTTTCTGTATCTCTGCTTCTTTTTCATTTTTTCAACTGGTGTAACTCAGGATTATTGATTTTCACTGTTACCATTTTTGTGTTGATACATGTGGTTAATGCAAATGGTAAATAGATATATCAAATAGGAGGATTCAATGATTCACTAATCACCAATTGAACTTTATAAACTATTAATTTTGTTATCAATCACTATCTTAGGTGTTCGAAATAAATTTATATTTACACCATAAAAATTGTTTTTAATCAAGTTCAAATTTCTACATTAGTTAGTAAAATTTATGAGATGAGCTGCATGTTACAAATTGTTTTTCAATGCAAAAATGAAACAAATAGTTGTTCTTTTCATCGTTGTTATTCAATTCAGTGCATTAATATTCATGCTTTTCATAATGTTAAGAAAAACAATAATAATATATAAAAACTCCATTTGCTGATTCCCTGATTGGCAGTGGCTTCATCAAAGGGTCACACTTGGATACTTGCAAGATCCATAACCTTCAAAAAGAAAAATTGTACGAAGTATGGATCAAAGAAGGAAGTTTAAGACTTGAAAATATATTTCTATAAAGAATTTAAAAAAACTTACTTGGATCCTTTGCAGTTTGGGTGGCAAGACCGTTGAAATTACAAGTTCCACCGACATGTCTAAACTGTGCCCAATAAGAACTAAACGCATAACTAGCATGACCAGCCACTGAATCGGGTTTAAAACAAGGTTTTCCGGGTTGAACCGAATCACATGTTTGGTTCCCTTGCGAGCAAGCATATGACAATGCCTCCACCACCGCCGTCTCATTTGCTCCCTCCGCCACCACACACCACACCTTCCCTTTATAATCCTCTGCAGGTGGCAATGTCTTAAACTTGGACTCTAGAGTCTTGCCAGAAAGGTCAATCTCGTAAATATTCGACCCATTCGGGTATAATAACCCGAAGTGACGCTCCGTCCCCGAACCCGGTTTCAAATTTTCATTAAACAAAGCAAATATGAATGCTGGTAGAACCAAACCCGGTCGAGCTGGTGTCCCTGTTGGAGGTTTTTTCGTAACTTTCTTCACAATGTTTCTATTATATGTAGCAGCATTGTGAATATTCGCACCAATTTGATCCAAGTCGCCACCATTAGGCCAACCCGTTTCAGCGATAAAAATCCGAATACCCGGAAATCCTAGTCGCTCCATTGCAAAATAAACCGCATCTACCATTTGATCAAATAAATTAGTATAAACCAAACCCGTATTCGGATCCTTAACCGTGATATTATCCGATTCAAAAAGAGCATAATTCAAGTTAATATTAATAGGATCCGAGGTCCAAGAGAAAAACGGATAGACATCCAAGAAGAAAAAAGAGTTTGTAACATCTAAGAACTCCAACATGGGTTTAATAACACTAAATGCAATGTCATTTCTAAAAGTTCCATTTGAAGGTGGAAATGATGTTTGTAAAAGATCCATCGCTGAAGTGGTTCCAACTTTGATTTTATGCAAACCAAATATAGTTAAGGAGTGTTTGATTCGGTGCATGGCTGGTACAATGTGCGGCCATGTTTCGTTTGTTGTCGAGGAAATGAGTTCGTTACCGACGAGAAGATAACGAATGAGTGTTTTTGGATAAAATGGTATGAGGTTTGCTTGGATCCATTGGTTTGAGAGTGTTTGGTTTGAGGATATGTTGGTAATGAGTTGATTTGGAAGCATGATTGATACTTGAAGTCCAGTGTTTTCGAGGGCTTTGAGGATTTCTGGGTTTGCATCGTAGATTTTGACGCGTTTGGCTTTGAGGTTTTTGATGAGAGACACTGAGGTTGTTGGTGTTGGAAGATTGTTACCTAGTTGTCCATAGTTTACTCCAGGTTGTCCTGAGATTTCTCCACCTATGATGTCATGTTAGAAAATTGAGATTAGAGAAAAACACACAAAGTTTGTGATTTGGATTTATGTGAAGGGAAAAGGGGAAGTTACTTACTTGAAGTGATGAATAAGGAGAAGATAAATAGAGAAATCAGAGCCATAACCATTGCTTTCATTGATACTTTGTTTCTTGGAGCTGCTCAAGTCAAGAAGAGGTTATGTTTTGATAATTTAACTCTTTCTCTCAAATAGCCTTAATTTTTGAGATGTGTGAAAGATTAAATTGAAGGAAAAATTAGAGATTTAGATCATGATAACATGGTTGACATGTGAGAAGATTAAGTCTTCAAGTCTTGATCATTTATTGCTTTTGGAAATATCAAACATTTTATATTTGATTTCAAGTTGTTTTCTTATTGAATGGTTGTTGGAAATTATATTATCAGTCACAATTTTAATTATTATTTGATTGCAATGTATGTGGCGGCAGAAGTTTGACTTCAGAAGGGAGGAATACGACCTCACATTTTGTTACTATTTTTTTTTTTGGATTTTTTATTGTATTATCGGAAAATTCAAAAAAATATTAGTTTTTTTTTTAATTTCAGATAAAGAATATCAGAATTTTTTATTTCAAATTTTTTTTTATACAACTGAATTTTTTTTTTAAACTACAACATTTTTTTAAATTTTTAATAAACTATAAAAAATTTAATTTATTATCGAAAATTTTGAATGAACTATTCAAAATTGTATTCATGCTTTTACTCAAATTTTTTCACATTTTGAGAATACTGAAAATATATAGTATGTGAGGTTTAACGTGGTGGAAGTGGCAGGTTAATTGCTCTTAAGAAGGGACGATGGCAAATGGAATTGGAGTGCTTCTCTATGTTCAATTTGGTGCAAGAAGCCTTTATAGTCTCGCGTACAATGAAATATGTTTATAAATAAAAATGTTGAGTTTGACGTTGCCACCAATCCATTTTAAAAAATACTCGATTTTATCCAAATTCTCAAATGAATCCTAATTTAAATAAACCATTGCTAGCTACCAAAATATATTCAATTAATTTAAATATATATATATATATATATATATATATATATATATATATATATATATATATATATATATATATATATATATATATAACTGATCCTTAGATGAGATCGTCCATCAATTATATTATCATTTTTTGTTTATTTTATCAACACATTATATTCTGTTCATACATAAATTATTACAACTAGATTATACATACCTATTACTTTTCCAACTCTAGGTTAGTTGCTTATTATCCTTTGTAAATTGCAAAACATGATAATCAACTCATCTTCCTTGATAAAGGCAAGACGCACAACAAATCGCCAGAAATATTGAACATTAGTTTCAGCTATTTCTAAGAAATAACAAACAACAAAAATTTAATTACATCAATTGGGTGATCAAAAGTTACACCTAGATTATATTAAGTGAAAAAAATGTGGACCGGCAAGTTGAACTACAAAGGCAAAAATTGGCCATTAAAAGGATTCAACATGAAAAGGTTTTTTATAGAACTGCAGTAGAAGAGATGAAGAAACTACACTAAGAGAAGATGCAGCCATGCAAGCACCAGCAAGCCATGGTGGCAATCTGATTCCGGTAAACGGGTATAAAACACCAGCAGCAATTGGCATGCCTAAGATGTTGTAACCAAGAGCCCAAATGTAGTTCAGTCTGATACGAGACATGGTCTTTCTAGAGAGATCTATGGCTGTAATCACATCTACCAAATTGCTTTTGACCAGAACTATATCAGCTGCTTCTATAGCTACATCAGTTCCAGCACCTATAGCCATACCGACATCAGCAGCAACCAAAGCCGGAGAGTCATTTATTCCATCACCTACCATTGCCACAGTCATTCCCTGCATCTGTATCCAGTTTTAATTGAAAAATCAGAAATCAGAAGGTGTTCGTATTTTTGTCAATTACATTAGTTCATCATATCAAATTGAAAAAAAAAAGTGGTTATAGCATTGATTTTCAGGTAGCTGGCTCAGAAGCTTTACCTGCAATTCTTTCACCTTATCAGCTTTGCCTACTGGATCTGTCTCAGCAAAGACCTGGTCAATGCCAACTTCATTTGCAATAGCAGTTGCAGTAGCATGGTTATCTCCGGTCACGATGACGCTTGTGATACCCATGGAGCGGAGAAATGATATAACACGTTTAGCCTCTGGCTTTACCGGATCAGATACAGAGAATGCTCCAGCAATCTTTCCATTAATTGAAACTAAAACGCAAGTTCTAGCCAGGTTCTCGTTTTCAGAGATGTACTTTTCAGCCGCGGAAGATATTTTAACATTACAAGCATTCATGAGTCTCCTGTTTCCAACTAAAACTGTTCTATCACCAACTTTTCCACTTACCCCGGCTCCCATGTGTACCTCAAAATCAACAACATCTGGTACTTCCTCAGGGCAAGAACCGAACTGCTTGCGAAGCTTTTTTGCGTGCGCGACAACAGCTTTTGCTATAGGGTGTTCACTACTTGCCTAAAAATGTGTCATATAATTAGCTTATTTATCATGGAGAAATGTAAATTAGGATATATAGATTGGAAAAGATTCAGTATCATTGAGAATTGTTCTTGTTTTTCATTTCACTAAACAAAATTGGAACCTGATTCTATATAGCTCTACCGATATTACATTGATCGAGTGTGGATGAAAAAACATGGTTGGGTGGAGAGACAACATCAAAGGTTGCCAACCAGGTAATCCGACAAACATTAATCATAGGCAAGTTGGTGGTTACTTTGTAACTATGATATGGTTAGTAAAGAAATATAGTTCTCTCTATAGCAGGATCCAGGGAAGGGTGAATATGTTACAGATCTATTGCAGTGTTATTTGACATCTATCTGCAAGAGGCTGATTCCACTACTCAAACCACGACAGCAGCTACGACCAATGTACCCAGGCTTTCATTCTTACTCCATTAAACAAGTATGCTATCAAAGTCTGAGGACCACACACTATTTAATTATTTTTTTTTACCAGATCCCCTTAATGAAACACAAAGTACCTTTGTTCTTTGTTTTTCTTAATATTTAGTAGGTAGTACCGATGTAAAAATAGACGCACTTGAAATTAACCCAAGTAATTTTTTTAGCTTTAGTGAAATAAAAACTAAATTTGATTTCTTTTTCTGCATTCTTCAATATCTTTCATGTTCTAAAAATGTTAATAAGAATAAGACTATATAAAATTCGCAGCTATCCAAATAAATACAGTATGCAACATAAATAAATACCTCCACAGAAATTGCCATGTCACATAACACCTCCATAGAAAATTCAGGAAACAGCACTGCACTAACTACTGCTGGCTTCCCAACTGTTAGTGTCCCAGTCTTATCAAATACAATAGTCTTTACCTGCATTGAAGTGTAAAACAATGAATAGGATTTTATTTTAATAAAACACGGTAAAATTTTAGAAATATGTTGCAGATTAGCATCAATTAAACACTACTAAAATATGTACAACATGAATGTCTTAGATACAACGGAAAGTGTGACAGAGCAATCTTAGCACCCTAAAAACTATTATGGCTTTGACGATGATTTTAATGCAAACTGCACAAATAACACCAAATTTTTTTAATGTTGTTCACCCTTCAATATCTGGTCATCATAGTTCAAACATTTAAATCCCGATAAACAAAACTAGAGGGAAAGAAAGGTTCACGTGTTGTGTTAAAATTATAAAATTTACAAACTTCGAATTAGTATATTCTCCTAATTTGAGAACAATTTACATAAAACTGAAGATCTGAAGCAACTGGAAATTGAAATATCATTACCTTGTGTGCCTTCTCCAATGCATCTCCACCTTTGATGAGCACTCCTTGAGAAGCACCTATGCCTGAAGCCACCATGACTGCAGTTGGTGTAGCTAGACCCAAAGCACATGGGCAAGCAACGACTAACACAGAAATTGCAAACTGCAAAGCTAGCTCAAATGCATCCATTCCTTTTGGTATCCAATGTTTAGGGTAAAAACCTACTTCCCCGGGAATGAGCCACCCCAGCCAAGTAGTGAGTGCTATAACAACCACCTAAGAATGCAACCGCAGAGAAAGCATCATCACAGGGATAATATATTGTAACTATCATTGCAATGCTGATGTCAGTTAACAGATAAAAATGACGAGATCTTTATTATCCCTTCATTTTTATTCCAATGATATTAACATATAGACAAAAAAGATGGCAAGAAATAGAAAGTTCATTGTGGGACAAATGACATATGTCATGTGTTGAAATGCTTTTACATGAGCCAGAATTCCGATAACCCAAAACTGAAATGATTATATTCATGCAACACACAAGATAAAAACAAATAAAACCCAACCCAGTTAAGAACATTTATGTCATGGACCAGTTAAACCCCGGTTCTTTTGCTCTCTTTCAAATAAGGCCAAACAAGATAGTTGGAATTGCAAGGTCCAATTCCAATGCTTAATTTCAAATCCAATTCCACGCATCAACCAACACAGAAAAGTATAGTTAAGAAAAAAACTCACAATTGGAACAAAAACCCTTGAAATATCGTCCGCGAGTTTTTGAACTGGCGCTTTGGCAAGTTGAGCAGCTTCTACGAGTTGAACGATTTGAGAAAGGGCAGTGTCTGATCCAACATGTGTAGCCTTAACCAACAAGCAGCCATTCTCATTGATTGTTCCACTGATAACCTGTTCAACACATTTTGAAAAATTAAAAATGTTCTCAGCACTCTATCATGCCACCTTTACATAATTTAAACCACCAGAACTTGGATTTTTTTAGAGATTGTACACATTTCCCTAGATCCCCCTTCCCAAGAAAAAAAAGAAAGGAAGATGTCAATCCAAAGTATCTCTCTGTTCACAGTACATCACAGACTACATTCACTCCACTTTTTGGTTACGTTTTAGGTGTTGGTCATTCCCAATCCTATCTTTTATAGAAATCTTACAAGTGCCTTCTTTAATGTGTTTGCCATTAATTTGTTGGATTTCTCCTGATCTGCTAATTCGTAACATTAAAAAAATACAACAAGTCAAGGTCCTAAAGAATGTATAATACCTTGTCTCCCGGACTTTTGGCAATGGGTCTTGCCTCTCCTGTGATCATACTTTCATTTGCATAACTTTGCCCTTTTATAACAATACCATCAATAGGAATTTTAGCCCCAGGCACAATCTTAATTATGTCATTCTTTTGAATAAGTTGAGTGTCAATTTCTGTCTCTGTGATGATGTTTGCATCAGTGTCAATGACTACTAAATAAGCTTTATCAGGAACAAGTTGTGTTAGCTTTCCTAAAGCATCTGATGTTTTCCCTTTAGCCACAATCTCCAAATATTTTCCTAATAGAATAAAGGATATTAACATGGAACTGGTCTCAAAGAAATCTTGTCCTTGAAATGTATCTGAAGTCAGCGCTTTTATTACAATATATAATGAGTAAAAATAAGCAGCATTAGTGCCTAATGCAACCAGCACATCCATGTTAGCAGATCTTCTCCTGAGTGCATGATATGATCCCACATAGAACCTAATAACAGTAATAACAATAGCCATTGTAAAACAATTGAACAAACATGTATCTATAGAAAACAGATACATATTAAACCATCTTATGATTATCGCTAATAATTAATTATAAAGGTAGCATAAAACTGGGACTAAAGTCTAAACAGTCTTTCATATAATAATTGTACCTTTTTCCAACTATGAACTGCACAGGCGTGCTGAGGATCCATCTTAAAAACAACCCAAGAGTAAGCATATTATGAAGCTTATAGTTCAACCAGTTTCCATATGGAGGAAGCATGGGAAGCACCATGGCAAACACGAACACAGGTACAGAAAACAAGCAGCTGAACAAAAACTGATTTCTATACAGGCGAATTTCATTCACTTTATCCCGTTCTCTTTGTCCTGAAGGAGAGTGCAAAGTTGCTTGATACACCTTGGAGCCACGGCTAGCTTCCTGAACACAATGAATAAGAGTTCTCGGACCTGTAATATCAGGAACATAGCTAATCGTAACTATTTGTTCTGAAAAGTCCATTTCAACACGATTCACACCAGCAGCTAACTCAAGGTAAGACACTAACACATCAGCATCTTCTTTAGAATCAATCCCTTCTAGTTTTAGATGAACTTTGTTCGCGTCATTCCCAGAACTAATAAGTTCTCCTCCAAAGCCTGCATCTTCTATAGCTTCAATTATTTTTTCAGGATGAGTAAGGCTAGGATCATAATGCACTTTTGCCTCCTCTAAAGCTAAACCAACTATTGCCCTTTTCACTCCATCAACCATTTGAAGTGCTTTCTCAACAGACTCAGAACAACTTGTACACGCCATTCCTTTAATCCTGATTCGGCACACCGATATGTCTTGGTCATGATCATGAACCTCATTAACCTTAAACCCACTCTCTTCTATGCTTTCCTTTATTCTTTTTGCCTACATTAAAAAATAATTCATTACCTTAACATGAATCCATAATTCAATACAAAAACCTTCATACAACATAAATGCTAGATATGCCTATGTGAACAGTAGTGAATAAATCATGAAAGTCATAAAATAATAATATAGGTTAACTATATATTCGTCCCTATAAAATTTCAACATTTCAGTTTTAGTCCTCTGTAATAACTTATTCCTACAAAACTATGTAATGGCCAAAATTTAACTCCTTAAAGTTGGCAAAAAAAGCTAGAGAATGCGGGATCTAAGCACTACAATCGAATCAAATGTCCCTTCGCCTACCAACTAAGCTGGATTAGCGAGACTGTATGCAAGCAATTTTATTCATTACTAAAAAGAAACATGTTAAATTACATATAAATTTTTTAGTCAAAACCTCAAAATAAAATCAATAATAAATTTGGACATATACTATTTTTTATTCAGATTTTTTTTTTTATAATATTCAAATTGCAAAAAAAAAAAAAATCATTCAACAATTTAAGTCTACTAAACAGGGAATAAACTACTCACATGATAATTTTACCTAAACTAAAAGTAAGAAGTTCAATTTTGTTAGCAATAGAATCATATATGTAATAATAATACAAATTAATTTTAAAAAAAATATAATAATACAAATAATCATAATAATAATTCTAGTTAATAATAATAATAGTAATATTATTAATAATAATAATTATGATGATGATGATTGTGTTGCTTACAGTTATGAGTTTGGGAACGAATTTGATGGCGGCACGACCGTCAAGTGAAGAAACTGCAATACTTTTAACGCCGTTAAGATTCGCAAGCGCCGATTCAATAGAATTAACACAAGAAGCGCACTTGATATCGCTAATTTGGAACGTAACCGTCCGAACGACGACGTTTTCTTCTGCAGATTGCAACAGAGGAATCTTGACATCGTCAACTCCGTCGTCACGTTCCATATCCCAATCGAATCGAAGAGAAACAATCGAAAGAGATGAACAAGATGAATACGAGTTGAGAATTTGGAGCGAAAGAGAAAAATAGGTTTTGGAATCGAAGGCGAAGAAAAAGAGGGAGAAGTTTTTGTTTTGTAGGGTTTTTAGCTACGGAGGTAACGAGAAGAGAGATAGTGGAGAGTACGTGACTGCGTGCGTCAGTTTGGTTTTTGGAATGAAGCTGGAATCGTGGTTTAAACTTTTGAATTGGTAACGACTTGTGAGTTGGGACTTTATTTCCCACCAAAAGTGGTCACTTTACCGATTCTGCCCCTTTATTCCTTATGCTAGTGGAGGAGGTTGATGCTTTACGGAAACATGGGCTTATTCGGTATTTTGATATTTTCTTTTATCGTTAGTGGAGTTGAAATTTATATTTCTTTCTTATTAGCTTGTATTAAGTTCTTTAAACACTAAATTTTTTTGTAAAAAGATAAATTAATTAAAATGTGATATAGTCGTTGAAATGAATAATATGACGACACTTGATCGAAAAAAATAATCATATGACGAGTTTTATTAAAGATAGCTTAGAAAATAATAACGTATTCCATTTTTATGGAAAATAGTAACGTATAATAGGTAAATATTCTTCTTCTAACTCATACTATTTTGTTGAAATAATGTGTGCAACTCGGCATTTATTATGTACACAGAAAATTATAAGTTTTTCAGTTTTCAAAAGAAAATTAAATTAAAATTTCAATTTGGAGAGATATAATGAAGTTTTGAAATAAATTTAAATTATATTCAATCGTAGAGTAATTCACTTACATTTGTCATGGAATAATAAAGTTTTATGTTTTCTTTTTAATAAAATAAAAAGGTTATTGGCTAAGAAATCAGAGTCATTTAATGAATGGTGGAATATAATTTTGGATTAGTGGAGGAAGACTGACATGTAAGATTAACAATAATATTTTAATATTTAAATTAGTAAGAAAATAAAAAGTGTCGATATAATGAGAATATATTTTATTTGAGAATGATGCACTTTATCTCTCACTCTTTCTTTTATATAGTGGAAGATTAAATCGAAAGTAGAGAGTGTAGCGTGGATCAAGGTTCCTCACCAGATTGATTTAGACGGCCGATAATGCTTCTGAAGCAAAATTAACTACCCTCGAGGAGAGTAGATGAACACATGTTTCTTGCATGTACTTCACTGCTCTAACTATGAGTCTTTCGTCTTAGGCCTTGTGAGTGACCCAAAACAGTTTCCCCCTTAAGTCCTTGTCCCTTATTTGCAAGACGAGGGTTTATCTTATACGTCCTAGACCAACTGAATGACGCGAGGAGATGAAGAGCATGTATGGGACATCATTATTATTGGCAACAAGTGCATTAAATGTCTTTTTGTAATAAGTAACGTTTCAGGGGAAACTAACACGTGTGTTTGTGCTACTTGGTAATGATGTTTCCTCTTTCTTAGCGTAGTTGAGTACTTTGCACAACCTTTGATGAAATCTCGACTGTTGGTGGTGCATAGTGGATCGTACGATCCTCGGCAGTAGAGGCACATATAGCAGATCTTTGGAGCATCATTTTTTTCTTTTTTGTCATTCGTGACCTATAAAAGATCTTCCTTCTATCTTGCCAACTTCGTTCTTTCTCAGAAGATCTCCTGTTTCACCTTTTTGGTTAGGCTCATATGTGATTTTCATTCGGTGGCCTTTAATACTCACAGATAACCAACTTATTCCTTTTAAGGTAAAACCAATGTCTTATTCTTAGTTTTGCTTCCCTTTTTAGAGTTTTCAGGGCAGTGAGTTTGCAGTCTCTCTGTTGTTTGAATTCTTGTTGTTGGCATGTTTGACTAGAGTGTTGACTCTTCACTTTTCCCTTTTCTGTTTTGACAGTGTTTTTTAGAATGGACATTCCACCTACCATGTGTCGTAAGGCAAAAATGGATATTTCTTTAGTATGAGTGGATCAGGAGACATTAAATGCAACCATTACTTTTGCCTCGAAGGGTTGTTTGGAAAAAGTCTTTACTGGGGTGGGGGTAAATGGCTTTTCTCTTTGATAGGTTTATGTCTCCCCTTCAACGCATTTGAGGTTGGCATTTTCAATCACTTGGTAGTCATCCCTTTCGTAATTGCAACAAGTGAGTGTGCTTAGATTAAAGTATTTCAATACTGGTGTAAATAAAATGGGCCGACCATAACATATGTTTCCATCTTTTTTAGGTTCAATGTAACATCTTTGCTTCATAGAGGGGTCATGCATGACTTTATATCTCTTCACTAGTATGCTAGGATGTTTGAAATCTATTTAGATATCGTGAATCACTTTAATGACTGATTCTTCTTGGTCATTCTTCTCAATGAAAGGGCTTTTCTCCGTAGATCTTGGGCTGCTTACCAATTCTATTATAAATTTGCTAAGTTTTGGCGCATATCCACTTCCTAGAGGATTTTGGATCCCATGCTTACAAGATGTATAATTTAACTCAAGAGGACGTCTACTTAAAAATGCATCTAGTGTCCTTATGAGAGCCTCTAAGTTAAGATGAGTGTTATCCCTTTTGATGTACCGTTGAAAAAATAATTAAGGTGGCTCATAAAAATAAACTGATTTATGGGAGCCAACTCGAAGAATGTTAGGATATATATTTTTGGTAAGTGATCCAGGGAATGTCTTTTTATTTAGAAATTACTTTATGACCCCTCTCATAACCCACTTGTTATTTTATTGCATATAAGAACATATGTGAGGATAATGCATCAAATGAAGAGGATGGCCTATGTAATCCCATATCCGTTTGTCGTTACCAATGTAGTGGTTTAAGGTGCACCTACTCTGGCACATGTGGAGGTCTAAGATTCATTTGATTGTGTTACAGTGGAAAATGCATTGGGCTCATCACGACCTGACAATGAAAAAGACTTAGGGCTTAACCCCGATCTTGAAGATCCCCATGACAAGTCATTCACTGAGCATCTTCGACCGAGGTTCATTAAGGGTTGTTAATCGGGTTCATCCGGGTTGCCTCTTGCATTGAGAGAAAAGCCTACAATTGATCCAAATATGAGGTGCCTCAACCAACCTCAATATATAAGTATATAAGGGTTCATGTGTATATAAAGGTGTAATTTAAATTTTATTCTAAAACATATATTACTTCTCATTCTTTTAATGATTTGAGCATTGAAGTAATAACTTTGTAGGTATGTCCCTCGCCACTGTACCGAAAGCGCGCAAACCTACCGCAACAAAACTTTTTATTATCATATCATCAATTATATCTTGTTCTAGACATAATAGTTGTATTGTCTGTGTAAACTCGAAGTTCACATCATGCCCCTTACTTAACCTAAAGCGAGGGATAATTGTTCCAGACTTATTAAAATAGTCACACATTGTTTACGAATCGAGGTTAAGAGTAATTTATATCCAACGATCATACACCTCAATCCAACAAGACCTTTTTTTCCGTGAGGATTTACACACCCAGAACAGACAATACCTGGTGCGGACTTAGGTTAACCAAAACAAGTCTATTAAATCATTTTACTAACTATAATTAATAAAATATGTTAATAAATAATAATTTTCTTTTTCATTTTCATTTTTTTGTTTTTGTAAAATAATTTTTGTTTATATTTTAGCCGTGGTTTTAAAAATTCAATCCAGTTATTGATTTGTCAATAATATTTTTAATTGTATTTATGAAATATAAACAATTAAGATATTAATAGCATAAAGTTAGATTGTTTCAGTTTTTTTTTTATAAATAATGTTAATTGCGTAGAGTTTTCTTTATTGATCTTTTAAAAAAGTTTTTAAGTAAAAATTTAATTTAAATAATTTTCTTTATAAAATATTATTTAAGGTATATCTTACTAAAATATTATATGAATTTAATTATATTTTAATCTTTAATATATTATTAAGTATTTAAATTATATTTTTAGTTTATAGGAACCATATTCTATGGACGGATTATCACACAAGATTATCCACGAAAGACAAATTATTCAAATTGGGATTTATTGACCATATTGTATGTAATTTCTGCAATGCTAATGAGACTCAAAATCATTTGTTTTTCCAATGTAGAGATATGTAGGAAATATGGAAAAGTATATTGTTTTGGCTTCAAATTGACCACAGACCAAACTGTTGGGATGAAAAGCTGAAGTGGGTGGTGTCTAGATGCAAGTCTAAGAACTTGAGTAGCTGCTTATTGAAATGTGCTTTAGTTGAAGTGATCTACTACCTAAGTGGGTTTGTTGGCTTGGTTAATCTTATAGTCCTCTTGTTTGCTGGATCATGTGAGATCGCATTGATTATATTGGTTGTTTTGGTTAATAAAGTAATTTTCATAAAAAAAAATATATATATTTTAAAATAGTTTCAACTACTATTTTATTTTTTAAAATAAAAATCATTAAAAAATTACACATAATTTAATTATGACACTTTTTTTTAAGAGTCATCGTTAGAGTATTTTATACCCGGTGGCCTGCAATAACAACAAATAAGAAAAAACCCGACCCGGTCGAACCTCATTTAGATGCAATTTATAACTGCATCCAAATCAACGACTCCACTGAATGACTTTGTAAAACAAAAACATCTCAGCTACACGATGAAGCCATTTTCAATTTTCCTCATCTTCACCATTTTCATCATTGCATCGGCATTAGGTTTTATTCTTCACGATTCATCGATTTCAATCTTCACATATCACATCACACTGTTTCATATTTATATGTTTATTCATTCCGATCTAGATTTTTTCAGATCTAGTTAATTTTCCCCTTCAATTCATCAATTTTTACGATTTATTTTTTTGAATTTTTTAGTTTTGGTTTCTGATTGTGTGTTTTTTCGTTCACGTGTGTCAGTTGCCGCGAAGAATGTTGCTGATGTAACGGAGTTGCAGATTGGCGTTAAGGTGTGTTGTGATTACCTTTAATTAATTAATTAATTAATTTTAAACTATGCGGTTGCGGTCGATGCACATTGTGGCTGTTGCAATCTGTATTTTAATTGAGAGGTGTTGGAAATACAAATGTTAATATTTTTCATTACAAAGGAAATGAGTTTTTGGCTTATGAAATTTTGAGATTTTATGAAAATACTTCAAAAAAATATGGGTGAAATTTTTTGATGTGGTTTCTAATGTGGTCGGACGCATGATCTTAAATCACACCGCAATTGTGGTCCGATGAGGTTGCGGAGTACAATTTAAAACCATGGTATCAGTGTCGGTGTTATGTTTCCGGTGTCCGTACTCCATAGATTATAGTTTCCTTGGGGCCATAAAAAGTATTTGCAAACGTAAATTTTATGAAACACAACTTCTTAGACATTTGTGATATGTGATTTTGTAACCTGATTTGTGTATAGTGTGGTAAAAAGCCTTGCTCGTAGTAAAACAGCTACTAAATGTTAGGTAATTTGTTGTAGAGATTAGAACAAAGGTACATAAGTAATCATGATCTTTCCCGTCCTATGATGCAATTACTTTTCATCAATAATAATAATACATAAGCAAGGCTATTTTGATTGTGTATTACAGTGAAAATGGGTTTATGTCCTCCTTATTGCTCACTACTTATACTTTTTGTCATTGCAGTATAAACCAGCATCATGTGAAGTTCAGGCACACAAAGGTGATAAAGTGAAAGTACACTACCGGGTGAGTAATTTCGTATGAAGTTATGATATCTTCCATGAAAATAGCTTAAGTAGTAACATGAAGGGATTGTTTGGGAGAGGGGAAGGATCAAAGAGCCAAAAGAAAATGAAGGGAATGGAAGGGAAGATGGGAGATTAAGTAGAGTAGGTAACTAATAAGTTTGCTCTACTCTAAGACCATCCAGATTGGAGAAACATCATAATGTTAATGAAATTTAATAAGGGAGGGCGTTGGTCTTTAGAGTAAAAAGGTATGGCACCTGTATAAACATACTCACAATCACAACCGGAAATCACCTAGAGCCATTTTGATGCGGTATTAATTGTGTAGCCTACATTCTGTTGACATCAATCCATTATTTCGTGTTGTCAGCCACATGCTTTAAGGAATTTTGCTATTACTTTTACAACCATTTAATTTGTTCTTGTGATGACTGGTGAAGGGTCATGCATTCACTTAATTTTTGTATATCATGTTCCTACAAATTGAATATTCGGTTGTCCTTTGCAGGGAAAACTCACTGATGGGACTGTATTTGATTCTAGCTTTGAAAGAAACAGTCCAATTGATTTTGAGCTTGGTGGTGGTCAAGTGATCAAAGGTAAACCCACAGCCACAAATAACTCTAGTTCTTCTGAATTTCTGGTTTCATTACCAAAAATAGGGATATGTGCTGGCTTTCTAATTGATGCATATATTATCACGAGATCTTATCTAACTGAAATAGTCCAAAAAATATTTTGATAATTAAAGCCTATAAAAATTCCATAAGAATTTCATTGAAGTACCAGTCCCATACACCCATATTTCCTCAGATTTTATGTTCTTATCCTATAAATTTTCTGGCCACCCGATACCCTTGCTATAGTTTCTAGTCATAACATGCATGGGTGTGTGTACGAAATGATGCAAGCATGTAAGATTTAGTTTTATTACAAAGTTCTGGTTTATGATGGGAGATCTTCAAGTTGCTCCTCCTCTTTGCAGGATGGGACCAAGGATTATTGGGAATGTGTCTTGGTGAGAAACGAAAACTGAAAATCCCAGCAAAACTTGGCTATGGAGAACAGGGTTCCCCACCAACTATTCCAGGTAATTTTTCACGTTGATAATGATAATAATGCTTGAGCCAAAACCTCTTTCATATTACAAATTATTATCATACAGCTAGAAAATCTGGTTGCCCTGCTTATATGTATGACATTGAGTTGAACCTACAGGTGGTGCAACACTTATATTTGACACTGAGCTTGTGGGAGTGAATGACAAAAGCTTAAGCGAAGAAAAACCAACCTCCTCTGAACTGTAGACAAATCAACTAGACTTGGCAATCTTTGATAGCTTACTTTTGTTTCTTGATAATGCTTTCAACACCAAGGTTTCGTTGTGTAACCTTTAGGCGAGGCTAGTTTAGAAAGATTGTAGACAAATCAACTAGACTATTGCCAATCTTTGATAGCTTACTTTTAATAATGCTTTCAACACCAAGGTTTGGCTGTGTAACCTTTAGGTGAGGCTAGTTTAGAAAGATTTTGCTGTTGTACCCTATAACTTAAAATACATCTCTTTGGTATTTTCTTTAGCTTTCCTGAGAATTTTCATTTGATTGCCTGTATTAATTTCTTGCAATTGAGTTGGTTTAAGTTTGATGGTAATCCTTATAATATGTTCAACAATGGGAACACAATAGATACAAAGTATTATTTGGGGTCCATATTTTACAATTTTTTTATTATTATTTTATTATGAAGCACCTTTTAATTGTTGAATGTGTCTAAGTTTTTAGAAAATACTCCCTCCTCTCATGATAGGTTATTATGTTTTTTTATGTGTTTCAAATTATTTGTCTTTTTTAAAATATTAATATGATATTTATTATTTTTTTTTCACTAACTTACTTTTATTTATTTTATTTTAATTCATTTAACTACTTCACTACTTATTATTAATAAGGATATTTTAGTAAAATAAACTAAATTTATCGTTGAAATTAATACAATTAATCTTTATCTTAAAAAATGTGAAAATCTCAAAGAGACCATCTTGTTCCAATGAAAAAAAAGAAAGTTTAAATGCACTTTTGATTCCTTAGTTTTAGCATTTTAAACAATTTATTAATAACTAGGATAATTTATTAATTAATATTTTTATAGAATAAATTAATAATTTTAGAAATTAATTATTTAAAATTTTGAAAACAGTTACTGAGCTTAGGCCCAAATCATATCATTATTCATTTCTAACTTGAACCCAATGAGTCATTGGATAATACATTGTTGTCCTTTATAAAAATTAAAATTATTTATGAAAAAAAAATATGATGTCACATCCATTAGAAAAATTAAAATTATTTATGAAAAAAAAAAATGATGCCACATCCATTAGAATTGCCTTCTACATGCTTCTTGCATTCTTGCTGAAGTTATTCTTGTCCTATTTCGTCTGAACACATTCTTCACACACTTCGTTTGGGATGTCGATTTTTGGAAATCCCAAATTCATATTTCTCCTCTTCAAATCTCTGATATCTTTGAAATTGAGATGACTAAGTCTATAGTGCCACATCCATTAATCTTTGCTAGTTGCAGTTGCAAGACACTTATGCTCCATCACATTAAGTTCGATCTTAAAGGTTCTACTCTGAGACATTGGAGCCTTCAAGATCAACCTACCACTTGTATCGAGAACTCTCATCATCTTGTCTTCGACCATAACCTTGTAACTCTTTTCGACCAACTGCCCTATTGATAAGTGTCAAATTGTGTTAATATGTAGTGTAATTTTTTCCACTTTTCATGAGCTTAAATTGTTATCCGATGCTTTTTCCCGTTGTTTTCGGTAAATATTCGTAGTATAGTTTAAATGCTTTAATAGTATCACTTATTTAACTTTTGTTTTTATATTTTTAGGTTTTACCATTGGATTGTAGAGCACAAAACACAATGACATTCTTTTGATGACTTTTGAAGAAAGATATTTTTGAAGCTCGTTGCTAGCTCGCTTAGCGAGCTCCTAGCGACCAACAACAACACAATCCAGGGAGTTGCTCGCTTAGCAAGGGCCTGAAGATCACTTAGCGAGCAAAGACAGTTTGATCAATAAATGAGAGCTCGCTTAGTGACCTATGCGTTTTTTCAGCCCCCTATATAATGGGTTGAATAGAAATTTTGGGGATCCATACCCTTTTTCTTAGCACAAAAACCCTAAACTCAGTATTTTTCTTGTTTTCGAAGATTCGACGCATCAATAGTCGGGAGATCGCCTTTGATGCTTTGTCTTCTTCATCTTTATCTTGTAATGAAAGTTATCATTATTATGGTTAGCTAAACTCCTTTTGTGTCAGGGTTAGAAGGTAGATAAGTCTCTCATTTGTATGTATATGTTTTGATAACTGTGTATGAACTCTTGATGATAAATATATGGTGAAAAAAAGTTCTTTATGATATATTCCTTGTGTGCTTCATGATTGAGAAATGTGTTTCACACTTGACCTAGGTTTTTCATCCATCAAAGAACATAGGCTAGAGATAGTTCTGAGACTTGATGTTCACCTTGTATTGATCTTGAATGTGGTCATTTTGATAGATTGAGTGAGAGATCATCAATGGATCAAAATGGTAAAACTCATAATTTGTGTTAGAAATAAACATTTTGAGAGGATGTTGTGATTATGTTTATCGTCTTAACGAGTTCATCTGTTTGATTGATTATATTCGTGCAAATGGACTTGTCGAACCCTAACCTTGGCATGTGTTTTTATAAACTTTCATAAACCGATAATTTTTACTGTTAGCTTTTAATTCGTATGCAAACAAAACGATCCGTTACTAAAACTAAACCCCTTGTTACCATTGAGTCTTAAACTAGCGCAACTGTAGAACGGCGGTGATATCATAAAACAATCTATGTGGATCGATAACAAAAACCTAACTTTATTTGTACTCCAAAAAATTGGCGTCGTTGTCGGGGATTGTTATTTGATATTGCAAGCATTGCAATAGTTGCTTAGTTTTAGACTTGTTCGAGCTTTTTCTTGAACTTGTTAATTTGTTTGATTAGTGTTTGCAGCTTCTGTTTATGCGAAGAAAACTTACTGTGGACGAACTTCTTTTTGATCCCGAGATTGAGAGAACCGCGAGGAGGTTGAATAACAAGACACAACGGAGGAGGAAACTCGCTAAAGAAAGGCGATAACAAGGACAAAGTTCAACTTCTACTTCAACACCACTCACTCCACAGTTTACGTCAACCATGGTCGACATCGATCCACCTCTACCTCCACCTTCTACACCATGTGTGAATAGCCCTCGCAACACGGCTCAATTTGCCAATGCCCATAATGGCCGACAAGCTGAGATGAAGACGAGAACTTTGAATTTATTGTACGGAAGTTCATTCACGGGAATGGACCACGAAGATCCCTTCGCTTTTCCCACAAAATTTTATGAGATAGAGTTGGCGGACAGAGTCGATCAAACACAAGAGCTAACTTTGTTCAGAAGATTATTTCCTCATGCTTTGCTTGGCAAAGCAAAGGATTGGTACATTGGTCAAAGTATCATTGTGATTACCAATTGGAATGTTCTTGAAGAAAAGTTCATTGAGATATTCTTCTCACACAACCGTTTCATGGAATCTAAAACCGCAATCTTCGTGTTTTCTTAAGGTAAAAATGATTCCCTAAATGAAGCATGGGAGAGATTCAAATCTATGATCCGGAAGTGCAAAGGTCACGAGTTTGATGAGTTGACGCAAATCCACATTTTAAGAAATGGTCTCCAACCGAATTGTAAAACTTTGTTGGATGCTACTGCGGGTGGAACTTTGTTATCAAAGAGTGCGGAGGAAGAGACGAACAATCGCATGGCTCTCAATGATTTACAAAGTCAAAATTGCAACAATTCTTTGAAGAAACCCGAAGTTCTTAAACTAGGGACGAATGATGCAAAACTTGCGCAAAATAAACTTCTATTACACCAAGTGGAGCTCTTGACATAACAAATTTTAAAGATTCCCAAACAATTGAAGGAGTTTCATGAGCATCCGAGCAAGAACAAACAAGTTGCGAGTAGTGAATTATGCAAAGGTGATCACGATACCGGATTTTGTCCACCACCGAGAACCGAAGAAGTCAACTACATGAACAACAATCAAGGGTACCAAAGACAACAATAACCTTATCAATAACAACAACACTCTCAACAACAACATTACCAAAATCAACAACAACAAGAATATCAACCAAAAGGTAATTACCAAAATAACCAAGTTTATGGCGGTGGTTCTTCTAATCGGCAAAATCCTTATCTTGCTCCATCACCTCCGGATGCACCTTCCAAATTGGAAGACACTTTGAATAAATTTATTCAAATGTCTATGGCCAATCAAAAATCTAATGATGCGGTAAAAAAATATAGAAAGTCAAGTTGGGCAACTTGTGAAACAAATAGCCGAGAACCAACCGAGACCTTCTTTTCCACTAACACTCATATGAATCCTAAGGAGCATTGTAAAGCTATTGTTACTAGGAGTGGGAAAGATATGGCCAAACCAAAAGAGAAAAGAGTGAAAGAATAAAAGATTGATGGTATAGTTGAGGAAGTTAGTGATAAGGAGGAAGTTGAAAAGAAGAAAAAAATTGATGAAGTAGTTGAAAAGAAGTTTGATGATGTGGTTGTAGTTGAAAATATAAAAGTGGAGAATGAGAAGAAAAAAGAAAAAAATATAAGAGTAAGGAAGGGAAAATAAGTGATGAATCAAATTCTAACAAATATGCCATATCCTCACGTGCCTACAAAGAAAGATAATGAAAGGCAATATTCTCGGTTTATGGATATCTTCAAGCAACTTCAAATCAATTTATCGTTTGCCGAGGCTTTTGAGCAAATGCCTAGGTATGCAAAATTCTTGAAGTATATTCTCTCTAAATAAGGAAGTATACGAAGCCGAAAACGGTTATCCTTGCGGCAAATTGTAGTGCGATCATTCAACACACTCTTCCAAAGAAGGAAGCCGATCCGGAGCGTGTTACTTTACCCATAACAATTGAAAATATGTTTGTGGGAAATGGCCTTATTGACTTGGGTTCTAGAATTAATCTTGTTCCTATTTCCATTGTGAAAAGGCTTGAGAATATAGAAATCAAAGACATAAGGATAACTTTGCAACTTGCCGACAAATCTACCACTCACCCGATTGGAGTGGCAAGAGATGTGTTGGTGAAAGTTGACAGGTTTTTTTTTCCGGTGGACTTCATTGTTATCAACATGGAAGAAGATGAGGATGCACCTTTAATACTTGGTCGCCCTTTCATGGAGACGACCCGAATGATGATTGACGTCAACGATGGTCTTATGAAAGTTAGGGTGCTTAATGAAGAGGTCACCTTTAATTTGTTCGAAGCGATGAAACACTCAAAGGATAGGCATGATAGTTTCCGCATAGATGCATCCAAAATGGCTATAATTGAAGTGGCAAAGCATATTCATGTAGAAAATCCTCTTGAACAAGCACTAAATGAGGAAATTGATATACTCACTAGTGATGAAGAAAAAGATCTTGAAGAGTGTTTGAAAGAACTAAAGGTGTTGAAATAATTACAACCTTGGGAAATTGAAATTGAAGAATTGAAGAAAGATAAAAGTGATGAGAAAATGGAAGTGGAATTGAAGACGTTACCTTCAAACTTGAAGTATGTATTCTTAGATGATAGTGGAAACAAACCGGTAATCATTAGTAATGAGTTGTCTATCAAAGGAATAAGTCCATCTTATTGCATGCACAAGATTCTTATGGAGGAAGACTTCAAAGCGGTAGCTCAACCACAATACCGTTTGAATCCGACTATGAAAGAGGTAGTTCAAAAAGAGGTAGTGAAACTTCTTGATGTGAGAATGATTTATCTTATTTCAGATAGCCCTTGGGCGAGTATCGTACATGTTGTGCCAAAAAAGGGTGGCATTACCGTTATCCGTAATGAAAAGAATGAGCTCATCCCGACAAAGGTTGTCACGGGTTGCAAAATGTGTATAAACTATAGACGTTTTGTTAGACGATGATATGGATCTAGAAGGGGGGTTGAATAAGTCCCTTTTTAAAAATCAACTTTTCAAAAATTAATTGAAAAATATCTTGCGCAAGTTCCCCATAAAACACGTCTAAAATTAAAATCAAGTCACCGGTGATCATATATGCGTTGGAAACCAAATGGGATATAAGATATGATTAGAAGAATTAAAACAATGCAAATTTAACCACTTGAATCCATCACACTTTAATAAGCCACTATCAATAATGAATATAAGTGAGAAATAAACACAAAGAGTAAGAAGTTGTGTATTTTGAATTTTTATCAAACACTTGGTGTGCACCCACACAAAGTGTAGTTTGGCAATTAGTGTAGTGCATAATTTTTATCAAGTTGCTATCTAAATATGATATCAACAATCTCACAAACACTTGGTAGGCACACACTAATTCAAAAAAGAATTTTTCAAGCAACACAACTGCAAATAGTGTAGAAAAAATAACAAATGAAAAGGACGAATAACACACGAGATTTGTTTAGGCAGTTCTCGCACCATCCTCGCTAGGAGTACTCTGCCCCCAATTCACAAACAAATTTGGGATCTTTTATTAATATTACAATGTTCATACAAGAAGAAAATTGGAACAACAAACCAATTCAAATTGCGATTATTGTAATAACACTTCTTGCCCCTTGATTCGAGATGAACCAAGTCCTTCACGCGCGTCGAACAAACCTCTGATTAATTGCTTCCCTCTTGCAAGAATTTTCAATTCTCCAAACTTTGAGCACGACCGCTAAGCTTCGATACTTGTAAACCCATAAGTTCTTCGCAATCCTTCGGTTAACGTGATATGAATGAATGGTCACCTTGATCTTCAAACTTCCTCACTCGGCTGAATCTATGAACGAATGATGCGTCCAAAACCCCTAAATCACAAAGATCTTGGAGGACAAACCCTCTAGGTTTATTCAAGAAAAACCCACAAAACTCTCAACCTAAACTGAAATCGCAATCTCACATTTGAAGGTTATCACCTTGATCTTGCACTATGATCAACAAAAGTTGTTATGTGTAATTGTTGATGAATGCTAGAGAAGAAGAAGATGAAGAGAGCATGTGTGTATCTATTTCACTTTTCTTGTTAGTTTTAACAAAACTAATATGACAACTATTTATATGGGTTAGTCAAATAAGGATAAAATTAAAATACAAATAAAAAAGAGAGAGAAGTAAAAAGGGTGCTCCAAACAGGAATGCATCGACCTGTTTAATCATTTCCATCAACCTGGTTTAATTCTAGGAATGCGTCGACCTGAACCACCATTTGAGTCGACCTAAAATCGTCCATTTGTCAGCCTGTTGGGACCCGAGAGTTTTAAGGAAGAAATCACTTCAAATGAGTCGACCTGAATCCTTCAATGAGTTGACTCAATTTTGTTCAACTCGATGAGTCGACCTGTTTAGAGTACTGAATCGAATTATTTTAGTCAAAACACTATAAAATCCTCTGAAGAGATCATCATTTTCTTTGTAATCTCATAAGACATTCCAAAGCATAGAAGTTTTGACATTATTCGAAATATCTTTTATGTCTCACAAAATAACTCAAGCGAAACACATCCCGATGTTACTGGACATAGAGCAGGACTTCAGTTCTAACTAACAACGACAACTCACTAACTCCGAGGTAAACATGCATCAAGCTAACCTTGATTATCTGCGATGGTATGATAGACCATCACAAAAGGCAGGCAGGGTGAGTAAATTCAAATTCAATAAAGTAATATGAAAATGTGAATTTAAAAACATAAGCAAAAACAACAAAACCATTATCAACAACTCATTCATGCACAACATCAAAGACATCACATCAATATACAAAATCAAGGCAAATCTTGCTATATCATTTAGAATGGAATGCAACCTCTTATTATGCATGTGGTACCAAAACATCCTCATGGATGGACACTAGGACATCAACCCACCACTAAGCGAGGATATCATAACATCAAATCACTTTAATCTGCACAATGAGATTGAAGCTACCAATGGACCAAAAGTCCCCTCATAAATCATGCCATGAATGTAAGACTCAATATACACACATCATCCTCAAAACATCATGAAAATTGCATTCACATTCATTGTTAATCGTCATATTACATACTCATTTAACCTCATCCCTTTACATCATGTAATCATACTTCATAAACTCCTAAAAACAATTCAAGTCATTATACATCACGTAATCACCAAATTATACTCATATAGCCTCTAAACACGTCATACGCCAGCTCTAAAACATTAGAACAACTTACGACACAACCCACATCGAGTAAACCATTTTTCTGAATTAAAATTATTTTTCAAAACATGTTAGGTCTCGCTAAGTGAGATGACTACCTCGCTAAGCGACCAACTCAGGGGTTTCTGATTTCCAATATTCTTACTTGCTTGCTAAGCGAGCTTCACGATTTCGTGAGAAAATCTGCGATTTCAGAATCGTCCTTCTGCGATCAAAACCCACAAAAACCAGTATTTGACAGCAACGTAGCTTAAAAATCATGACATAGTCATCATCCATCATAATAACATCAAGTATATCATATAGAATCATTATATTCATCAAAATCATCATAAAGCAATTTCATCAAAACCCCATAACCCTAAGACTCTACCACAAAACCCCCAAGTCCTATCTCTATATTACAATACTGAGTAGAAAATACTCCACATACCTTAGGTTCGTAATCCTTTCGATAATCTTTCTTAAATAATCTCTCCAACCTCCAAGTCCTAGATTTTCCTCTTCTTCAGAGCTCTTCTTCCTTTCTCACAAAGTATGATTGTTCCCAATTGATCGTACTAACCAAACTTCACTCTTTTGTCACTATTTCCCCTAGGACCTCTTTAGGATTTCCCCATAATACCCTCACTAATACTCTAACAAAAGACCACATTAATCTTGTCCTCTAATTCTTCTTATTTTTATTAATTAACCCCAAAAAATTAAATATTTTCACACCATTACTAAATTAATATTATTAAAATATTAATCTAAGCCAATCACAACATCATAACATCTTAAATCCTCAAAATTCATACACAAACATCAAATAAATCAAAAATCAACTTTATGGTGTTACAACTCTCCCCCACTTAAGATTTTTTGTCCTAAAAAATGTACCTGAAGCAGACAACATCGAAGACGATTCTTTCATTTGATCCTCTCGTTCCCAAGTCCAACTATCTCCAGCTGGTCCACCCCATAGTACCTTCACCAAGGAAATCTCTTTACGTCTTAATCGCTTCATTTCTCTTTATCTCTTACTCGAATATCATCCATCTGAATCACATGCGACAGATCTGCAATGTACTTCCTCAGCTGTGACACATGAAACACATCATGTAAATTCACAAGTGAAACGCAGAGTCAGCTTTTTCAACTTCAAAGCTCGCTCGACACCAGTCACTAGAGTAACCCTCAAGAACACATGATCTCCCTCTTGAAATTCAAGTGCTTTCCTCCTCTTATCATGATAACTCTTCTGACGACTCTGCGAAGTCTTCATTCTCTCTTTAATCATCTTAATCTTTTTTGTCGTCTCCTGCACAATCCCAGGTCCGAGCACATCACTCTCGCCTGATTCATACCAACACAATGAAGTCCTACACCATCTCCCATACAATGCTTCATACGGAGTCATACCAATACTCGCATGAAAACTGTTATTATAAGTAAACTCAATTAACGAAAAATGACTATCCCACGAACCTCCATGATCCAACACACAAACCCTTAACAAGTCTTCTAAAAATTGGATAGTTCATTATGTTTGACCGTCCGTCTGTGGATGGTAAGCATAACTCATCCTCAACTTGGTTCCTAAAGCATCTTGTAGACTCTTCCAAAATCTCGATGTAAAACTTGGATCTCGATCTGAAACGATACTCGAAGGTATCCCCTATAACTTCACAATTTAATCAATATACATCTCTGCTAACTTCAACATGGAATGATTAATCTTCATCGGTAAGAAATGCACCGAATTAGTTAATCGATCAACAATCACCCAAATGGAATCATTTCCCTTCACCGTCTTCGACAATCCTGTCACAAAATCCATAGAAATTCTATCCCCTTTCCATTCCAGAATACTCAATGGTTGCATCATACCTAAAGGCTTTTGATGTTCAACCTTCGATTATGAAAAACCAAACAAGCATACACAAACTCCGCAACATCTTTCTTCATACCCGACTACCAAAACAATCTTTGTAAATCATGATACATCTTCGTAGCGCCAAGATTAATACTCAGTCTACTTTGATGTCCTTCCTATAGAATACTCTTCTTCAACTCTGAGATATCAGGAACACACACACGATCTCTAAACCTCATCATACCATTTTCGTCAATTCAGAACTTTCCTCCGTTACCTTGGTTAATCAAACTCATCTGATCAACCAACTTCAAATCTAATTGTTGTCCTAAACGGATCTCTGTAACACCCTTCTACCCCTAAGCAAATTATTTAAATTAATATCAGAGTACAACAACAAGAAGGGTATCACATATCTATGGAAAACATCAAACATGTAATATCATGTCCCGTAACACGGGTTAATCAACATCATAAAACAATATATATATTCATTTCACAGCGGAATCAAACTTAATAGTTCAAAAATATTCATTTCTCCTCATAAAAATAACTTTATCCATCCAGAATTTAACATCATAAAATAAAGGAAAAATATCTTTGATAAAATATGACAGAAACAAGTTTAATAACTAAAACCCCATCCCGGTGTTACATGACACAGAGCAGGACACAATGACTCCAAACCACTCCTAAGGTAATATAAGGTACACTCTGAGACTTTGAAAAACTCTTATTGCACTACAAGGCTATTCTTTATCATCTGCAAGTTACCCACATAAGAGGCAACATTTCCAAGCAGACAGGGTGAGTAATCGTAATTAATTTTGAATATACACGAACATGGAATATAAATAAATCAACATAAACATACTGCAACAACATCAACAACAAAATTCAACAACCAATACCATCATAAACGCATTCCAAGAAAATGCAATTCCAACTATCATGATATGCACAATATGCATGTGGTACAAATTTCACCGTGAGATGGATACATGAACATCAATCCTCCACAAGGGAGCACACCGTAATCACTGAATCACTCTAATTCGGATTATGGGATTGAAGCTACCAAATAGGTCGAAGCCCCATCGTGAATGTCATGAAATGCAATGATGCGTTACTCCGTAAAATTCACCGAAAAATGAAATGTGCATCATTCATTTCATATCCAGCAATTCAAACATCATATATTTCATTACAATAACACACCCAAAACCTTCATTCATCAACAACTCTAACTCATCAAGACATAACCAAATCCCTGGTAAAATTATAAGGCAATTTTAATCGTTTTTCTAAAAACTCAATTCAGAAAATTATCTTACTTCTCTCATTTTCATTCATCAAAATAAGATTCATTTAATACTCTTTCCGACGCTTCAAACGAAATGCAAATCGGACATACGGTTTAAAAGTTATGAATTTTTAAAGAACCAAAATCTGCCACCAACACAGTGTTAACCGGTTAACCCATAACGTTAACCGGTTAATGTCTGTGCAACTTTAGAAAAACTTCATTTCTGTAGTGGTTAACCGGTTAACCTATAGCGTTAACCGATTAACGCACGTATATCAGCATTTTTCAGCTGTTTACGAATTCAGCACCCAAAACCCCCAATTTTTCATACGAATTTCATCTCATTACATTCCAAAAATCCTTAATATCACTCCTCAAACAGAAACAACAACAAAGTAATAATTCACACATCATATATGGAATTCTAACTTATCTTATCTACTCTAAATCATCAAATTATACTCCTAAACTCAACCTAAGTCAAAACCCCTAAAACTCATAAAATTCATACAAATCTAATCTACTCATAAACCAATTCCTATACACTTATAATAGATTATGAAAACTCTCCATACCTTAGAGAATTCCGCTGATTGACACTTTTCCCCAAGGTTCTTCACAACTTCATGAATCTGAGTACTTCCTCTCATTCCTTTTCTTCAGAGCTCTTTCCAAAAACACGATAGAATGAGAATTTGATCGTGTAACTCCTTTTTACATAAACTATCCCATTTTATGTTTTTCTCAGCTTACCCTTATACTTTTCATATAAAGACCACCTTGCCCTTTTCTTTAAAATATTTTTAATAATAATAACAAAATAGCATAATAATACACCATTTATCCTTATTATATAAAAAATACTATTTTTCTCTAAAATTCTCCATTTTCACCCAAAATCTCCAATCTTTTCTAAATCAATTAAATAAATGAATAAATAATTAAATTTAGATTTTTGGGGCATTACAATCTCTTCCACAATATCAGTAGTCAATCTCAACATACCCAGCTTCACACTCTCAGATGTAGTTCACACAACAAACTCATGTCTCCGAATTGCTCAATCATCTCAAGTTCTTTCACCATCATCATTGACATATGCAAGGTCTTCCTACTCAAAGCATCCACAACCACATTAACCTTACCAGGGTGGTAACTCAAATCAAAATCAAAGTCTTTCAACATCTCTAACCATCTTCTTAGTCTCATGTTTAGTTCTTTCTGATCAAACAAGTATTTCAAACTCTTATGATCACTGAACACCTCAAATCTAGACCCAAAAAGATAATATCTCAAAATATTTAGCACAAAAACCACGGTCTCTAGCTCTAAGTCATGGATAGGATAATTCCTCTCATGAACATGTAGCTGTCTAGAAGCATATGCAACTACTTGACCATTTTGCATTAACATACCACCAAATACCTTCTACGGAGCATCAAAGTATGCCACAAAAGATTCATTCGGATTCAGAAAAATCAATACTAGAGCAGTCGTTAACCTCTTCTTCAATTTAACAAAATTCTTCTCACACGCCACATCCCACACATACGCCTGACCCTTTCTAGTCAACTGAGTCAGAGGCAATGCCAACTTAGAAAACCCCTCTATAAAATTCCGGTAATAATCGGACAAACCAAGAAAACTTTTGATCTATGTAGCAGACTTCGGAGTATCCCAATTCAACACATCATCAATCTTCGAAGGATTCACTGAAATTCCACCACTAGAAATCACATGGCCAAGGAAACTCACTTCCTTCAACCAGAACTCGCAATTCGACAACTTAGCATAATGTTTCTTCTCTCTCAAAACTTGTAATACAATCCTCATATGTCCTTCATGTTCTTCTTTTGACTTTGAATAAATTAGGATGTCATCAATAAAAACCACCATGAACTTATTTAAATACTCATGAAATGTCTGATATACTCCATAAATACACCAGGTGCATTAGATACACCAAAAGGCATCATAGTATATTCATAGTGACTATACCTCATTTTGAAAGTTGTCTTCAGAATATCATCTTTCTTAACTGGAATATGATGATAACCCGACCTAAAATCAATCTTACTAAACACGTAAGCTCCCACTAACTGAACCATCAAATCATCAATCCTCAGAAGTGAATTATTGTTTTTAATAGTCACCTTATTCAATTGTTGATAATCGACAGACAACCTCATGCTACCGTCCTTTTTCTTAACCAACAACACTAGAGCACCTGATGAAGAAACAATTGGACGAACAAATTTCTTCTCAAGAAGTTCTTCAAGTTGTATCTTCAACTCACTAATTTCTGAAGCTGACATCCAACATGGAGCCATCGACACCGAACTAGTACCTGGTACCAAATCCACAACTAACTCTACTTCACGCTCTGTAGGTAAATCATTAATGTCATTCGGAAACACATCAGGAAATTCTCGGACAACAGGTAACTCAACACTCACTTGTTCACAGTCAACTTGTAATGCCGCAAACAAAGAAAACATATGGGCTTCATCCTCTAAAAGTTCATCCACTTGCTTCGTGGATAGGAACATCATCTCCCCACAATCACCGAACTCTAGAAACTCTGCCTTCTTTGCATAATAATTGATATGCACGAAATCAAACTCTAACCAGTTCATTCCAAGCACAACATCCATATGGCGTAAAGGTAAACACACCAGATCCATCAAGAAATCCTTACCATAAATGGTCAGAGGACACTTCAAACACACACGGTTAGTCATAATTGAACCATCAACAGGCATCTCAATCAACATATTACCATTCATAACAGTCAAAGACATATTCTACTTGGTCGCCAATACCAATTATAGCAACCAACTCAACATCATTAATAGAACAAGTACCTAGAATTAAGTTATCCTTCTTCTGAGCTTCTGAGCCACTCAAAGCAAACACTCTACCAGTAGTCTGAGCAGCTGTTGTAACCTTCTTCAATTTCTGACACTGAGTACTGATATGTCCCCCTCCGCCGAAATTGAAACAAGTTGGTCCTGCATTCGGATACTTGTCCTTCATATGACCCCTCTACCGCATTGTAGCATCTTATCACAGTAGCAGTGCACACGTCAGATTTGTGACCTGCTTCCCTATACTTATAGTACTTGAGATAAGTGGAACTCCCTCCCCCACTTGGCTTCTTCCCATCATTAACCTTCGGCTTCCCCTTGTCAGTTGGAGTCGCATAATGTTTCCCTCAAAACAGGCCCTTGTCTTTCTTCTCACTCACCTGCTTATATTGAGCAGATCGAGCTCTACTATCCTCGTCATAAATATTACTCTTATCCACAAGCTCAACATACCTGCAGATATTCTGACATCTAATCGCTTGCTTGATCTCTGGTCTCAGCCCATTCTCAAACTTCAAACACTTAGACAACTTAGCATCGTCACGGTTGTAGTGAAGACAAAACTTCACGAACCTCTCAAACTTGGTAGCATACTATGCCACTATCATGTTCCCTTTCTTCAGCTCTAAGAACTCAACCTCTTTCTTGTCACGAACGTCTTCAGGAAAGTACTTACTCAGAAATTCCCTCATGAGCGCATTCCAAGTTATTGTAGCCCTAACTCCTTCCAATCTATGACGGATATTATCCCACCAATCCTCAACCTCTTCATCCAACATATGGGGTGCCAAACTGCACCTTCTGAGCATCGGAGCAAGCCATAGTCCTGAAAATATTCTCAATCACCTTCATCCACTTATGCGCGTTCTCCGGTTAATGAGTACCCTCAAACTTAGGCGGATTATTCCTCTGAAAAACCCCAAAGGCATGAAACTCATCAGGAACATTATTCTGCGTTGTAGCCTGAGCAAGTGCAGCTACCGCATCCTCAAGAGCACGATTCACAGCCATTCTGCAAATCACCAACAACATCAGAATAACAATTTAACCTCAAAAAACTCAAACGTAATAACCGACATGACTCACAACGACACAACACGATCGGATAGACCGACCTGCTCTGATATTACTAATGTAACACCCTTTCGATCCCATCACAAAGTAAAATAATTTAAATCAAATATCTTAGTTCCCTCAGAAAAGGGCATCACATTACTTCACAACTCAAACAACATAAACCTCATATTGAGTCCTGTCCTGTAACACGGGTTATAAAATCATGAACAATTCAAAACTCTTTTCAACAGCTACGCAGCGGAAAATAAAATACCGTAGTTCATCTTTAATAAAAAGAAAACTTAATAATTTAATCCAAAACATCATTTAAAAACCAAAAGTAATAAAAGGAAACAACATCTTAATTCAGGGAAACAAAATAACTCAAGTGAAACTCATCCCGATGTTACTGGACACAGAGCATGACTACAGTTCTAACTAACAACGACAACTCACTAACTCCGAGTTAAACACGCACCGAGCTAACCTTGATTATATGCAGGATGACATAATAGACCATCACAAAAGGTAGGCAGGGTGAGTAAATTCACATTCAATAAAGTAATATGGAAATGAGAATTTAAAAACATAAGCAATAACAACAACACCATCATCAACAACTCATTCATGCACAACATCAAAGACATCACATCAATATACAAAATCAATGCAAATCATGTTATGTCATTTAGAATGGAATGTAACCTCCTATTATGCATGTGGTATCGAAACATCCTCAAAGATGGACACTAGGTAATCAACCCTCCACTAAGGGAGCACATCATAACATCAAATCACTTCAATCCGCACAATGGGATTGAAGCTACCAGTGGACCAAAAGTCCCATCATAAATCATGCCATGAATGCAAGACGCAATACACACACATCATCCTCAAAACATCATAAATATTGCATCCACATTCATCGTTAATCGTCACATTACATACTCATTTAACCCCATCCCTTTACATCATGTAATCATACTTCATAAACTCCTAAAAATAATTCAAGTCATCATACATCACGTAATCACCAAATTCTACTCACATAACCTCTAAACACATCACACGACAACTCTAAAATATCAAAATACCTTACGATACAACCCACATCGAGTAATTTTTTTTTCTAAAAATAAAATTATTTTTCAAAACATGCCAGGTCTCGCTAAGCGAGCTAACTACCTCACTAAGCGACCAACTCAGGGGTTTCTGATTTCCAAAATTCTTACTTGCTCGCTAAGCGACCTTCACGATTTCGCGAGAAAACCTGCGATTTCAGAATCGTCCTTCTGCGGTCAAAACCCACAAATACCAGTATTTGACGGCAACATAGCAGAAAAATCATGACATGGTCATCATCCATCATAATAACATCAAGTACATCATATAACATCTTTATATTCATCAAAATCATCATAAATTCATCATCATAAAGAAATTTCATCAAAACCCCATAACCCTAAGACTCTACCTCAATAACCCTCAAGTTCTACTCTACATTATAATAACAAATTGAAAATACTCTCCATACCTTAGGTTTTGTAATCCTTTCGATAATCTTTCTCGGAAAATCTCTCCAACCTTCAAGTCCTAGCTTTTCCTCTTCCTCGGAGCTCTTCTTCCTTTCTCACAAAGTATGATCGTTCCCAATTGATCGTATTAACCAAAATTCACTCTTTTGTCACTCTTGCCCCTAGGACCTCTTTAGTATTTCCCCTTAATACCCTCACTAATACTCTATCAAAAGACCACATTACTCTTGTCCTCTAATTCTTCTTATTTTATTTAATTAACCTCAAATAATTAAATATTGTCACACCGTTACTAAATTAATATTATTAAAATATTAATCTTAGTCAATCAAACATCATAACATCTATAAATCCTCAAAATTCATACACAGACATCAAATAAATCAAAAATCAACTTTTTGGTGTTACATGTGCCTTTTCTTGATCCGTTGCATTTTTCTCAAGCATTGTTACTCATTCCTTCACAAGATCTCAAAGATCTTGATAATAGAAAACAATATTTATATGTTTGCACCAGTTTTCATAATTATCTTTCTTGAGAATCAAAAGGTTTGATGAAAAATGCACGTTTAGATGATTCACCGCCATCACGATTCTTGCTCTTGAATCGCTTAAATCGGAGTTCTAGTTATTAGATGTTGGAAATCCCCGAAAACCTATGGAGAATTTCAATCAATGATAGAGTTAGGGTTTAAAGAGGAAGAATTCTAAACATTTCATTTTTTATTTCATTTTATAAGTAAAATGACATTAAAGACTACAAAAACTAATGAAAAATTAACTTAATTGAGAGAAATTAGTAAAAATTAAAATAATTAAAATTGTTATTAATTAATAATAATTAAAATTTATAAAAATAAATTATTTTAATTCTTATTATATTAAAAAGGAGAACAAATATTTTAGTGTATCATTAATTTTATAAGATTGAATATCTTACCTTTTTATTTTAGTTTTTATGTTCATACCCTAATTTAATGGTTTCAACTATATATTGTTTGACGAGGGGGAAAAAAACTATTTCTTTTACATGTGATTGCCTCGTTTATTTCTGAACGATTTTTTTTTCTTTTGAAATATTTTTACTTTTCTTTTTCGCTCCATTCTTGGGTAACCAGAGAAACTTTCTCTTACTCTTCAACCCTCATTCCGCCTCCGCCTCCCTTCACTCCCCACCATCTCCGGCATTCGGCTTCCGCAAAACCTAAACCAGAAAAAGGAGTCCGTTTTCAAACGCTTCTCAACACACTTTCATACAACTCACCGCTCTTCTTCATTCTTTGTGAGTGTTTTCCTTAATAATTTTTTTCAGTCTAAGCTTTGAAAATGGAAAAGAAATATCTTTTCTAAAAACCCTAACTTTAGCATATTCTTGAAATGAAATGCTTAGAAAATCTTGAGTCTACCTTTTAGAAAAAAAACTATGATTTTTATGCCTGTGTGTTGAATTACTTTTGTGGTGTTTAATTTCATGGAGGTTTTCAAGACTGCTTTCTGGGGAATACTATTCTACTGTCTCTAACCCTAGGACTCAGAAACACTCTTTCACTTGAAGATGACGAAAAAAGCCTTTCTCCTAGGATTTAGTTACCCTGAGGATCAACACAGACAAGTCAGAGGAACGTGTAAGTCGGTTATTGAAATGAAAAAACTTCTAATAGCGTATTACGGATTCAAGACCGAAAACATCATTACACGTTTAGATTCAAGTCCAATCCCGGGTATCGATAACAGTTCTCATTTTGTTGTTTCGCGTATGTGTGACTTTGTAACCGAAAGTAGAACAGGTGATATATTGTTAATTTATATGGCGGGTCATGGTATACAAGAGTTAGAACTCAGACAAGTAAACGGTAGAAGTTATTTGGACTATATCAGTCACTTTTTGGCTTCAGAGTCTTCCTGTATTTCAGGTAACTTGTTTCTTAATATATTAAAATTTGATTTTGTTTTTCTTAATATATTAAAGTTTGATTTTGTATTTCTTAATATATTATAATTTAATCCTATTATTATTGATGATTGTATCAGATATTGGTTTGAGAAAGGTATTTCGCCGCGTACCTCGTGGAGTGTGTTTGACACTCATCACTGATTTCTGCTATTCAGGAGGGATCTTTAAAGGAATGCCAAAACAGTTTGAAGACCCAAAGCTTGTGTCTCCTATGATCAGGGCATTTACGGATTACCATCACGTTGCACGGCCTCCACTAAGACCAATCATTTTCATGTATTCAGCTCCCCAATCTCAAATTGGTATGGCGATAAGAACAGAGAGAGGGGAAATGACTTTATTCATGGAGAAACTTATTAAAATAATTAAGGAGACCAATGGCTATGTCACTAACTATAGCTTAATTGATCGGATAAGGAGCGACTTGAATCAAAAAATATCTCCGGGATTGTGTTGTTTAAACGAGCAACGTGACTTGTTATTTCTGGGAGGTCCGGTCCAAGAAGGGAGGGGAGGCAGATCGGAAATCGCCATCTTCACTAGATGGGATTACTTTATGAATACCGTGTACGAAGGATATTCTTTAGATCACTGCAGCTCGAAGGGTTTTGTTTTTGAAATGAAATTTATGCTAAATCAGAGAGGTGTTTGAGCACAATGTGGATCTTCTCTCATTGATTATAGCTCGAGGGTTGCGGTTTTTAAATGTAGGTTAGGTGTAAAAAGACATCCAATTTAATTCAATGCAAATATGTTGTATTGGAGTCTCATGCTTGTTCTATGTAGTTTGAATATTTCTTTATTTTATTGACCTCCAATTTAATTCAATCCAAATGTGTTGATTTGGAGCCTCATGTGTGTTATATGTAGTTTGAATAAATGTTTGTCAAAATGTTTGAATAAATGTAATCGGTTCGGTTTGGATCAGTTTTTAGTAAAAAAAGTTGTCCAAACCAATGGCATCTTTATCGGTTTGGTTTGGTTTGATTTTTTTTAAAAATGGAACCAAACCAAACTAATCGGTTTGGTTCGGTTCGATTTTGTTTGGTTGATCAGTTTATCACACTTTTTTTTCTTCAAATTATTATTTCACTTGTGTATTATTTACTCTAATATTGTTCGGTGTATTTTATACTATTATTATTTTAAAATAATACATTTCATGCTCTACTTTTCAAACAACTTAAAAGTTGTTCTAAATCCGTACGAAACATTTACATAATTTTCATTGTATTATGAAATAAGTTCACTATCGAATACAAAAGTTACATTTGACATGAGAAAGATGGGAAGAAATTTGAAAGTTTAACAAATAAAACAAACAATAAATATAAAAGGTTTCAATACACATAAATTAACATGTTTCACACCTCAAACACACATCAAAATTATTTTGTAACAATACTAGATGAAAATTCATTGAAGAAACATAAAAGATTTAAAAAAATGAAAAGTAACTAAGAGAACTTGAACATGAATAAGGAATTCATAAGCATAATAACGACAATGGCGAGAGAAACAATGGTGGCAGGTAACCATAGCAGCAATTTGGTGAGAGCAAGTTTTTATGGGTTATGGTTTCTATTTTTTATGTGTGGAGTTTGGTTTTGGCTACATATTTGGTTCAAAGAAAGGAAGTGTAAAAAAGACGGAGAAATATTGGACCGATACAAAATTTGGGCTTATTAATTAGCTAAATAAAAGATTAAATATGTATTTAAAATCATCGGTTCAGTTTATCGGTTTGGCGGTTCCTAAAGCCTAAACCGAGAACCAAACCAAACCACCTTGCTTTTTATTGGTTTGGTTCAGTTTTTGAACTGAACCAAAAACAGTCGTTTTTTTTATTTAGTTTGGTTTGGATTATCGGTTTAATTGGTTTTTTCTGATCCACTTACACCCCTACCTCCACCGATCTGGATCGTGTGTGTTTTGGACTAGGCCAACGCAATATGTGTCGAACAGAGGCTCAGTCGTCGGGCACAGCTACAACCTATGTTCTGGACTGGGTCAACGTAGTATGCGTCAAGCATAGGCCCAATCATCGGGCATGACCCACATCCCAATACAAGGAGACGTGAGGAGAGCGTCTCCCCCACGTTCTCCACGTCACTCAACTGTCCACTATTGTCTCCTGATATTTATGGGCAGTTGAACCAAGGGCAAGACCACATGCTAGGTCTTATCTGCTCCTACGCAATCCTTGGCAGTTCTTCCTTGGGCCTAGGTAATGCAACCCATTAGGAGAATCTTGGCCCAGCGTCGGGGGCACACTATAAATACGCTCTTTCACCAGAGGGTCGGGTATTCTGAACATTCTATTCTCTACTCTACCTATTTCGTACTTGCATTTTCTCACATTGGCATCGGAGTGCCTTGCAGGTACATCCCCCCAGTTCACCATCGTAGCTGCTCATCACTGGAAGATTCCTCCTGATCAGGTCAGATCAGTGACACCGTCATGGAAATCTAAAAGTTTTTCTGTCTTTTGAAACAGAAGACCAAAACTTCACCTTGTTTCTTCAACCATCCAGCATGACCAGCAAACACAGTGACAATCGTGCACATGGCCTCGTCGACTATACCACAAGTGGGGACGAAGATCAACATGTCACTCATGAGTCTGACGTAAGAGACAGACAACCTACCACCCCCTCACCTGAACCTGGGGCCAATGGCGTCCCCCATCCTTAGCTCACGACTTACTTCCAACCCATCCTGATACCAATAGAAGGAGATGCCACGATCATAACTATGACGAACACGCTCAACCAGACAAACCTTATGCTATTTCAACAGCAGGAGAGGATCATGGCGCTGGAGACGGAGCGCTGAGCCGACTCTCCTAGACAAAGATATCACCTATCACGCAGCCCCTCTCCCTGTAGGCACGGTCGTGGACCTCAGCCATAGGCCCCCAAGAAACGCGGATGCTCCCCTCCTCGACGGGGACGATGCTCCCCCGAGCCAAAGAAGAACAAGGCCATGGGGCGGCCCGAGCAGCTAAACGGCCAGCCAAGGCCATCTCCTCGTCGAGACCAGAGCCCCATGAATGAGGATTACTCACTCCCGAGGAGCGACGAGGACGACCATCACTGCCCATTTTCTCGGACCATCATGAAGACTCAACTCCTGACGGGAATGGAAAATCCCCATCACCTTGCGACGTACGATGGGACAACCGACCCCGATGATCATGTCGACAACTTCAACACCATCCTAGAGTACCGCAACAACATCGAGGTAAATGTCAAATGCAGGTTGTTTCTACGACACTTAGGAAAAGAGCCAAGGCATGGTAAAAAAGCCAGGCCCCTGAATCCATCACGTCCTGGAGAAGCATGAGATCGGCGTTCACAAGCCACTTCACAACCTCTCGACGCCACCCAAAAATAGAGGCTACCCTTGAAGCCATCATACAGGGGGAAAATGAAACATTACACTGATACATCGAGCGATTTAAACAGGAGGCTGTCGAGGTGGATACAACCGACTTTATGAAGAAGTACCTCCTCGAGAAGGGACTCCTCCTCGGCAACGAGCTCAACCGGGTAGTAGGGATCGAGCCTCCCTGCACCCTCGACGAACTCTTGCACAAAGCCCAAGCGTACATCTGGTACAAGGAGAAACAGGTCTCCCATAGCGTCAGGAACAACCACGGCCAGGACGACACCAAAAGCTCCAATCATGAGGACTACACTACCCCTCGCCGCATCGGAGAAAAGTGGAGAGACGACAAGCCCCGCGAGGTCCGCGAATGAAAAGGACTAGTCGGGTGCTTCTCCGAATAAACATTGTTGACCTCTCCCCGCGAGTGCATCCTCGCCGAATGCGTCAATTCAGAATTCAAACGGGGAAGGGCAAGGTTCTCCAAACCAACAACACCCAAACCCCACATCGACAAATCCAAGTACTTCCGCTTCCACAGAAGCCACGGACATGTGACCGAAGATTGTGTTCACTTAAGGGACGCTATTGAGATATTGGTCAAGGAAGGCCACCTCAAGCAGTACACAAAGAGGAACGATGTAACACCCCATTTTTCTATTTTAGAAAATAATAATTTAATAAGTAAAATCAGAGTTTAAACAAAGTGGAATGTCACATCAACAATAATAACCAACAAAACTCCCTTTATTAAAAACAACGAAAAAATATTATTTTATTCATTTAACGACAATTTGCCCAATATTCAACAATTATAAACAATATCTTTTGATGTATAAATTTTTTCAACAAAAATAAATAAAGTAACAAATAATGAGAATAAGTAAACATAAAAAATTCCCTAATCCCGTATTACGTATCAGAGCGACTCCTAATACTCGACCAAGCAACTTGTACTCAAAACATACTCAAGTAACTGAATCTTCTGCACTTCCAATGAAGCACAGACACAAAAAAAAACAAAGCAGTGAGAACTACATTCAAAAATTTAACGGTATATAATACATGTTAAAGGGTAGTATCTCACAAAATCAATATAAACAACACATATGCACTACAATAATTCTCATCAAAACAAAATGATTCAACAACATCAATATGCAATGTGACCCAACAAAGACACAATGATGTGGTACCAACTCACCATGGTTCATTCAATTGAACCCGATTCCTAAAGGAATCCGGATAAATCACATACACCCATCCGTCAATGATTTATCTCCAACATATATATAATTCGCATACGCCCATCAGACAACGAATCATCCCACCAATAATCAACAATAACTTCTGTAAGTATACGAGTGCGCCTAAGAGGGGGGGTGAATTAGGTGTTAGATAAAAAAAAATTTACGGTTGATGATTTTTACTTTTCTAAGATTTCTCGGTGATGGAAAAGGTAAAAGTGCGGAAAATAAAATGGACACGACAATATATAGTGGTTCCCCTTACAATCCGAGAGTACTCCACTCCCCTTTCAATAAGAAAGAGAATTTACTATAGTTTTGGATACAAGACTCTTCTTAGTCTTTAAATACAAGTCACTAAACTATGATCACCAAGATCAATCCTCTTGGATTTTTCCTCTAAGTCCTATTGAGAATAATCCTCTCAATAAAGGACTTTTTGTATCCACAGTCCGGATAACAAGAATTACAACACAATCATATATCCAACAATCCTGGAAAAATAAGATTTGACAAGATACAATAATTCTGAATTTTGTATAAAAGTAGAAATTTGAATCTTTGATAATTTATCAATATAAAAATTTATCTTCTCTTTCACCAACAATAATTCACAAACACTTAAAGTGTTAGATTGCTCAAGAATTTTCTGGTTAGATGATATGAAAGAATGCAGAAAAATATTTGTATGAAAGTTCAAGAGTTTGATATGTGAATTTTTGAATATGAAGATTTTTATTGAAAGAGGTGAAAAAAAATTGATATGAAATATTAAGAATTTATATTCACATAACACCCTTATGAAACAAGGTAAAAACTGTTAAAATTTCATGAACAAATGCCAATGCATCATGAGAAGGTTCCATGAAAAGATACATGAAGAGGTGTTATGAAAAATAGAGATTTTTCAATTCTGTGCAGGTTGCAATCGATTGCACTAACATGTAAATCGATTGCACAAGCCAACGTTCTAAAAAATTTCAAAAAAGAGCAGTATGCAATTGATTGCACTAAGAAGAAAAGTAAAAAAAAAACTTTAAACATCAGATGTAAATCAATTGCACTATATATGTAAATAGATTTACATTATCTTCAAAGGTAAAAATACAAGTTTTAAGCATGTCATGGTTAAGAACTAACTATGCAATGATGTTTGTTTTGATTGAGCATCTAAGACTTTAGTATTTGTTTAGAATTGTTATTATACCTTCATGAAAAGTCTTCTTGAAAATTAAGTCTTGAACATGATGCTTTTTAACTTGAAAATCATCTTTTCCTTCTTGTCATATTTTGCTACTAAGAGATTTCTCTTCATCAAAACAATTGTTAACCATAGATAAAATTGACTTCACAATTTCATGAATACATGATAATGAATATGCACACAACACAGGTATAATAATCAGTATACCTCTTCATGATCCATCTGATCACATAGAATATACAACATGGCAATCTACGCATATAACATGTGTATAATAAATATTATACATTAATACAATCCTTCGGATCACACCAGGAATACATACAACATGCATACAACAATAGTCCAACATAGCAACAATCCTTTTGATCACACAGAACCACCTACGACACAACTACACCAATAACCACACATATACACGAGTTTCCCCAACACATAGGGAATATGTATTCGTCATACCACACCATAGTTCACCATACTTATTCCATAAAGTCATTCTATACCTTACCAAGGAAATACATCACCTAACCTTAATTAGTTATTCACCCGATTAATCTCCTAAGTCTCAATCATTAATCCACTTTAACCCCAATCGTAAGTATTACAATCACCAAAGTACTTCACGCGAATTACTTAGTTAGTCGTCTGATTAATCCACCTGAATTTCGTTATTAGGTTCCTTTCATCATCAATCCTCGATTAATTAAGTCCTAAGGTTCATAATAATGCCTTAGATTAAGAAAATCGACAGCACACACAAAATCAGGAAAAAAATCACAAAACAACGCAATTTTCCCTACCACTATGGTCATACGCGTATTGGGCCAGGCCATACAGGTATGGACCAGCTTCCACGCACTCATATGCGCGTCCTACGCACTTTTTACGCATAATACACCACACCACGCAACTCATTACGCGTAATACACTATCCCAGGCAGCTCACTAAACGTAGTATTACACCATGCACATCTTGTCCTAGCTCCCATATGCACAATCACCCACAGTACGTGTAAGACCTAGTTTTCACGTCCAAAATTACGCGTAATACATCTCCTTTACGCGTATTGCCTACAACCCAAGCACACCATACATGTATTGACATGCCCAATACGCGTATGGGCTGAAACCAACCATTTTCAAAGTTTTCTCCTATTTTCTGAATTTGCTCATCCTAGTTCTCGATTTCACACTTTGTACCAGTTCTAGGAATGTTTCTATACCAGTTTTATACCACTTCTCATGTTCTTCTTTCATCTAACATTACTAGGTTTGATTATATTTGTTTTCTAGATCTAGATTCGTCGTTCTTATTCTACCACAACACAATTTTCATAAACATCACAACATACAGAACAACAACAACAACGATATTTTCAGATACGAAATCAATTATACCTGAATGAATTCACAACAACAGATATACGCATAACGGATTCATCCCACAATATCATATATGGAAAAATCTACGAATGAAAGGATCTATCACTACCCATCATGTTATCATCACCAATTATGAACCCATTCACCCCCTTACCTCGAATCTTGAAGATACTTCCTGCGAATTTCGTCTATGGAGAATGCCCTAGTCTTTCTTCCTCTTCCTAGCCCCATTTGGTTTTTCCAACAATGTTACGATTAATCTTTTTCTTAATTTACTGATTAATCTAATTTTCCCCTAAAGTCCTCATCATAATGTTGTACCAAATCACCTTATTTTAATTAAACAAAATAATAATAATCCCAATATTACTAATATTATTTGCATAATAATAATAATAATTTCTTAATGGATCTATTATTATTACCGCACTCCACAATACTACTACTCACATTATAATTTTACCTGTCCCATTAGGACACTACAACAAAACATAAAGACACACGCCTTAAACAAGGCCAACAAAGCACCAAAATACACGACGAATAAATTATTAAAAATTGGGTGTTACAACTCTCATCCACTTAAAATATTTTCGTCCTTGAAAATTGTACTCAATAGAATCCTATGTCTATGTAACCTATATAGGAAGTCAGAGCGATCATAGTTCCACTAACTACGAGTAAAGGCAAAAAAAATGGGTTTGAGGGAAGAGACAATTTGCCATCTTAAGGGAGATATCTTACCTATATCACCATAAACATAGAGAAAATGGATATTTGCATAATAAGAGAATGACTTGAACTTGGATGTATAATCAACAAGTATATCACTTACATCACTTAAATGAAATAGAGTTTCAAAAGTTTGATTTATGTTGTGGGGATAGAAGAAACATCTTTTCTATAAATATGACTAATGGATCCGGGTGAGATCCAAGAAGTACCGTCGGTAGGCAATGTTAGTATAACTGGCACTCTTGTACACAAAAAATGAAGTTCCAACCAAAAAAAGAAAGTATGCTCTCAAAGCATGCTTGTTGTGCCTTTAGGATGTCAGTCTTATAGAGCTTTCCCAGGAACTCAAATATAGCATGAGCACCCCTGGTCATATTCACCACCTTCATCACTTCCCCTGGATCATCCCTTAAATACTCTACCATTATCTCGATTGCTTCATCTTTGGTCATCCTCTCATGATCTAGGAATCTCCCATTGATCAGAATATGTAGCAAACATGAAACATTGTCTAGCGTGATAGACATCTCACCATGCGAGAGATGAAACAGAGAGGTCTCTGAGTGTCATCTCTCCACGAATGCATTAAACACCTCGTGGTTGATCAGAGTGTAACCTGACATGCATAGGTCCTTCAGACCAGATAAGGAAAGAACCGAATGAAATCAATCCTCATTCGGCTGAGGCAATGAAACAATCTTCCTCTCGTGGCTAAGAAACTTTTGGGGATCATGCTCTTTAAATTTGTCAGAAATAATCAATGTCAGATATTATCAATGTCAACAATTGAAATTAACGCATAAGAAAAATAAAGAAACCAATTAATGTTACCTCTTCGTCCCAGATATCTCTTGCAAAATGGTTTGGATACATAAGAAGTAAGGATAAATCAAATAGACCTCCTCCAAAAGCCTCGAATCCTCAACAAACGCATCCTCCAGAGGTGGCTCTTGATCAGGATCATCATCATTGGGAGGTGGATCTCGATCAGCAACATCATTCGTAAGAGGTGGCACTAGTGAATCATGACGCCTGCGGAGGGATAGGGAGAGTGATGCGTCAGATGGTAAATCATGTCTTCTACGGAAAGAAGAAGTTGGAGTGTCCTGAGGTAAAGCATGAGTCCAAGAAGTAGACATCTCCCCAAATGTAGACAACTCTACCTGACCAGAGGTTCCTGAAGCCTCTAGAACCTGTTGACTCCGCTCCCACCGAACGGATGCGTGTTGAGAAACTTCTCATGTCTCAGTATGTCAACTCTATCAGTCATTATGTATGTAAGATAAATTAAGACATATTATTAGTGCACACAAACAACACACACAAGCAAGAATTTTAAATATAAAAAAACATATTTAAGGAAATTCCGGAGATGCATCTCCGGAAGTACCATTAAACTAAAACGTTGAAATATTTCGGAGATGCATCTCCAGAAGCACCATTAAACTAAAATATTGAACAATTATGGAGATGCATCTCTGGAATTTCCTATAGTATATGAAACACTGAAACATTCTAGAGATGCATCTCCGGAACGTTCTGCAACTCAAAAGTTGCGTCAATGGTGAACGTACCACATGCAAGTTGAAAAAACATGATTTGATCACAATTTTCAGACAAAAAACAAGTCATACACTATGTCTAAATTATGTTACATGTTATTTTTACACATTTCTAGGTCTAATCATTGATTTCTACACATTTACACTAAAACTCAAAATTTATCTAAAACTCGAAAAACATATTTGAAATTGATGGTTTTTATGAAGTTGAATGATGTTATAGATGAAGTATGATGCTCCCTTGAGTTCCTTTGAGCCTTACTTGATGAAATTTAATTTGGTGTAGGAAAGTGTATCGAGAGTTAGAAGTTGTGTTTGAAGAAAACTGTGAAATGAGAAAGGAGAAGAGTCTGACACAACTCATGCTCCAAAATATTTTGGAGATATATTTCTGAAATATTTCAACGTTCACTTATATTTGGGTGTGTCAGGAAATATAACTCCGAAAAAAAGGAGATTTATGAAATTTTATATGGTACAGTAGAAATATTAAGAATGCTTTAGAAAACTCTCAAAACAATTTTTTCCTCCTTGGATTAACATCTAGGGTCCTTTAACTAAAGGACTCTCATTCGAAAGTTACCCTTTCTTTAAACTATCTTTCATTCACTAATTAAGAGATGAGTCCATTGGTATCTTTCATTCACTAATTAAGAGATGAGTCCGTTGGTGAAATAGCCCTGATTCACAAGAGTTTGTTTATGCACAACTTGGTTTTCCTCGCTCTTTATGCATGGTTCCCTTGATCCTTTTTTCTTTGCATTCAGATTATCATTCCCATAATGAATGATCAATTCATAAAAGTAAGACAACATCTCATTACATGAATAAATTGACATTTTTAATAGATACATTGTGATCAAGTAGTGCATAAGGGTGAATTCAAAGGTGATAATTAAGTGAAATGCATACATAAAAATAATCTTTGACTTATTTATAAAAGAGTAAACTTGAAGTTAAAATTTCTTTTTAATTGAAGGTTTAATTTTTTTCGGGTATTAATTTCGGTGTTTGTCTAAAAATATTCATATTGTTTTCTTAACTATTCAAAATGTATTGTTAAATTTTTTCATTTAATTAATGATGACAAAAAATTCAATAGTCCTTTGTTAATTAACTAAAAGGGATTAACATGATGCGTTTTAAAGAGTTAATTGATCAATATAAATATTGAGTTAATTGATCAATATAAATAATTTTAAAGTTAATAAACCAAAATAAAATATGAGGTTAATTTAAATTTTTTTATAAATCTATTTAATTAAAAAGTTTACCCCACGGACAATCGAAAAATTATTTTCTTAATTCATCAGATCCATCTATTTATATAGACAAGGATAACTTTCTTATTATATTAAATTTATACTAAAATAAATACTTATTTATCACTAAAAAATAAGTTGAGAAAACCTTATAAATAAAATAATAAATTATTTTCATAAGTAGTCCCAAATAAATATTATCACAAAAATAATTAAATTATTTATTTACAAATGTTAAAATAAAATAGACTAATAGAAACATACCTACAAAAAGGCCAGGTTAAGCATAAAAATAAGCCTTTACATAGATTCCATGTCAGATTTAGACTTTAAAATTTTTAATAGTTCAGATTCAAGTTTGACAAAACCTAATTCAATCCATCATTTTCTCCCCCTAAATGTCTATCTAATATATAGTTTGTCATAGATTTATTTTTAAAATAAATTTTAACTTTTTCAAAAGTTTAATCAACTTGTTAACCTACTTAAATATTTATTTGATTGATTCAAACCTATTTAAATAAGTAACATAACGTTGCATGTGTCTATCTAATATCTTTGGTATTTGATTTATACAATACAAACTTTAGAGTTAACAATGAAACATATTGTTAAGAAGAAAAAAAACATTAATGAAGAAAAAATATAAGCCACAAAGATTGCCAAAACAGTTTGATTTATCTACCAACGTTGATTACGACTTCTCTTTAATTGATTGTTTTTGCTATGCGTCTATCATTCATGAGTGTTGCGCCACCTGTAGCTTCAATTAAAAGTCATAAATTGGCAAACATAAATAATTTCGTTAAAATGCAGAAAAGCAAATTCTTTGGTGGAAACGCCATATATAAGTTCAACTCCACTTTTAAAAGTGGTCTTTGGATATTTAGCATTTCTATGATAATTATAAAACACCATCGAAAATTACCTATAAATGGTGGGTGTGGAGCCTGCTCTCCATATCCGAGTTTTGCTGGTGTTCAATGTCTGCTATGGTTTGCTGGTGTTCAATGTCTGCTTCTTAGCAGACATATTCCCAATAACCCTCCCAGCCTGCGAAGAAGATGAACAATCATGTAACCCTTTATCTTTTTATAATAAAATTAAAACTTGCAGGATTGCATGCTTACGAAATATAAATAGCAGGAGTATTTGGCAGCAATGAAAAAATATACTCACATTACTATTCCAAAAATACAACTTTTCCTTTTGCTGAACTTATTACCATAGACTTTTGTATCCTTATCACCATAGACTTTTGTATCCTCATTTTTCAATTTCAAAATTAACATTCTATCCGATGACTTCCAAATCACATTCCTGATTTATAAATCAAAAGCAAATTCATGTCAAAAGAAAAATCTCACCGCGTCCAAAATTCAAATAATTGAAGCACACATACCTCTTCGGAAGGCCTGTCTCCTCAAGCCCCAATGCCTGCTTCATCGTGCAAAACATAGTTATTGATTATTAGCAAACAAAGAAAGGTGAATTTCTATAAGATCCGACAACACCTATACCTTATTATGCAATTTATTTACCTCTTCATCATCATACCCCATATATATCTTGCATGAGGCATTGAGCATTTTACAATCACAAATCAAGTCCTCAACTATTTCCTTCTCCTCATAACTAAAAGTATCATACTCGATGAGCTTTAGAGCCTGCATTATGGTTTCAGTTTTAAAAAAATTACACAATAGAACTCGCAAAATGAACAAGCTAATTTTGTATAAAAGACATAGCACAATGCTCCAAACAAACTCCAACAATATTTCAAAATGCCTTCTCCACTACCTATCCTATCTCTTTTATAACCTACCCATGTGAGATTAGTGCACGGGTCATTAACAAACTTATTGTCTCCTCTACCACCGCACTCCTAAAATTTGGGCCTCTACATATTTGTCCCGACACTTGGCTCAGCCTAGACTATAGGCCCGAGTGTCCTATTATCACATTGTAGTAGATGAGGATGAAACATATCAATGTAAGTTAGGTTACCTTCTCAAATTTCTTAGAAGCCCTTGCGTATTTTCTATCTTTGTACAATACAAATCCTTCTTCATCCTTTTTAAGAGCAGCTTCTAATCTTTCTTTCGCATTCATCATGTCCTCAGCCTCCTTATCCTAAAGGAAAGGATGAACCAGTGTCAATACCGATAATCATCATCATCACATAGAAATGAAAAATGGTAGAAAAAAATACCAATTTTAGAAATAGTAGGAAGAAATAGTATTAAAAATAAAAGGCAATTCACTGCTTTGTTTGGAGTCTTTATTCTATTCTTAATCCTGTGAACTTTGTTAAGCAGCCGCTGTTAGTGTTCATTTTTAGTTATAGAATTTTGTTAACCAATATTGAAATATATCACTACACAATTGCAAATTATCATTAAATTATTTAATTACCTTTATGAATGTTACTAGCTCAACTTCATAGTACAAGGTTGAATTAGGAGGAACCACTGCCAATTCCTGTTGAGACTCTGATGAACCAAAAGCATATTCAGGTGCAATAGTGAGCAAAGCTACCTCACCTCTCCTCATAGTCATTACAGCTCTATCAAGCCCAACAATCACTTGCTCTGCTTAATACAACAGACATTCATTATAGTTTATACATCAACAACTGATAGAAACACCGATAATAATTTACAATTACCAGGACAATTAATTCACCATGCCTCTAGTGGTCCCAGAGTTTGGAAAGTAATTCTAGAAGAGGTAAGGGAATTGGAGGCTGAGTTAGTTAGCAATCATGAGGTGGCATGAAAGAGAGGAGCAGTACGTTTCCACAATAAAGCAGTCAGTAGAGGGAATAATCACCCTGGATTGTAGCTAGATTCTAGGAGGAATGAATAGGGTACTCTAGTATCCTATAGGAGCATAGCTTTGGGTCCATTTTGGGATTGACACATCTCATTCTCTGTATTTGTTTCCATTTTCATCAATAAAGCTTCTTTTCCTCATATTTCCATAACTGTTTTACTGCTACATTGATTATTGCTATGTTAGTTCCTATCAAACTGGTCCGACCTACCGGATCTCATTCCTGGAACCAGTGAATGCCCCCAAAGAAGGTTAACTACTCGGAGTTTATTAAGATGGATGCGAAGGTAGCGGCATTAGAAGGCGAGATAACGGAGATGAAGTCAACGTTGCTAGACGTCCAGAATGCGGTGAAGACTAGTCATGAGAGTCTCATGGCCATGTTTGAACGGTGTCTAGGCAAGACGATGCTGGAAGGAGAAGGTAGTGCTAATGACAAAGGAGGACCTAACAGACGACTATCATCGGGGAAGGGGGATTCCTCCGGATCCGAGCTTCACAACCTCAGTGGTGATGCATTGACCGAGTTATGTCAATCCATCAAAAAAATGGAGCTACCGTCCTTCAACGGCGAAGATCCAGCGGGGTTGTGTATGGAGGGAGCTACGATTCACTTCTTCAATTCTCTCGTCGGAGAAAATGAAGGTTTGTCGTGAGAGAAGTTGAAGGAATCAATGTTGGCCAGATATGGTGGTCACGGTGACGGTGGCGTATATGAGCAATTAACAGGTCTGAAACAGAATAGAACGATGGAAGAATACATCACCGAATTTGTGTATCTTATGGCTCAGATTTCGAAATTGCCTGACAAGCAATTTTTGGGGTATTTTCTTCACGGATTGAATGCGGAGATTAGAGGTCGAGTTCACAGCTTAGTAGCTATGGGGGAAATGAGTCGCGCGAGACTGTTACAGGTGACTCATGCGGTAGAGAAGGAGATCTATGGAGAAAATGGGTCGTCTAGTAGTAGGGGCCCCAGATCCGGAAGCAGTTTGAGGGAATTCGGATTGGGTTTTAGTGAAGAATAGAGAAGGTAAAGTGAATGGGGTTCTGAAAGCAATCATGTTGGGCTTAGAGAAGAAAGAACAGCACATGGAGATAAGAGGAGGAATGGGCCTCGTGATCGTGGATTTCAACACTTATCCTACTAGGAATTGACGGATAGAAAACAGAAGGGTTTTGGCTTCAAATGTAAGGGGCCTTTCTCCCCTACACATCAATGCCCCGATAAACATCTCTGAATCCTTCTTGTTGATGACAGTGATACAGAGGAGCAAGATGGTCATGTTTTGGCGAACGAAGTGAATGAGGCGAAGGCCGGTGAGATGGGAGAGATGAGTTTGATGCATTTGGATAAGATGGCTAATCACCCCCCCCCCCCACACACACACACACACAAGTTATACGGTTCCAAGGTGAGATCAGATCAAAGGAGTTTCGATGCTTGTGTTGGGTAGACAGCGGAGCTACGCATAATTTCATTTCTCAGAAGTTGGTATGCAAGATGGATTGGCCAATGGAGAAAACCTCACAAATGCGGATCATGTTAGGTGATGGGTTTCAAACCATGACTCAAGGAGTTTGTAGGGAAGTGGAGTTGAAGATTGGAGGATTCTGAATTCAAGCAGATATGCATCTGTTTGAGTTAGGTGGAATTGATTTCGTGTATGGAATATAGTGGTTGAATACTCTTGGAGATATGATTATGAATTGGAAGATACAACTCATGAGTTTTTGGAGTAATAAGGAGTGGGTTACATTACAAGGAGAACCAATGAGTCCATGGTGGCTCTACAGAGTATCTAAGAGAAAGGAAGTTAGGGAGTATAGAGAAGCAGGAGAGGGGAGCACAGGAGGGCCATTTGTCTCAACTAGGGGTGGCAAAACGGGTCACCCGCCCCGCCTAAAGCCTGCCAAAAAACGAGCGGGGCGGGCATGCCCGCCAAGTTGAAATGGGCATAAAAGTTTAGCCCGCCCCACCAAAGTGGCGGGTTGGCGGGCGTGCCCGCCTTCATTATTTATTTATTTATTTCTATTTTTTAAAATAAATTAAATGGTTTTTTTTTAATTTCAATAAAAAAACATCATACCAACATTTTGAAAGCATAAATGGCAAAAGACCAAGTCCATCAAGTATTAATCTTCAATAAAAAATAGAACTTTCAACAAGCTTTCACCTAAATTATAAGCAAAATATAAGGAAAAATGTTTATTTCATAGGTGCGGCGGGCTTTGGCGGGTGGCGGGTTTTTGCGGGGCGGGCTTTGGCGGGTGGCGGTCTTTAGCGGGGCGGGCTCTGGTGGGCGGCGGGCTCGAAATCCCAACCCAACCCGCCACTTTTAGGCGGGTGCGCGGGCCGGCAGGCCACGACCCGTTTTGTCACCCCTAGTCTCAACTACAGAAGGAGAGGCTAGGGCCATTTGTCTCAACTACAGAAGGAGAGGCTGGGTCAGTTATTACACAATTTTGCTTCGGTGTTCGTAAAGCCTAAGGGGCTTCCTCCAATCAGAGGCAAGGAGCATGCCATTAATTTAGTAGAAGGAGCAAGTCCAGAGGCAAGGAGCATGCCATTAATTTAGTAGAAGGAGCAAGTCCGGTGAATGTAAAGGCCCTATAGATATCCTGATCATTACAAAGATGAGATTGGAAAGCAAATCAAAGAAATGTTGGCTACCGGAATAATCAGGAACAACACGAGCTCTTTCTCTAGTCCGGTAATATTGGTGAAGAAGAATGACAATTTGTGGCGTATGTACATAGATTACAGGGCCCTAAACAAGGTAAGGTAACCATCCCTGATAAATTCCCAATACCTATTATAGAAGAGTTGTTAGAAGAGTTGCATGGTGCTAGATTTTTTTCTAAATTGGATTTAAAATCTGGATATCATCAAGTAAGGGTCAAAGAAGAGGATCTATACAAGACAGCCTTTCGTACTCATGAGGGACACTGAATTCCTAGTAATGCCCTTTGGCCTTATGAATGCAACATCCACATTCCAAAGCCTCATGATTGAAGTGTTTAAACCCATGCTTAGAAAATATGTGTTGGTTTTCTTCGACGATATACTAGTATACATTGCTGATTAGGAGTCCCATTTGCAAATTGTGTTACAAATGTTAGATGACAATGGGTTAGTAGCCAACAAGAAGAAGTGTCTCTTTGCTCAGAAATCCATTGACTACTTGGGGCATGTCATATGCTAAGAGGGAGTAGTTGTGGATCCTAATAAGGTAGTCACTGTGACCCAATGGCCTACACCTAAGAATGTGAAGGGAGTTAGAGGCTTCTTAGGGCTGACTGGATATTACAAGAAGTTTATCAAACACTATGGCAGGATAGCTAAGTCGTTAACAGAGTTGACAAAGAAAACGGGTTTAAGCGGGGAGATGATACTCAAAGAGCTTTTGAAGAATTGATTTGAGCTTTTGAAGAATTGAAGGTGAAGCTCACTACAGCACCTGTCCTGGCTCTACCTGATTTTAGTAAGCCATTTGTATTCGAGTGTGATGCCTTTGGTAGTGGTATAGGGGCAATTCTAATGCAGGACAAACGGCTGATAGCTTACTTTAGTAAGGTGTTGGGAGTAAGAAATATGTCCAAGTCTGCATATGAGAAAGAACTTATGGCATTTGGGTTGGCTATACAACATTGGAGACCCTACCTCCTTGGTAGGAAATTCATTGTCTCTACCGACCAAAAGAGCCTGAAGCAACTGTTGCAGCAGAGAATATCTACTGCAGAGCAGCAAAACTGGGCTGCAAAACTACTTGGTTATGATTGAGGTTGTCTATAAGCAAGGCAAATTAAATAGAGGAGTTGATGCCTTGTCTAGAATGCACAAGGGAATGGAGTTGAGGAGTATCACATCTTTTCTGAAGTGGGATCAGACACAATTAATGAAGGAGGAGGTGCAGAATGATGAAGAATTACATAAAATAATAGTTGAATTGTCACAAGATCCGGTTTCCAAACCTGGATATGTCTACAAACATGGAGTCTTAATGTATGATGGTAGACTAGTCCTTTCAAGACATTCAGCCATGCTTCCTACGCTATTGAAAGAGTTCCATAGCACTCCACAAGGAGGGCATTCGGGGTTCTACAAGACACAGAAGGTTGGCGGCAAATGTATATTCGGTAGGAATGAAGGGAGTAGTGCAGGAATTTGTAAGAAGTTGTGATGTTTGCCAAAGGCAAAAATACTTAGGGGGCTTGTTGCAACCTCTGCCCATACCTGAACGCATTTGGGAAGACATTTATATGGATTTCATCACCGGCTTGCCAAAATCCAAAGGGTATGAAGCTATTTTTGTAGTAGTGGACAGGTTGTCTAAATATGTCACTTTATTCCTCTTAAGCATCCATATACGGCTAGAAGTTTGGCTGAGATTTTTAGCAAGGAGGTAGTCAGGTTGCATGGGATACCAAAGAGATCCCATCTTCATGAGCAATTTTTGGAGAGAATTGTTTAAGGCCCAGGGAGCTCAACTCAAGATGAGCTCGGCCTACCACCCGGAGTCCGATGGCCAGACAGAGGTAGTTAACCGGTTTAGAGACGTACCTTAGATGCTTCATCTCTAATCAGCCCGACTTGGATGTCATGGCTACATTGGGCTGAATACTGGTTCAATGCTTCATTTCACACTACTACAGAGCACACCCCTTTTGAACTAGTCTATGGTAGACCTCCCCCCTGTGATGGGTAGATGGGTTCAAGGAGAGACGAGGGTTGAGTCAGTGCAGAGGGACTTAGTAGAAAGGGATGAGGCTATTAGACAGTTGAGAAGTCATTTGCACAGAGCACAGGATAGAATGAAGGCTCAGGCTGATAAGAAGTGATTGGAGTTTTGAAGTAGGAGAATGGGTCTTTGTTAAGCTGAGAGCACAGCCAAAATTTTGTGGTTACCAGAATTAATGCTAAACTTATTGCTAGATACTATGGACCTTACCCTATTACATAGAGAATCGGAGTTGTCGCCTACAAATTGAAATTGCCAACAAGTTCCAAAATTCATCCAGTGTTTCATGTATCATTATTGAAAAAAGCCATGGGACAGTACCGTGAGAATGAAGAGCTGCCAGACCTTATGGCAGGAGAACATGAAGAGGTGTTTGAACCTGAAACTGTGTTGGCTGTGAGGAAGGTACAGAAGCAAGGTGAAGAGGTGAAACAATTACTTATCCATTGGAAGGGGAAGACAGTAGAGGAAGCTACTTGGGAGGACTATGTCATGCTCAAAAGTCATTTTCCACAATTCAACCTTGAGGACAAGGTTGCAGTTGAAGAGAGGAGTATTGATAGAAACACTGATACTAATTTACAGTTACCAGGACAATTAATTCACCATACCTCTAGTGGTCCCAGAATTTGGAAAGTATATTCTAGAAGGGGTAAAAAGGGAATTGGAGGCTAAGTTAGTTAGCAATCATGAGGTGGCATGAAAGATAGGAGCAGTACGTTTCCACAATATAAGGAGCAGTAAGTAGAGGGAATAATCACCCCTGGATTGTAGCTAGATTCTAGGAGGAATGAATAGGGTACTCTAGTATCCTATAGGAGCGTAGCTCTGGGCCCATTTTGGGATTGACACATTCCATTCTCTGTACTTGTTTCCACTTTCATCAAAAAAAGCTTTGTTTCCTCATTTTTTCATAACTGTTTTACTGCTACATTGATTATTGCTATGTTAGTTCCTATCAACAACAACAAAGCCTTGTCCCACTAAGTGGGTCGGTTATTTATTTTAGTTTAATATTTAAACTAAATAAAAAAACAAATTAATGTTAAAAGGTGACAAATTAAGAAAATACATATTACCCTCGCCTGTTTTAAATTTAAACAGCCCCGCTTCATCATCACTATGTCCTTTCTTCAAAAATACAGTGCCATCTTGCAGCTTGCCAGTTAGTTTCACTACAAAAATGCAAAAATGAGGAAATTCCATGCATTAAATCCAAACAATGAAAAAAAAGGGTCATCATTAACATCAGTGATAAATGATGATATTTTACCTTTCACAACAGCTTCCTCGTTTGGACACTCGTATCCTTCTCCTTCCTTGAGAATCTTCTTATCAACAATTACTTCAAAAACAGGCTTCAAAGAAACTAACTCAAGAGTAATCTGCAATGTTGCATTAGGTGGAACTGGACCTTCATCGCCGTGAGCTGGCTTGCCCTTCTTACCAAATCCATCTATAACACAACATGAAGGTTACAAGTGAAATCTTTAAAAGAAAAAAAAATGTTATTGAGGGCCTGTTGGATACCCTTGCCAAATAATAATAATAATAATAATGTATAATTTGCTTTGTAAAATTTTCTTACATAACTTCCTAAAGTGTTTAGTAGATAACTTACATTTTGGCTTGACAGTCAAAAGTACTTTGTCTCCCTTGTGCATGGTCTTAACGGCCTTTGACAATCCAAGACAAAAATGACCTATCACATGGCAGATGATCATAAATTTACCCTCTAGTCGGTGAAGGAAAATATCATAAAAATTATAGATAGTGACTGACCATCCCTGACTGTGAACTCCACTGCATCTGTTGTTGCTGCTACAAGTGTTCCATCATCGAGGCGTGCTTCGTACTTAACTGCAATACCACAAGGATAACTTATAGTTAACACACAGTCAGAGTGAGATAACATGGTTTTCACATTAACCTATATACATGCCTGAAACATGATCAGGATCCTTAGGGTTTATTAAATTTCCCCCTATCGTTAGTATCTCCTTTAGCAAACCTCCATCGTTGCAAATATCCTCCGTTCGACGAGGAACGGGTACGACCTTTCCGTCTTTAATCTCGACTCTGCGGTAGGAGGTGCCCATGACCTTTCCACGAATAATCACGTCTTTGCGTTCAAAACAAGGACTATGTACAACTTAATACAAATCAATAAAATCAATCAAATGGTAAAATCTGAATTTAAGAAACTAATCAAATCAACAATTCAATAAATGTGATCTGTCGTTGTTATAGTATCAATCAATTTTCTTCCATCCTTGCTTACCATTGTCCTTCTCTTTGCCCACATTGACAATGGGATTGCTGCCATTACCGGCGGCACCGTAGAAGTCTTCGTTCGTTGAAACAGCCGCGAGCATTTCGAAATCTTTATTCACAAAATGGAAAATGAAGAGAAAGTGATGAAACCAGTGATTCGAGCGACGATGAGAGACTTTTATGGCAAAAAATGAAATTATGGGGAAGAAATAAGGTTTGCTTCTATCATTTCAAGAAAATTATAAGGGACGAACTTGGGATTCTTTCAAAAACAAAAAGGATAGAAAAGAGCGCTGTTTAACCCTAGTTTCTTCCAAATTCTATCCTATCCCAAAATTAATTAATATTTGTGAATTTCTTAATGCACCCTATTACCCGGGACACCACGGAAATATACAAAAAGGTCATAAATTTTTTAAATTGCATCTCTTAGTTGATTTAATGTTACAAAATTCTGAAAATACAATTTTGAAGATACATCATACTTATTTGTTTTAAAACATCTCATAACACTTATCATTTCTCATTTCTAAAAAAACACTAAAAAGAAATTCTCAAACTCTCTCAACTTACTTTCTTTCAAAATCAATCAACCAAATTCAAAGCTTTTTCCATCAAAATCAAGTACATCATTCAACATTGAAATAACCTCTCAATTTGGAAATTTTTTTTGTTTTTGGATAAATAAGTAAAAATTGGTGATTAGATAAGAAATTAGTATAAATTGCATGAATGATACTTTATACATACTAAAAATTGTGTTTGATGGTTAAAAATAAATATCAAATCATTATTTTTGGGGCTTTATGGTATGTAATACCGCCATTGACGAACTTGAAAGTTACAGGAAATTTCGGATATACATCTCTGAAATTTTCAATGTTTGGATTGCCAATAACCAGAGATACATCTCTGTAATTTATCAGTCTGTTTTTTTTTTTGCTTTTTGCTCGTAGTAATTATTTAACACTTGTTTGGTTGACTTACATGCATTATGGCTGATAGAGATGACAGACTGAGGCACATGAGGATTTCACAACAAGCATTAGTCTGTAGGGAGAAGAGTCGGGTTTTGGAGGCTCTTGTTTACTCTAGCCCGATTCATGTGGAGGCGTCGACTTCTGGGGCTCATCCTTCTCCGTCTTTTTTCTCTCGTATGAGACGAGTGTCACCTATTGACACATCACCGCCTCCATCTTACTGTAGGCGAGAGGTTTCACCTATTCAGACGTCAGAAGTATCGAATCACCGGAGGTACCTGAGGCACCAATGTCACCCTAGGCATCGAAGGGACCTCGTGCTGATGAGTCTATGTCACCTCAGGTTGGTGAGGCTACTGAGTCAGGGTCACCTCAGGCTGATGAGGCTAATTAGTTAGGGTCACCTTAGACATTTGGAGGAGGTCATGTGGAGTTTTCACAACTGCATTTGTACTCGGACCATAATGTCAGACATATATAGGACAGAGAAGTAAAATTAGTTGGATTCATTCTTTTTAAATTACGTTTATTATTATATTACAAGTTTCTGACATAGATTTATTTTTCGACATGGACGTGATCCGCTAAAGTTTATTAACCATGGACGAAAGCTTATTGGCTTGCCTCAACCTAATGACGAGTGGTTTCAGGTTGTTTTCTCCCTATTTGGAATGAAGGATTTGTGCAAGACCAGTTATGTTAGAGTCAACCACGAGATGTAACTTAATGTAGAAATAATACTCAAAAGTAAAAATGCTTGAAATTTATAAATGGTGGAACGGATTTTCCTCACTCGTTTCTCAAATACGCATATACTTTGAGTTTACATAAATATAAGTACAATTGTGGACCCCCTACAATATCAACATGGGTCCCTTCATATACTACTCTAAAATAACTAACTAAGAATGATCGATTAACCCTATCACGACACATTTTAGTCCCATGCAGTCGTTTCTTCTGACGAGTTTACACGTATCTTTGAGTAATCGTCTATGCTATATTATTTCATGCTCTTTCAACACCATCCAAATATCTTAACTACTTTTACTGGTCACTAGAAACTGACCTAACTATGTTGAAATCATTAGGATCAACGATGTTGTAACATCACACTCTATAGTAGTTTCCACATGCAGTACCCAAGTCGAAATTGGTTTCATTGTAATGATGAACTCCAACCTTAGACAACATAGCATAGCACTCAATTTTACTAAGTCCCTAAACTCTAACAACGTCCTTCGACTTTCAGCTGCTTCAACCAGCATCACCATGTATTTATTATTCTTTACTTTCCATTTATAGTTAAGTCGAAGAATCAAAGGTAACAAATCCCCCCCAATGTCATGTTTCGATTTGGATCAATCAAGAGAGACGTGGCATTTTTTATTGTATTTTTCGACAATGCTTTCTGTAACACCCTTCTACCCCAAAACATAATATTTAAATAATATCAGAGTAATCATCTAAAAAGGGTATCACATATCATCATAATTCAACACAAACAGTGTCATGTCCCGTAACACGGGTTAATCAACATCAAGAATATCAAAAATCATTTCGCAGCGGAATTTAAACTTCATAATTCAAAACTTCATAACCATAATTTTCACCATCCTGAATTTAACATCATAAAATGGAAAACATTTATCCAAATAACAACATAACTGCAAACAGTTTAACAGAAGAAAACCCATCCCAGTGTTACATGACACAGAGCAGGACACATACACCAGAACTACTTCTAATGAACACTAAAGCACGCTCCGAGACTCATGAATTACTCCTATTGCACTGCAGGACTATTCTTCGACATCTGCAAGTTACCCATGAAGGAGGCAACATTTCCAAGCAGGCAGGGTGAGTAATCATAATAGATCATAAACGTACCAGAATATAGAATCATAAATAAATTAGTACAGCATCTCATGACATCATCAACTATATAATTCAGCAACAACAACAACACGATCATGAATTTAAGCAACACCAACACAATCATGAAATTCATCCAGAATATGCAATTCTAACATCCTGATATGCAATATGTGTGTGGTACCATTTTCATCGTGAGATGGATACATGACCATCAACCCTCCACAAAGGAGCACATCGTAAATCATCGAGACACTTCAATCCACACAATAGGATTGAAGCAAATAAATAGGTCGAAGCTCCATCGTGAATGTTATGAAATGCAATGATGCGCTACATCATAAATTCATCAAAATAATTTGCATCATTCATTTTAATCAGCAAAACAACCATCAAATAATCATATATATCATCATGACATTACACCCAGAACACTGGTTCTCTAACCACTCTGACACATCAAGAATTAACCCATACCCGGTAAATTATGAGGTAATTATAAGGTTATTTCAAAAATTCATTTATCAAAAACTATTGCATTTTTCTCGTTTCTATTCATCAAAATAAAGTTCAGTTTGTGCTCTTTCTGACGCTTCAAATGGAATGTGAATCAGACTTACGGTTTGAAAGTTATGAATTTTTAAAGAATTAGAATTTGCTTCTCAAACAGTGTTAACCGGTTAACCCATAGCGTTAACCGGTTAACGCCTACGAAATTCCAGATTTTCACCAAAATTACAATGGTTAACCGGTTAACCCATAGCGTTAACCGGTTAACGCACGTTTTCCAGCAGTTCTCTGCTATACAATTGCAGATTGTTTTCAACACCAAAAACCCCCAAATCTCATTACGGGTTTCACATCAAAACACTCAAAAACCATTCAAAAACATTGATCAAACATCAACAACAGCAAGATAACAATTATACCAACAAATATATGTTTATAACTCATTCTAATCACTCTAATTCATCAAGATTTTACTCATCAGCTCAACCTAAATCAAAACCCCAAAAACTCCAAAAACTCATATCATCCTAATCCATTCATATTCCAATTCCTACACATTTATCATAGATTATAAAAACTCTCCATACCTTAGAGAATTTCTTCGCTTTACACTCTTCTCTGGGGTTCTCCACAACCTCCTGACTCTGAGCTTCTTCTTTCTCTCCCTTTTTCCTTCAGAGCACTTCTTCTCCCAAAAACACGATAATGTTAGAAAACTAATCGTGTATTCCTTTTTACCAAAACATATCCCAATTAAATCTTTTCCCAATCTACCCTCATATTTTTCACAAAAGGACCACCTTACCCTTTTCTTTAATATATTTTTAAGGCTTAAATAATGTTTTAGTCCCTGTAATTTAGCAAGTTTTTGGTTTTCGTCCCTGAAAGTTTTTTTTTTCGGTTTAAGTCCCCACATTTCCAAAACGCTTTGGTTTTAGTCCCTACTGTGAGTTAGACGTTAAAAAAAAAGGGATGTGGCAGACGGTGCTTATGTGGCAGGTCGTTTGGCATTTCTCAATAATCCAAGTGGCATTCTCATTTACACATGTGGATTTGTCATTTTCCTATTTATTCTAGAGGGACCAAATCCAAAATATAGAATCACAGTGTGGTTTTTTTTCTTCAAGCTTTCTTCTTTCTTCTTTCTTCCCTATCGTCTCCAATGACATCTTCTTCTTCTGCACAATCTCATCACGTTCAAGCACCAGTTTGTGGTTGCAACAGAAGAATGAAATTGTTTATGTCAAACACTGTTGATAACCCTAATAGAAGATTTTGGAAGTGTCAAAACTCAGGGTTAATGTCTGGATGCAAGTTGTTCATTTGGGATGATGAAATAGAACGAAATCCAGCCAGTGATCTTAAAATTTCAAGTGGTTGTGAGTGTTCTGAAATGTTGAAGGAGTTTGTTAAGGATATTGAGGTTAAAAAAAAGGAAAAAGTGAAGATTAAGTTGGAGAAGGAAAAAAGAAAAGTGACATTGTTGAAGTTTTTGTTGTTTGGGTCATGGGGGTTCTTCCTTGCTTATCACAAATGGTGATGAATCCCATTTGTTTGTGTCTGTATTTTTGGTTTTGGTTTTTAGTCCCTGTAAAATTAATGTATTTTGACATTTGTTCATGTACCAAATGATTAATGAAATAGATGTTATGGTTTTGGCTAGTTTATGTATGCAATTATCTTACTCCTCTTTTGAATTGTGCATAAAGTACACCAATTACTTATCACAACAATGCTTTAACTCAAAATACACCCATTATCATTATGTTTTTTGTTTTTGTTTTTAGTCCTTGTAATAATAAAGTATTTTTTGAGTTTGGTCCTTGTACATATATATGTGTGCAAATATATGTGTTTAAATGTACACCAATTGACAGTATATATGTTTTTAATTGTATGCATAAAGTACACTGTTGATAAAGTACACCATTTGTACACTCTTTTGAATTGTATATAAAGTATACCAGTACATATGAAACTAAATTTTAAGGCTAAAGCCATTGGATAAAGTACACTCTTTGTAATCATAATAAACTTTAAGGCTAAAACACACCATTTGTAATCAAAATACTATAATCAAAATACACATTAATGTGTAACATTGTATCATAAAGCACACCATTTGTAATCAAAACATAATACAAAACAACATTTGTAATCAAAACATAATGGTTCAATTGTAATCAAATTACATAATACAAAACAACAAGTCCATTGTATCAGTCAAAACATATGTTTACAGTTTCCATGGTTGTGCAGGGCTACTTCCTTCTCCCTTGAGTTTCTTGCACCTGAGTACCCTTGTTCTATCACTTCTCCTTAACTCTAACTTCCTTGCAACCTTTTGTTTGGGTTGTTTGGGTTGTTTTGCCTAGAAAGACACAATAAACACAATAGAAACAAAATATATTAGGCCAAAGAAAATACATAGATGCCAATTTACAAAACAGAAAACAGACACATTAATAACATTAATAACAGACTCACCTTTTGTTTAGGAAGTGCATTAACATGTTCTTTAGGTGTAGGAACAACCTCTTGAACAGGTGCAGAGAGAATGTAGTTTGGTTGTGAGTCACTAACTCCTTGTGAAGCCATTACAGGTGGAACCTCAACAGTTGGAGGCTGGTCACTAGCAACTTGAGGTGGAGATGGAATTTTGGAACTGAGATCATTGAGATTGTGTTGAGGTTGTGTTGTATCAAAAGCTGCACAAAGATCTGCTGCAAGCATTTCAAACTCTTGGTCCATATCACATTGTGTATCTTGTTGTTGTTGTTGTTCTGAAGGAGGTTCATCTTGAGGCTGTTGTTGTTGTTCACTTGGAGGTACATCCTGAGGCTGTGGTTGTTGCTGAGTTGGAGGTTCATCATGAGGCTGTGGTTGTTTCTTTGGTTTTTTCTGCAAACAGAGTAGCACAATTAAAAATAAAATTGGGGGACCAAAATTAAAAATAAAATTAAAATAGAGGGACCAAAACTCTAGATGTTTAAAATAGGGGATCAAAATTAAAAAATACATATAGTAAGACTACATGATTCATGTCTGTAGTATGAATACATACCTTTCTTTTTTGAGCTTCAGGGTCAGGCACCTGAACTGAACAACTTCTTGCATTGTGGCCATTTCCACCACAGTTGGTACAACAATAAGATGTTTGTGTCCTTACCTTGTTTGGGTCTTCATCAGGTTCCCTCCTCCTTAATTTCTTTGGCCTACCAGGGTCTCTTTTGTAGGATGGAGGCAACATTTCCTCAGTTTCAACCTCAGGCCACATGTCTTGGCCATTAATTGGGCTAACATTGAAATCATAGCATGCCACATATGTTTCTTTAGAATAACAGTCATCTACATAGTTTTCTGGTGGTTGGTTTCTATAGCCTAAGGCAGCAACTGCATGTCTACATGGTATGCCTACCAATTCCCAAAAGTTACATGTACAAGTTCTTTTAGAAGTGTCAACTATGAAACTATGTTTGCTATGGATATGTTCAACTTGCCAAATAGTATCCCCAGACCAATTTGGAAGCCAATTACCAGCATTTTCTACCTCTTTATCTAACCTAAATCTAGGTATTGGCATTATCCTATGTTCCAACCTATCAACTTTTTCTCTTAAGTTAGAGTTTCTAGTCATAAGGTAGTTTCTTATCCATTCACACATGGTTAAGATTGGTTTATCCCTAGCAACTAGTATTGTGCTATTAAATGCTTCAGATACATTATTCATTAGCACATCACATTTGGGATAGAATGAGAAAGCATGCTTACACCATGATTTTGTAGGTATTTTGATCAACCACTCCCAAGCCTTAGGATGTAATACCTTCAACTCTTTCATTTTTGCTTCCCATGCTTGAATGTATGTGGCCTTTGCTGCAGCCATCATAAAATCCCTGATTTGTGTGCCACCACCAAACTTCTTTTTGAAATTGGCATATAAATGCCTAAGACAAAGCCTATGCTCAACCCTCTCAAACATCTCTTCAAATATTGGAATTAAGCCCTTGAAATCATTACAAGAAAAATAATAAGGGACCAAATCAAAACACAATTACATGACTTAGGGATGAATTTAAAAAATCAAACATTACTTAGGGATGAAGTTAACAAAAAAAGGAATTGATAAGGTACCTTTTGCTGGTCTGAAATGAATACCCATCTTTTGTCTTGTCCAATGTCTTCCAAAAGCAATGTCAGGAACCACCTCCATGACTCCTTTGTCTCAGTCTCACATACACCAAAAGCCAAGGGGTAATATTGGTCGTTAGGGTCCCTTCCAACAGCAACAAGCAAAGTGCCTCCATATTTGTTCTTGAGGTGACATCCATCAACACCAATGAATGGCCTGCAAGCAGTAGTGAATCCCTTCTTTACTCCATCAAAGCAAAAATAAAAGCTGCCAAATCTGGGTTGAATTGTGGGACCAACTCTGGTGACATTAATTTTGCAGGTATTCCCTGCATTGACCCTCCTTAATTCTGCAGAATACCTCCACAGCAGAGTATATTGCTTTGTTGCATCACCTTCAACCAAACCTTTTGCAATTTGTCTTGCCTTCCATGCCCTATTCATACTTATACCTACAGAGTAAGTATTCCTAATATCGGAGACAATATCACGAATCTTAATTCCATCAGATGAAGCCATCCTAGCCGCCACAGTCTTTGCAATCCACTTGGAGTTAGCAGTGGTGTTGTTCAAAACCCTACTACACGTGTGAGCACCATACCATTTTTTCATTCTATATGTGTGCTTATTCCCCACTTTACTAACAAGAGCCAAAAACCCACAATTGCCCTTGCAAACTACTCTCACTCTAACCTTGTCATTTTTCACATACTTTATCTCTCTTCCATTTAAATACTGACCATTCAGTTATTGCATCCTTAAATTCATGCAAGGAAACAAACTCCAAACCAACTTTGAACTTGTAATCCTTGTGCAATTCCTCCATCTTAAACCTAGGATAATTTGGTCCAACCTCTTTATCTGATGCATCAGGATCACTACTGCCCAGATCTTCACTTAAATAATTAGTGTCAACCAAGTCATTATCAACACTAACTCCACTTGATGAACCCCTAGTAACACCAACATTTCTTATCTTTTTTGGAGTAGCCCTATGTTTCCTTGCAATCTGCTTAATCCTTCTTGATGGTTTCTCTGCAAAGAAAAAGCCATCATCCTTGCCAAGGGCCCTATCTTCCTCACTGTCCTCAAATGATAAACAATTAAAATCACTATCATCACTGTCATCAAGATTATCAGCATTAGCATCAACCTTGGCAGTTTCATCAGCATTTCCTTCACTTTCAGCACCATTGGCATTGGCAGCAGCATTATCATTGACAGTTTCATCAGCATTTCCAGCATTATCATTGACATTTCCAGCATTATCATTCACATTTCCAGCATTATCATTAACTTTATGCTCAACAAATAAATCCACACTACAACAAGTTTCAACAACATTTTCATAAATATTAGCTGCATCCCTATCACTAATTAGCCTTGCATGTTTACCCGATACATTGTTATACCACCATAGAGAATAATTAGTGGCCTCAAGGTTGCAAATATCTTTCACAATACCAGTTGCTTCAAAATAGCTCCACCTATCAGGGTCTATCTCTACTTCATCTTTAACCCCACCTAAGTAATACACCACACTATCCCTAACCATCCTTCCCCCATAATGAATGTTCAGTATAAATGTCATACCTGAAGTTGATCAGTCCCGATGGTCAGTCCTGTTGGTCAGTCCCGTCGTCTTCAATGTATGAAGTTTACTTGACAATTTCCTTGAAAACTCTTCAATGGCTGAAAACCTAACTTTGTAGGGACGATAGTGAGAATGCTAAAATAACCTTTCATGTTCCATTTTGTAGTAGGAAAATGACAAATCCACATGTGTAAATGAGAATGCCACTTGGATTATTGAGAAATGCCAAACGACCTGCCACATAAGCACCATCTGCCACATCCCTTTTTTTTTAACGTCTAACTCACAGTAGGGACTAAAACCAAAACGTTTTGGAAATGTGGGGATTTAAACCGAAAAAAAAACTTTCAGGGACGAAAACCAAAAACTTGCTAAATTACAGGGACTAAAACACTATTTAAGCCTAAAAAATATTATATGTTTTGTTAATAAGATGTGATTGAGTTTATTATTAATGTAAATATAATTAATATTGATATGGTATAAATTAATTTAATTAAAAAATTGTATTTTCATAATAAATTCATAGTATTGGAATCCTTTATATTATATTAAATTTAAAGTTTTAATTCACTTTTTAATTGATTGTTTTGAAGAGAATTATATTGATATTTATCTATTTTTTGTTCAATATTATGTATCAATTGATATTATCAGAGATTTAGATGTTTGTCAAGTGAAAAATAAGCGGTATAAGAAAAAAGATATATATTTTTATAATGTTTAATATTAGTATAATAAATTTATGGTATTGAATATATTTATGTTAAATTATATTATACTTTATTTAATTTAATGTCTTCTTCTTTTTGTTAATTAAAATTGTATTTATAATAAAAAATATTATATGTTTTGTTAATAAGATGTGATTGAGTTTATTATTAATATAAGTATAATTAATATTGATATGGTATAAATTAATTAAATGAATAAAAATTGTATTATAATAATAAATTTATCGTATTGGAATTCTTTATATTATATGAATTTTGAAGTTTTAATTCACTTTTTTGAAGTTGATTGTTTTGAAGAGAATTATATTAATATTTATCTATTTTTTCTCTCTCAATATTATGTACCAATTAGATATTATCATAGATTTAGATGCTTGTCAAGTGAAAAATAAGTGGTATAAGAAGAAATATATATATATATATATATATATATATATATATATATATATATATATATATATATATATATATATATATATATATATTATTACTATAATAAATTTATGGTTTTGAATATATTTTATATTAAATTATATTATACTTTATTTAAGATTTTTTTCACTGATGAATGTACTGAACATAATTATGTTTTTGGATTAAAAATCCTTTTACACTAAAATAATTTATAGTATAGAATTAAAAATATAATTTTAAAAAGATATTTGATACTAATTTTAAAATAAATACTTGGACTCTTTAATTTTTTTCATTAAATAAAATATATAAGGTATATTTTTGAAGTTATTGGACTAATTATTATATTATTTGAAAATATTATTAACTAAAAGAATCTCATAATTTTTTTCTTTATTATTGACTAGCCACTTCAAAATTGATAAGTTAGATTTTTTATTATTCATATTCTAAATTGATAATTAAATGTGAAATAATATACTTTTATGTAGTTTAAAAGGGAGCCAATATATATATATATATATATATATATATATATATATATATATATATATATATATATATATATATATATATATATATATATATATATATATATATATATATATAAAATTAAATTTGAATAATATTTATTTTCATGATATAAGTTCTTTGATTTATAAAATTTTACAGGAAGTATTATAGTATAAATTCAGAATATTTATTATTATTATTATTATTATTATTATTATTATTATTATTAGTAGTAGTAGTATATTATAGGTAACTATATTTATTAAAATATATTTATTTATCTAAAATAACATTTGAGATAAAGATTTAAATCAATCCTTCGCACGGGTCAGTAATTTTAGAGGTGTACATGAGCCGGTTTGAGTTGAGTTTGACCAAATCTAATACCTAACCTACATAGGATACTCTAGTTTGGACGAGTTAAAACAACTCGCCGCAATATCAATTGATTGGCTTGGGCAAATCCACTAATTTTCAGGTTGGGTCAGGTTGGGCAGTGGGTTGCCCAAATAATTTTTCTATTCTATTAATATTAAATAACTATACGATGAATCATCATATTTTTTTATTAAAATTATTCAACATTTTAATCTTCTTAAATAATATTAGATAATCTATTTTTAATTATTTTTAGCATCATAAAATAATAAATGACAACACCAACTAATAAAAATTATCATAAAATATTAGAAAGAAATTAAGTTGTATGACATAAAATTGTATTAATAGCAAAATAACCAAAGAGTAAAATATTCAAAATTAGTTAAAGTTATAGTTCACTAAAATAATACATGTTCAAATGTAAAAAATTATAACAAGTTAATATTTATTAAAATTATTAAAATTATAATAATAAATATTTGATTAGTGGATCAGTGAGTTTTAATTTGATTTTATCCAAAATTCGAAATTTTTAATGGGTTTTTTTAGTTTTTAAATCTATATCCACCAAATTATTTCACTTTTATGAATTTCTTTGAATGAATTTGACCGGATTTTATGGGTTGACCCAACCCATATACACCTACACTTAATCCCATACCCCCACATCTAATTTTTTTGACCAAATTGTCCTTGTATAAATAGTTAATAAATCAAATTTACTTTCCATTTTTACCATTCGTCCAAAGTTACAGAGAGAAAAAAAATTGCGATTTTCAGACGTGTTTACCGGAAGACTATAAGTAAGTCTTCCAGTTTGAAAATTTGTATACCGGAAGAGTTTTTGAAAGTCTTCCGGGACCGGAATACTTTATGAAAGTCTTCTGGTACGTTGGGTTTATTTAAAATGACTACCGAAAGACTTTGATGAAGTCTTCCGGAATGATGCTTTTTACAAAGTGTTCCAGAAGAGTTTCATAAAGTCTTCCGGTATGGTTTTTCCAAAAAAGTGTGTACCGGAAGACTTGAAGAAAGTCTTCCGGAAATTTATTTATTTTTTAATTTATTTTTTTAATTAAATAATTGTTTTATTGTTTTTTTTTCCAGTGGTGCGTTCACGAGGCAGAGATGGGAGGATACCAGTTCGATCGATGGGACGAGGCGATACGAGTAGGACACACGCAGATGATGTTGGTACATCTGCAGCTGCAGCAGACCCTGTGGGGTATCCTGGAGGTCCGTACGATACCAGTATTTTGGTTTCGTACGAGCATCATGTGGCCAGACGTGTATGGTTTGGTGAGGTAAGGAAATTATAATTATTTAGTTTTGAATAAAAACCGAAATTATTAGTAGCTATTATATAATTTGTTTAATTTTATTTGATTTCAGGAGAGAGGGGCAAAGAAGGAATTGAAGGTGGCAGGACATGGGTTGAAGTTGACCCAAATGGTTCCACAGCAGCTTCCACCGGAGATTGATGCTATCATATCTAGGTCCGATTTAGCTTCCTTACAGAGATCAAGTTTGAAGAAGATCGATGCAAACTTGGTTTCTGCATTTGTGGAGAGGTGGCATATAGAGACATCTTCATTTCACTTGTCGTTCGGTGAAATGACGATTACTCTAGATGATGTGGCATGTCTGCTTCATTTGCCTATCAGGGGGTATTCTAGAACCCTCAACCCATCAGTGAGGAGCTAGCCATTGAGTGGGTGGTTGACTACCTTGGAGTGTCATCGAGAGTGGCACTATTCTAGGTTCGTGAGTGCAGAGGTTCGTACTTCAAGATATAGTGGTTATATGATCGATTCGTAGAGCATCGAGCAACTTCATCATGGGCATATGCGACCAGATGTTATTTGATGATGTTAGTGGGTTGCACGATCTTTGCGGATAAGTCGTTTACACTCGTGGAGGCACGATACTTGGCATTATTTAGGGACCTGAATGAGTTGTCCAACTATAGTTGGGCAACAACTGCATTGGTGACATTGTATAGGTTTCTTGGAGATGCGTCTATGTTTAGTTGCAAACAACTTGGTGGTTATCCGACTCTCTTACATGTATATATTTAAATTCAGTTTATTGATATTTTTTTAGTCTAATGTTAATTTTATTATGTTAAAGTTATATATTTAAATTCAGTTTATTGATTTTCTTTTAAGTCTAATGTTAATTTTATTATGTTCATTATGTTATATTTAATTATTATGTTATTGTTTTTTTAACAGCGCTGGATTCATGAGTATTTTCCTACACTTGGGAAAAAAGGAGAGAATTGGATACCTGCTCAGAATTGTGGTCTCCCGCGAGCGATGAGGTGGACATACAAACAGGGGGCGTTAAAGGTGGATGAGTTGCGACCTATTATGGATGAGCTGACACCGACTGATGTCATATGAAGGTCGTTCGAGGATCATAGAGTTCATCGTCTTTTTGATGAGATTTCTCTATTTAGGGGTTGTTTGAGGTGGGGATATACTATTGTTCCATACATGCCTGACAGGTGTCTTCGACAGTTTGGATACTGTCAATACATTCCACCTGCACCAATTGATCCTAGGATGACTGATGATATTGATGTTGAGTGGATTAGTTACACCCATAGCGTTGGCCAAGTGATTCGTTCGGCTGCACTGGCGACTACCCCATTTGAGATAGAGGATGGATACCTTGAGTGGTATTATCGTGTTTCGCATCCTCGATTGGTACCTCCTACCCATGATGAGCCGCCAATTGCATCTATTCCTGATTACGATGCAGGACCATCTGATCCTGCATGGGGTTCTGTGTCTACCTTGATTCATCGCTACCTTCAGCAGAATGCAGCTGAAAAGGATGATCCACATTTTGCTGATCTGTTTGCAGCTTTACGTATTGCTCGTTCACAGTGATGTATAGTTATGTTTATGTCATATTGTTTTTTAGACTTGGTTTCTTAATATATTGACATTTGAACTTATATGTACGATCATATTTATGTTATATGTTATTTATAGTTTTTCGACAAAAAAATTGAAATTAAAATTTAATTCATGAATGTGAAATTAAAAATGAATAACATAGTGAAATTAAAACATATAATATAATTCATGAATAAAAATGAATAACATAGTTTATAATTCATAATGTGTTTGTAATATAGGCGTAAGTTGTTGCCAATGTTGTAGACGTGCAGCAAATCCTACCATCCACGATGTTGCTGCTGGATAACGAAAGTTCTTCCAATCTGTTGTCACTGGTGGCAATAGAAATCCTTCTTTCATGTTAACCTATATTCAAAATTAAACAATACATTATTTAACATTACTCAAATCATTTACTAATAATATCAAATTATAACAATGTTTACCTGAATCCAATGATTTGAGTTTACAAATCCAATGCAATAAAATGAGACATTCGGTGAGAATGTAGTTGTCATAGGGAAGAAAGTCAAACATTCGACTCCTAAACAGACAAGTACCACGTTATACGATTCACAATCACGTAACCCATATCTGGTAGAGTCAACCATTTATTTATTGGTTGAGAACCACTTCCCTCTATCTTCAAAGAATCTCTCACTTCAGCTAACCGATCAGCAAATAAATTGGCATATAAAGCTGATCTTTCATTATGTATAATTTCCAATTCTAAGTCCCGACGAACCATTGGCCAACCATCTTCAGCATAACCCCGCAATGAAGCAATCACTCTAAATCCACAATTACCATCTGACAATACGTTGACAACGTCATCAATAAATGACCTAATATGATAAGGAAATTGAAGGATGAAACGTTTAGATGATTGTGAAGTTTGTGCTAATTTTAACTTCTTTTTCATAGGTTGTGATGGTTGAGATTTCTTTTTTGAATTTTGTGATGGTTGAGATTGTCGTTGTGAAGATTGTGATGCTTGATCAACATATTCATGATACGGAGGATCCCTGTAAACATCATACCCTTCAGGTTTTTTGTCTTTTTTCTTGACTCCACCTTTTGTCTTTATTTTTTCAGGTGGTGCTAACAAAGAAGTCGTTGTGGGAAATGCAAGTTCATAAACCCTACTATGTAATGCCCTTCTTCCAACAACATCTTGTGACCTATACCTTTTCCATAACTCATCCATTGCAGATTTCATACCCACATCTGATTCCTCATCTAAGTCTTCTTCCAACTTAATTTCCATACTTAGTTTCCTCCAATGTACATGCACAACCTCAATTGGTATCAGAATACCACTAATTCTATACCCTGCCAACTCACACGCGCAAGGTAATCCATAGGTTGTTCTAAGAGTACATCGACATTTGTCCTTGTTAGTTCCAATATAATCAACTCTAGTTAACTCTTCAGCAACGCGCCTCAATGCAGCTCGCGACACTGAAGTACGTAAATATGTGTAAAATGGACTTGAATAAACATGCGCAACTTCATACACACTCTTTTGAAAAGAAGCTCGAATGTTGCTAATTTGTATCTTTAAGTTGTCATTCATGGCCTCCCAACATTTGACCATGTCACCTATACTGTTTCCCAACATCTGCTTTAACTTCCAATGAACAGACTCAACCCTATAATAATACATATTTAAACTAAGTAAGAAAAATACAAAATTCACAAAAAGTATATTTTGGGATCTAAATCAAAACATACCGATTAGTCGTCGTGTTACCCATATGTAGGACTCGATTAATCCATGCGCAAACAAACCTTTGTCTATGTGGTGTCAACCATGTGTCGTTCACGTACTCAAAAAATTTAGGACAACAACACACTCTTGCTCAAGTTCTTTTAAATGTTGAGCATACTCAACCTCATCACTAGCCCATACAACATCCGTCCATAATTTGCCAATTGACTCCTGCATATCAGGAGCCACTAATAGTTTCCTTTTTGCACCAACATTTTTGTTAATGTGAAACTGACATAGCAAATTATTTGTCCGTGGAAACACAGTCTCAATGGCTTTCATCAAAGCAAGATCTCTATCTGTCATCATAACTTGTGGAAATAAATATTTCTTCACAAACAATTGTTTAAGCTTATCTAACACCCAACAAAAAGTCTCGGTCTGCTCAGACTCAATATACGCAAATGCGACAGCAAAAGTCAACTCGGTTGATGTCATGCCAACAATTTCAAACAAAGGTTACCTGTATTTGTTTGTCTTATAAGTGCTATCCATAACTAACACAATAGGAAACATATTCAACAACTTAACTGAATCTGGATGTGCCCAAAATATATCTTTAATAACTTCAGAGTCATCTCTTTTTCTACTCCAATAAACATAACCTGCAGCCTCGATAAGCTTAAACAAATGTTGTATCTCACTTCTAGGACCTCTTATCTCTTTTTCCATCATACTCTTCTGCTTGTATATTTGCGTGATCCGAGTGACACAATCTGGATCTCGCTCGTACAAGGAATGCAATATATTTCTAGGTGCAACCTTTCTCTTTGTTAAATCAGCAACATGTTGCTTCTGATCCGCTGTCAACCTACCAACAAATGAGTGACCTTCTAATCTATCAGGTAAATCATGGTTATGAACGCCACATTTTACATCAATCTTCCATCCAGATCCATCTTTTGTCGGAGTTAACCTGATCTTAAATGGACATCCGCATTTTTTGGTCGCAGTTTCTATTCCACTACGAATATCCTTGTATTTCCCACCTTTATCGCAACCAAATATTATTTTGTTACTTCTTCCTCTCTTGCCTGTTTGTGTATCTGAACGAGTGATGATGACCGTCACTTTATTTCGTAATCCGATGTCTTTAACCCATCTTATCACCTCATCTCGTGTACCAAATCTCTCTGACGTTGTAAATACATCTGATGTATTCACACATATCGGTTCTTTTTCGTATAAAAGTACTGCACCTACAAAATAAAAATATTTAAAAAAAAAAAGAATAAAAAATATAAAAAATATAAAAAAAAAATTACAAACTGGAAGACTTTATGCAAGTCTTCCGGTATTGTATCTCTTACAATACCGGAACACTTACATAAAGTCTTCCGGTACACATATTCATAGATACCGGAAGACTTAATAAAAGTCTTCCGTTCCGGAACACTTTTATTAAGTCTTCCGGTGAGCAAACATTACAATACCGGAAGACTTTGTGTTAATTAACGTACCGGAACTCATCTAAAAAGTCTTCCGGAACGTGTATTTTGGGACCAATTTTTACTATAATCTGACGGTCTGACACAAATGGTAAAAAAAAATAATAATAAAATAATAATATAATAAAATATAATAAGGTTAAAATGAACATTTTGAAAAAATTATAGGAATAAAGGTATAGGTATAGGGATATATGGTAAAGCCTTCTTCTTCTAACCAGATAGTTTTACAATAATTTTAGTGTCCTCCACGACCACCCTTTTAATATATTTAAAAAAAATTTAATATTTGAAAAATACTAAAACACGATTCACTTATTGTCAAAATTGTTTCTCTACCCTTCCCTCTTCAACAACTGAGCCAACAACTCGTAGAAAAAACGAAAACTTTCTTCTTGATTCTTCTTGATGAGACGATTTTCTTTGTCATCGCCGTTCTTTCCGCCAGCACCTTTGTCTGATTGCATGTTCTATCTCTACCATTGAATCTTGTTCTCCTCTTTCTTCGGTAAAGTCTTATCCCCTTTGTGCATTTTCTGATACTAGGATTTTTATTTTGTGTTAAAATTGTGCATTTTATGTCCTTAAAGTTTGTTATCTTGATCAAATACATTATAATAGAGGACAAATTCTTAAAGATTATGCACTTTCTTATTTTAATATTTAGCGAGGATAAAGTTTTGTTGGTGTTGATATTCAATGGGTAGAAGAAAATTTTAATAAAAAGAAAGACGATGTATGTGTTTTGGTTTTAGTAGATACTGTAGTGAGAGTGTTGTTGTTTTCACATACTGCTACTGCAAGAGAAAGTTGGTATTTTCTTATTTAAAGGCCTGTAAGCATCTTGTTAGAATTTTCTTATTTAACAAAATATGTGTTTTCAGGCTCTTAGTAGGGACATGAAACACTTCTAGATTTTACAGAAATAAAAATGAATAAAGTCGTTGAATGGTTGTGATTTAATAAGAATGTAAATTACAGTGAAATTGAAAAGACGACCCGGGTTTTATCACCTCCTTCAGCGTCTTGTAAAATCCATGGATACCGTAGACCGCCTCTATCCAATTGCTTCGGGTCGTACCGGAGTTCGGGTGGTTGTGGTGGGAGACAAAAACACCGGAAAATCAACACTAATAGACACCTTGTACTCTAAGGAGTTCAAAGACAGTGTTGCTCCGGTTTTGCCTCCTACTTTACTTACAGCAGAACAATATCCTGATCTTGTTGAAATAACAATAATAGACACATCTTCAAGGTACAATATTTATTTATTATTAAAGTAATCACGTTTTTGAAATTATTGCTTACAATTTCACTTTTTGTGACTTTGTTGCAGTTCCGAGGATCAAAGCAGTGTTGATGAAGAGTTAATAAATGCTGACTCAATCCTTCTCATTTATGCATGTGATGAGTTTGAGACCTTTGAAAATATAAAATCAATTTGGCTCCCTCGTCTTCAAACATTAGAGGTGATTTCTTTTCTTGTTTTTGCCTTTTTGATTATAAGATCAATCAAATCCCCTTTCTCATTTTTTATTTAACCATTTACACTCATTTTTGTGTAAAAACATTATTTATAGGTGAATGTTCCAGTTATAATAGTTGGTTGTAAGAGTGATCTGCAAGGGGAACAAAGGAGTCTGATCAAAGAAGAAGAGTTAATATTGAAACAATATCCTCATGTTCAGAATTTCATGTCATGTTCAGCTCTCGACAAAAACGGGGTATCTTTTCTTGTTAATAACAACAAATAATTATGTGTGAATTTCATTTCATAGTAATTAAGCTTCTTTCTTACTATAGCTTGAAGAAGTGTTCTACCGCGCACAAATAATAGTCCTCTATCCGCTGGCCCCTTTAATTGATAAGAAGACAAGTGTTCTAAAGCCACAATGTGAATCCGTTTTGAAACGTATTTTCAGGGAATACGACAAAGATGAAGACGGTGTCCTTAACAATGTTGAACTGAGTGATTTTCAGGTTTAAACATTTCTCTTTTATTATTTGAGTATTTGGTAGATATGGAAATGTCTATAAGAGAAAGAGGACACGTCAACCTTTCTAGATGGCTTGGGGGGAAATTATTTCTGTTAAGAGCTGCACATGCTTTTAACAGCTGGCAGCCTCTGAGTGGAGAGAGAATTTGTGGGTGAGGACATACATGTACTGTGTGTGTGAGTGGAGGGGTACGGCAAATTTGAGGAATCAAGTAGTGGGAGAGTGCAGGCCTCTCAAAGAAGCCTCTCATTTTCATTTTTTTCCTTGTAATTCTCTGCTGCTATGTTGTATAAATCAGATCCCATTTGAACTCTGGTTTTCCATAGCCCTAATCAATCAAAATCAAAATTCCTTCTCTATTTGCTATTTTACTGTTTTCTCTTTCTAATACTGAATTGATCCTATCAGTATTACACCTCGTAACTTTGATTACTTAAATTTGATACCATCATTTTATGGCAGGTACAATGTTTTGGATATCCTCTCCATTTACAAGACTTCAATAATATAAGTGATTACTTACAACTTAGCGAGATGGATCGTGGGTATGCTATGGTGAATGTCCATGGAGTTAATTTAGAAGGATTTTTGTTTATCATGAGCACTGCTTTTATTGAGCGTCCCGAGACCATTTGGACGGTGCTCCGAAAGTCTGGATATAACGATGATCTAGAGCTTCCTCACAACTCTTGATCAGGTGTTTTTCTTATCTGCTGTTTGTTTGTGTTTAGTTTTTTATTTTATATTAATGGAAAGTAATTCTAATTTTCATTGCTTTGATAACAAAGTTACAAGTACTCTTTTATAGAGTTTTATTTCAATAGTTACATAAGCTTTAACTTACTGCAACCAACTCTAACAAACTAAAAGATAAAGTAAATTTACTTGATCATAACTTACTTAAATCAGTGTAGAAATGTCACTCTATTACTCCTCACAAGATTAAGTGGCTTTGAAGAAATCACTTTAAGGTATGAAGAGTTCCTAAGTGAATGTAAAGGAGTTGTGAGTTGCTAGGAGGTTAAATGATGAGAAGCACCTGAATCTGCGAATCAAGCTCTGAAGGCATGACAAGTTCCTAAGTGATGTAAATGAATTGTGAGTTGCTAGGAGAGCTGTTACATATGGTTGAATTGAGTCATTGATATGAGATTTGGCATGAAGAGTTCTTAAGTGAATGTAAAAGAGTTATGAGTTACATATGGTTGATTTGAGTCATTGATATGAGATTTGGCATGAAGAGTTCTTAAGTGAATGTAAAAGAGTTATGAGTTGTGATGGGTCTTAATGCACAAAATAGTGATAAAATGGATATAACAGTGTAATATGAGTAATGGAACTGCAATTGTATTGCTATGAGGTCCACAATTACAGGAAGATAGAAATAGAAAAATAGGAAAATAACAAACTGGTAATGGCTACCAATTTCCAAGCACGTAGTGCTCCCAAATCACCAAGAGGTGACCCACCAGATTCTAACTGAATTCCTTCCTCCTTATTCCCTTCCAGCTAAAGATATATATAGCCACTCTCATGCACTTCATGCATTCCTCATGCATCTACAGCCACGTCATCATCTTTCATTCCTTTTGTCTTCTTCCTAGTATAAACTTTCCACACCCTTGGCCTAGGCCCACTTCACTAATCACATTTCTATCAACTCCCACCTCCTTAGACAATGCCTTGTCCTCAAGGCAAAATTCAGGAAACTGGCCACGCAAAAATTCATTATCCTCTCATGTCACATCCTCTAAAGCTTTGTTTTTCCATTGTATCAAGGTCGGCTGAATCTCATTACCCCCCTGCACTATGACTCTTGAACCCAACACCTTGTCTGGGTACACATCAGTCTCCTCAGTCACTTCCAAATCTTTAGGTAACTCTCCCTGTACATGATAGTTCCCAACAACTCGCTTGAGTAGTGACACATGAAAAACTGGATGAATTCTAGATGCTGATGGTAGTTTCAACCTGTAAGCTACTTCACCAATTTTCTCCGCCACCTGGAAAGGTCCATAGAATCTTCCAGCGAGTTTCTGATGAATCCTTTTTACCACTGACCGTTGTCTATGGGGTCTAAGTTTCAGAAAGACCCATTCTCCAACTTCAAAACACAAGTCCCTCCTCTTCTTGTTAGCATACCTTTGTCATTTGTTCCTGAGCTTCGAGCAAGTGAAGTTTGAGTTGATTCAAAGCCTCATCTCTTTCACTCAACTCCAATGCCACAACAACCACCTTAGTCTCATTAGACAAAAATCTCAACAATGCAGGAGGTTGTCTCCCATATACCACCTCGAGCGGAGTCTTCCCAATAGACAAATGAAAGGTAGTGTTGTACCAGAACTCAGCCCACGAGACCCACAATGACCACGTCTTTGGATGATCAGAAGCAAAACACTGCAGATAACTTTCTAGACACCTGTTAACCACTTCCATTTGACCATCTGTTTTCGGGTGATATGCTGAACTCATTTTCAGCTTAGTACCCTGCAACTTGAACAACTCCATCCAGAAATGACTCACAAATAAAGGATCTCTATCACTGATTATAGAACTTGGAATTCCATGAAGTCTCACCACTTCTTTAACAAAGAGCTCAGCAATTGACTTAGCAGTATATGGATGTTTGAGTAAAACAAAATGACTATACTTAGATAGTCTATCCACGACCACTAACATAGCCTCATAACCTTTAGACTTAGGCAACCCAGTGATAAAGTCTAAGGACAAGTCCTCCCACACACCATTAGGAATAGGTAGAGGTTGTAACAAACTACCTGGAGTAGTAGCACTATACTTTTGTCTCTGACAAACATCACAGGATCTAACATAATCCCTTACACTCCTCTGCATCCCACCCAATATAAGGAATCTGCCAGTCTTCGGTATGTCCTTGGAAAACCTGAGTGCCCTCCAGCAGGAGTACTATGAAATTCTTCCAATAGCCAAGGAATAGAGGGTGATTTCGGGGGAAATCACCAGCTTGCCATGATAAAGTAAAACTCCTTGTTTCACTTGAAACCCAGGTCTAACATCAGGAGATTCCTGCACTTCTTCATTAAATTTTGAATGTACGGGTTGTTAGTTATTTCATCCAAAAGTTTCTGTCTATCAGCCCACAAGGGAAAAAAAAGTGATGGAATTCATTTTTACCTCACCATGACATCTGGACAGAGCATCAGCAACTCTATTCTCTAAGCCAGGCTTGTACTTGACTTCAAATTGATAGCCTAGCAGTTTGGCCAACCAACACTGCTGATCTGGAGATGAAACTCTCTGTTGTAAAAAATGCTTCAAGCTTTTATGATCTGTGTGCACAATAAATTCTCTGCCCAATAAATCATGTCTCCAGTGCTGAATACAAAGCACAAGGGCCATCAATTCCTTCTCATAGACAGATTTTGCCAGATTCCCATCGGATAAAGCTTTACTGAAGAAAGCAATAGGTTGCCTCTGCTGCATTAAAACAACACCTATACCTCTGCCAGCCGCATCACACTCAACTTCAAAAGGTAAATAAAAAATTGGAAGAATTAGCACAGGGGGAGAAGTCATGATCCTCTTCATCTCATCAAAAGCCTTGGCAACTTCTATTCCCCAAGAAAAATTGTCTTTCTTAGTCAAACTGTGAGAGGTTTTGCTATTTTACCATAATCCCGAATAAACTTTCTATAATACCCTGTGAGTCCCAAAAAACCACGTACCTCCTTCACATTCTTTGGTGTAGGCCATGCAAGAATTCACTCCACCTTTTCAGGGTCCACTGCCACACCTTCTCCAGAAATGATATGGCCAAGATAATCAATTTGAGCACAACCAAACCTACACTTTGCTTGATTTGCCACAAAACAATGCTCAACTAAAACAGACAAAACCATCTTCAAATGCATTTGGTGTTCCTTGATATCTCTATTGTAAATCAAAATATCATCAAAAAAACACCAAGACAAACTTTCTCAAATATGGCCTAAAAATGTCATTCATGGTAGCTTGGAAGGTAGCCGGGGCATTCATTAGTCCAAAGGGCATTACTAAGTACTCATAGTGGCCATTATGTGTTCTGAGCGCCGTTTTAGGGATGTCATCCTCATGCACTCTAATTTGATGATATCCAGATTTTAGGTCAATTTTAGAGAACATAGTAGCTCCATATAGTTCATCTAACAACTCATCAACTATAGGGACTGGGTACTTATCTGGTATTGTAACTTTAGTTAGGGCCCTGTAGTCTATACACATTCTCCAGCTCTTGTCTTTCTTCTTGACTAGTATCACAGGACTTGAAAATGAACTCATACTCGGCCGAATGACTCCAGCTTTCAGCAACTCTGACACTTGCTTCTCAATTTCTTCTTTTTGGTGATGAGGGTACCTGTAGGGTCTGACATTAATGGCACCATGATCAGGATAAAGCTTAATCCGATGCACCTGACTCCTCTCAGGAGGTAGCTGAATGTTGTCTCAAAACACTTCCTGGAATTCTTCTAGTATAGGATTTAAGCCTTGGGAACCACTGACTGGTTTGCTTCCATTGACTGTAAATGAGCCTACCACCAGCCCAACTCAGTTCTGCTATGAGTGTCCTCAAGATAGGAGTTCAGATAACATTATCTGACCACCTTGCTGCCTTGACCTTGTAATTTCACCAACTCATTTTCATAAGAAAATTGCATAGTCATGGCCTTCCAATCCATCATCACCTTCCCAAGAGTGCTTAACCAGGCAACTCCTAATACCGTAACCATTCCCCCTAGCTCCAACACCAGCGCATCCACAATCACTTCAATCCCTCCCATCTTCATATTGACCCCTTTACACACTCCATTTGTTATTACCTTATGACCATCACCAAGCTTGATACTCTTAGCTGCTGTAGGTGTGATGACAAGACCCAAAGCAGGAGTCACTTTGGGAGAAATTAAATTGTGGCTCGCACCACAATCAATCAACAACAATAAATCTACATTCTGTATCTTCCCTTCAACCTTCATGGTGTGAGACTCACCCATGCTTCCCAATACCCCTATCAGTTTACATTTCACCTCCACTTCTTCTTCACTTTCCCCTGTCACACCCTCCATACTCACATTTTCCCCTTCCTCTGTCATAGTTTCACCTTCTCCTAGGATTAGAACCCTAAGAGCTCGTTTTGGACATTTATGCAACGTAGGGTGGTATTTTCACCCACATTTGAAACATATACCCTTCGCCCTCCTCTCTTCGAATTCATCATTGTGGATACTTTGTATTCCCTTCCTCCTCGCCATCGCGCCGGAACGCGGACCCCCGTCGTTTTTGCGAGTTGAGGAAACCAAAGACGAAGTTGAATTTGTGTTGGATCCAATCGAACCCGTTTTCTGACTTGGGTTTGACCCACCCGACTGAAACAAACGAGTTGCATCCCTGGGTTGAGACCCACCTTTACTCCTTAGTAACCCAACCCAATCCTTCTGGCCCAAACGTTGGAACCTCTTTTTTTTCCATAACGACCTCACCATCGTCGTCTTCCTCCTTCAATTCCTCTTCAACATCTTTCGCAATCCTCATCATCTCCATCCTATTTCGAGGATTCAGAGTACGCACCCTCCTCCGAATTTGGGGTTTCAATCCACTCATAAAATATCCCAGGTATTGTTCTTCAGGAAGCCTTCCAACTTGTGATGACAACAGCTAAGAAGCTTCGACGAATTCCTCCACACTTCCCTTCTGCCTCAACGTCGAAAGCTCCTTGAACGGATTCTCCAGACAACGTCCTCCATAACGAGCAATTAATGCTCGCTTCAGCTTCTCCCATAACAACTCATCTTCTGTCTCCATCAACAGGTTGAACCAATGAATGGTTGAACCTTCCATGCTCAGGCGAGCCAACTTCACACGCATATCATCCAATGTATTCTAAACATCGAAATAAATTTCGGCCTGTGTAATCCAAGCCACAGGATCATCACCATCAAACAGAGGCAACTTCACCTTCTTCCCGGCGAGACGAGATTCACTCTATGCAGAGTCACCAATAGAGGCTTCCCCCTCTAGAGTCTCTCCTTTCTTTCCGATCCGTTTGCTTAATTCTGCTAGAACCAAGCTTTGTTGATGCATTTGATGAGCGTGTTGCTGCATCTGAAGAGCGAGCTCTTGCAGAGTTGTTGTCACATTCCCCATCTGTGTCTCCAAAGCATCAACTCGGTCACCCATCTTAGGCTTCCTTGGCATCTACAATCTTTTTCGTTGTGTGAGTTTGATCCGGCAGGTCGGACCAATTGATGGGTCGTAATGCACAAAATAGTGATAAAATGGATATAACAGTATAATATGAGTAATGGAACTGCAATTGTATTGCCATGAGGTCCACAATTACAGGAAGATAGAAATAGAAAAATAGGAAAATAACAAACTGGTAATGGCTACCAATTCCCAAGCGCGTATTGCTCCCAAATCACCAAGAGGTGACCCCACCAGATTCTAACTGAATTCCTTCCTCCTTATTCCCTTCCAGCTAAAGATATATATAGCCACTCTCATGCACTTCATGCGTTCCTCATGCATTCACAGCCACGTCATCATCTTTCATTCCTTTTGTCTTCTTCCTAGTATAAACTTTCCACACCCTTGGCCTAGGCCCCACTTCATTATGCTAGGAGGTTAAGTGGTGAGAAGCACCTGAATCTGAATCTGTGAATCAAGCTTTGAAGGTATGACGAGTTCCTAAGTGATGTAAATGAGTTGTGAGTTGCTAGGGGAGCTGTTACATATGGTTGATTTGAGTCATTGATATGAGATTTGGTGGAAGTTGATGCAACTCCTTAACCGTGAGGCACATGATGAAATGCTTGATGATTGGAGGGAGGGACTGACTCTTCATCATATCTATGCCAGTAATCAAGGATAGCGTGGCCATATTTTCCACATAACAGACAATTGGCCTCTTTCTGGTGCCGACACTACCTCCACGGCCATGGCCACAATTGTTACACCCTTTTCTTTTGAAGTTTGAATATCCATCACAAGTACCAAAAAAGTTGATTTGAATTGGAGTTCACTAGGTTTGTAGAGGCTTTAGATAGCTACATTTCTTGTAGAAATATATCCAATTGAGCTTCTGGGACATACAAAAGAGCTTACACACCATAGCCATATTTTCCACATAACAGACAATTGGCCTCTTTCTGGTGCCGACACTACCTCCACGGCCATGGCCACAATTGTTACACCCTTTTCTTTTGAAGTTTGAATATCCATCACAAGTACCAAAAAAGTTGATTTGAATTGGAGTTCACTAGGTTTGTAGAGGCTTTAGATAGCGACATTTCTTGCAGAAATATATCCAATTGAGCTTCTGGGACATACAAAAGAGCTTACACACCATACAAAGTAGGAGAATTCGATTTACCATAAATTGCCATCATAAAGGGGCCATATTCTTCAAAACGGCCCTCTAAGATTCCATCTATTTGATTTTCTTACGTGATAGGCTCACAAATTGCAAGGGAGTCTTTGATGGCCTCGATTTGAAGGACATTTTCCGAGATTGAGTGATTTGCCTTCTTTGTGGATTTGAGCTCTGAACGAATTTGAAGCACTTTGGCTTTCATCAGAGCATTGAAGTATTTGCGGACTTTGTCCCACACTTCGAATGCGTGTTTGCATACAAAAACCCCAAGAAGAACAATTTCAGAGATTATTGAAAGCAACCAGATGGACAAAGCTCAATTTTGAATAATCCACCATTCATATTCATCAGAAATAGTTCCAGCTCATTCTTGAGTTTCTCCGGAGTTTCTCCGGAGTTTGTAGATTGAACAAACTTATGCATTTTGTTGGTGAGAATCACACCTTCATCTTGTTGATCCCACTGAAGAAAAAAATTTGATAGCTTGGGGCCAAACACATTTTTGTTGGACGAGCTCGAATTTGCAAATTGTGTAATATTCTGGGAATTTTCGAATTGGTTCTTGCAATTCTGGCAACGAACTAGTAAAGTCAGCTATGGATAAGGCTTTCCTGTTGTAGTGTTGACGAAATTTCCACTATTGGAGCTTCTTTGAGAATCATGTCTTTTCTACTCGAAGTCTCATATGACTCGGATTTGACTGAACTTGTTGGTCCACGCGGGTCACCTTCACGAGCAGCCTAAGGCTTAAGTGAACATGGCCCTAAAGCAGTGTATCCAACTTTGACCCCCAGACCCGTTATGTTGACCTGAATTATTCGAATTTGTAAACTCCATTTCAACACCACCTACACGAGACGCTAGGTGCGTGAGGGTGTATTGAATATGTATTTGTGTTGTTGGAGTTTGTTTAAAGTCCTACATTACTTGAGTTTCCGGGTTGTTGAACATATAAATATGTAAGGGCAACCTCACCCTTTGAGCTAGCTTTTGATGGATGATATCCAAAAATATTTAACAAATAAAGCTCAAATTCAGAGATGTAATCTTCATTGAGCTCAGATTGTTGGAGTTCCTCTAGCAGGTTATTCAAGCTACCATCACTGAAATAAACGATCAAAGACTCCTTAAGGTTTTTCCATGACAAACTCTTTGTTGAATCCCTCCAAAGGTCAAATCTTCCCTACTGAGTTGGGTGAGTTGAATATGCATGCCTTGAGAAACTCGTTGAACCTCGAAGTATGTCTCCGCTCTCGTAATCTATGTGAATGAATCGTTGCTGTTAAAAGGCGGAAGCTCCAAGTTTTTAGCCGATAGGCAAGATTCATCCAAGGAAAACAAAGTTCCTCCCTCACTAACGGGAATGCTCCTTCGTTGTGGTTGTGTCTCCCACAACCTTCACATCTTAGTCAAAATTGTTTCCTAACATCGTATCCATACGAGTCTCCAAAATGTCAAGACCGTCTTCATTTGGGTTAGAAGATGAATAAAACTGTGAGTTGTATTATTAATTAAAAATGGAAATGAAATCCCTATTACAATTCCAGAACAATTCTTACTAATGCAAATAGTAAAAAAAAAAATGACATAAGGCATACACACTCTTTTTCTTTCTTTTGTAAACTCCAAATCTCGGGTTTATCATTCTTAAAGGCCACTAAAGTGTCACGTGGACTTATTAGATTATTACATCTAAACATTCTACTTAGCATAATAGTCTGAGTAATATAATATAGTCTTTTGATATTCACACTGAAATTTGATTTAGCAAACAACATATCGATATTTATCTAGGAGGAATGATGTAAGGATAAACATAATTGAGTTTTAGAACATATTGTTGAGAAAAATAACGTATACTTAAGTCTTTCTTAGCATGTACAATCTTGATATGTGTGTTTTTCTGGGTGATGAGATATTTTCAAGCAACGGTAAATTCTGACATGTCAATTTGTTTTGTAGGTTAGTCCGGACGTGGGAGTAGGGGTTCCTATATGAAGTATGAAGTTTGGGAATCATAACAGTCTATTCCATAAAACTGCAACTCTTTACGGACATTCCAAAAATTGAAAGCTAAAAAAAGCGGTAAACAGTCTATTATATACTAGTAGATCTCTCAAGCTTGTTTCATGGATGTCAATTTTCTGTTTTGGAGTTTGAATGATCCATCCATCTCTTTTTCATTTTTATTCCTTATTTTCTGGTTATGGTTACTTGATGGTGATTACTGACAGTGGCTCAAAATGACGGTTGTATGCTTTTTCATTATAATGTGCATGTGTTGCCTTTAAAAGTGAGTTTTTATTTTTCATTTTTTGGCCATTCTTCTTCTTAATCTGATTATATTTGACATACAGGGTTTTAATTATTTCACTTTGAAGTTGTGATACTGGGTTTGGGTTTGGGTCATCAGAAAACTCAATCAGAAACATATCCTCCTAGTTGGTCCCAATATCTATGACAGACTCCCAAATTCTTGATTCTTGATGATAGGTAGATATTTGACATCTACGGGAATGACTTTTGTCCATTATAATATTAGGGAATTTTTTTCTCATCTCTATGGCTTTTTGATGTATTCATTTGTTACAAAATTGAACACAAACTAGCAGAGTCATCCCTATTATACTTAATTTTAGTCTGGATTTGCATCACTGAAGTATATTTTGTATAATTCAGAAATGTATATCCAAAAATGACCTCGATATTTCAAACCAAAAATATCGACAGTATAAGCAAGATCTAGAAACAAAAATAATTTAACATTAAATTAAAACATTTAACATTATATATATATTACATGTCATTATAAAATGGATGGATAGTTCAGAACATTGCAACATATTGACAATATCGTCGATGAATTTTGCATTATATATATATATATATGTTAACATAAATTAAATATTACATGTCATTATAAAATGGATGGATAGTTCAGAACATTGCAATATATTGACAATATCGTCGATGAATTTTGCAATTTTCTCATCCACACCCAAGACGTATGTAATGTCTATCGGTGTATTTTGGACATATTGACAATATTGTCGATGAATTTTGCAATTTTCTCATCCACACGCAAGACGTACGGAACGTCTATCGGTGTATTTTGGACATGGCCCTTGCAGAAGGAATTATTGTTTAGATCCAGAATGTCTTGCAATACAAGTGGAGAAGTCGGAAGTTAGACATACACAAAAGTCGGAAGTTAGACATACACAATAGGTTTGGTTGTATTATTTTTTGTATATTCATAACAAGTTATGTATGATTGTTATATTTTTAATTTAATATAATTAATGTATGACTTTTATGTTTTTTTTAGTAGTTTGAATCAATTAATGTACATTTTTTATTTAAATTTATGATCTAAAATGATCTAAATATAATCTTTCCTTAAAATATGTCAAAGTTAGGATAATATTGATGTTTAGAAAGCAATAAGACGGTTTCGGAGATACTTTTTTGAAATATCTCATGTCATGTCCAATAAATACACTTCCAATAGTTTAAAATAATTTTACGGGATTTTATGAAAATGCAATTCTAGATCCACCCCAATGTCCAATAAATACACTTCCAATAGTTTAAAATAATTTCACGGGATTTTTTGAAAATGCAATTCCAGATCCATCCCAATGTTCAATAAATACACTTCCAATAGTTTAAAATAATTTCACGGGATTTTTTGAAAATGCAATTCCAGATCCACCTCAATGTCCAATAAATACACTTCCAATAGTTTAAAATAATTTCACGGGATTTTATGAAAATGCAATTCCAGATCCACCCCAAAATATTTACAGAGATACATCTCTAGATTAGATTTTGACAAAAATAAAATGTGCGATTAAATTACGATAATTAATTTGATTTTAGATGTTCGAAGATGCATCTTCAAACACAATTAGGATATTTGGATTTTCAGAGGTGTATGATACACCCCATAGAATATGATAAGTATTCCCCTTATTATTTGACATACACAGCCAAAATGACAAAGGAATCTTCTTGTCATCCGGGCAATTAAATATGACACCAATTATTTTGAAAATTATGATCTTTTAAGTGGTATATCATAAATTTTGAAATTCTCAGTAAAAAATACCGGAAATTTCAAAATTTTGGTAACAAAATATGTTTTTCTTTTTTACACTACCATCAATTTTAAAATGAATGGTAGTGTAACAGAAAACAAATTTTGAAATTTTTGAAAATTTCCACTATCGAAAATTTTCACATATTATCAGAAATTTTGAAATTACTGATTATTACAAAATTTTCATTTGTTTCAAATTCTTTCAAAGGAAGTTTTGATATTATGAAAAATTGAGGAAAAATTTAATTATAAGGGTGACAAGTAGAATCCTGACAATGATATTAATCAACAATAAATAATTTATGAAGCCCTCATGTATCAGAATATGTTCTCTATATGGTTATATGGTTACTTGCTAACACTATGGACACTATTTTTTTCCCCCATTATTTGTAATAAGTTTTTATTCAATGTGAGTATTATGACATTTTATTCAATGTGAGTATTATGACACGTTGATATATTTATAACTTTTTATATATAATTATTATATTATTTATTTACATATTTTTATTTCTAATTTATTAAATATTTATTATTTTGGATTAGATTGGTAGTTGGCCTTTCGTCGGGCAAAACCCAATCCAGTGGCAAGACCCAATAAGAGGATTCAACACCAACTAGCCGTTGGAGCATTTCCTCCACATATACCTCTAGGAGTACATGGCCAGCTCACCCCCGAAGATCACACGAGCAGTTAGACCAGGGTGAAGACCACATGCTAGGTCGTCACTGCTTTTATGTAGGTCCTGTTAGTCTCCCATTATGGGTCTGACAATTCAATCCAAATGGGGACTTTGGCCTAGCGCTAAAGGTCTCCTATAAATACTCTCTTTCACTAGAGAGTCAGGTATTCTTATCCACAATTTCTTACTTTGTACTAGCTCTCTCTCTCTCTCTCTCTCTCTCTCTCTCACACACACACACACACACACACACACACACTCACACTTTCATTCTGATTCTCACTTTAGCATCAGAGTGCCTTGTAAGTGAATTCATCCAAATCCCCACCGATCATCATGGCCACCGAACACAACGACGATATCATTCACGACTCCGTCGTCATTGTCCCCCTAATGACGGTGCCAACACCAACAACAACGGGATGATCGTCTACGAAACTGACCTCAGGGATGAACTAACTGTTTCTCTTTCATCTGACGACATGAAGCCCAACGTCGCCCCACTACCTGATCATATTTACGAGCTAATCTCTATGTCTCCGAATGGTGATCCGAACACAGCGACCCTCAACAAATCCACCTACATGATCTTCCAGAAAAACGAGCGAATTTATATGCTGGAAAACGACTACCGAGCACGCTCTCCCCTGCGGAGACACTGACAATAGGAACCTTAGATCCTATCCCCTCGTTCACGTCCCCTCTGTGACTCTCGGGACCCTTCTCCATGACATGAACGCCAACCAAGACTGGAGAAATCAGGGCAAGAAAAGACCAAGAAACGTGGCCACACTCCACCCCTGAAAGAACGACGTTCTCCAACCACAAAGAAAGGAAAAACTGCTGGGAAACTAGACAAACCGATGAGTCAACCAAATAACTCACCCCGAAGCAGCAAAAATCCACGTCGCGACCTCTCTCCGTGTCAATCGTCGATCACGAGCGACGAGGACGATTCCCGTGGGCATTTGTCCCAGGAAATTATGGAAACTCGCATTCTTTGCGGGCTAGAGAAACCCCCTCCCATCTCTCTCTATGATGGCACAACAGACCCAGATTACCACATCGAAAGCATTGAGGCTATGTTATACAACCACAACATCGGGGGTACGATCAAGTGCAGGTTATTCCCCATCACTCTAAGGAAATGTGCCATGACATGGTATAAAAACCTCACCACGGGGTCCATCACTTCCTGGAGGAACCTACAAGATTAATTCACCAGGTACTTCACCTTTTCTTGATGCCACTCGAAGTTAGAGGCAACACTCGAGGGCATATTGCAGGGGAAAGACGAACCCATTCGATCTTACATTGAGAGGTTCAACCAAGAGGTTGTCGAGATCCACACCCCTAACCGTATGAAGAGATATCTGCTCGAAAAGGGTCTTCGTCCAAACAGATATTTTTGTAAAGTAGTCGGAATCAAGACACATGGATCGCTTGCCGAACTCCTCCATAAAGCCCAAGTGTACATTCAGTACAAGGAAAAGGAAACTACATACAAAGATTGGGACTTTATAAACCAGGAGAACACCATAGCCCCGAAGCATGAGGAACCTACCACTCATAGATGTGTCGGGGAAAAGAGGAGAGCCGACAGACCTCGTGAATCTCACGAGCACAGTGGACCTGCGGTTCACTTCACATAATATACTCTACTCACTACTCCCCATAAGCGTATTTTGTTTGAGTGCATCAACAAGGAATTCAATTAGTGTGGAGTTCATTTTCCCAAATCGACAACCCCTAAGAGTAATACAGACAAAATCAAATATTGCCTCTTTCATAGAAGCCACGTGCATCTCACCGAGGACTGCGTCCATCTCAAAGATGCAAGATCCTCATCAAAGAGGGACATTTGAAACAACACATCAAGAGGGCGAGGCTCCTCGACAGGACTCCCGTGCATAATATATTATGATTTTTTGACCGAAACTAGCATTTCGAAAAGTTTCATAGAATCTAATTTTGAGATGATTTTCAACATGGATTTCCCTCATAACCTTCCCTCGTAACATATAGAAAGGATCTGAAAAAGGTGCGTAACATTTCGAACGATCCTCAATTTAATTTAATTTTTTGACCGAAACTAGAATAAACTAGTGTATAATATATTATGATATTTTTGACCGAAACTAGCATTTAGAAATGTTTCATAGAATCAAATTTTGAGATGATTTTCAACATGGACTTCCCTCATAACCTTCCCTCGTAACATATAGAAATGATCTGAAAAAGGTGTGTAGCATTTCGAACAGTCCTCAATTTAATTTAATTTTTTGACCGAAACTAGAATAAACTAGTGTATAATATATTATGATTTTTTGACCGAAACTAGCATTTCAAAAAGTTTCATAGAATCTAATTTTGAGATTATTTTCAACATGGACTTCCCTAATAACCTTCCCTCGTAACATATATAAAGGATCTGAAAAAGTTACGTAGCATTTCGAACAATCCTCATTTTAATTTAATATTTTGACCGAAACTAGTATAAACAAGTGTATAATATATTATGATTTTTTGACCGAAACTAGTATAAACAAGTGTATAATATATTATGATTTTTTGACCGAAACTAGCATTTAGAAAAGTTTCATAGAATCTAATTTTTAGATGATTTTCAACATGGACTTCCCTCATAACCTTCCTTCATCACATACAAAAGGGATCTGAAAAGTTGCGTAGCATTTCGAACAGTCATCGATTTAATTTTATTTTTTGACCGAAACTAGTATAAACTAGTGTATAATAAATTATGATTTTTTTGACCGAAACTAGCATTTGAAAACTTTCATCGAATCTAATTTTGAGATGATTTTCAACGTCGGACTTCCCTCATAACCTTCCCTCGTAACATATAAAAAGGATTTGAAAAGTTGCATAGCATTTCGAACAGTCCTCGATTTAATTTTATTTTTTGACCAAAACTAGTATAAACTAGTGTATAATATATTATGATTTTTGACCGAAACTAGCATTTCGAAAAGTTTCATAGAATATAATTTTGAGATGATTTTCAACATGGACTTCTCTCATAACCTTCCCTCATAACATATAGAAAGGATCTGAAAAGTTAAGTAGCATTTCGAACAGTCCTCGATTTAATTTGATTTTTTGACAGAAACTAGTATAAACTAGTGTACAATATATTATGATTTTTTGACAGAAACTTGCATTTCGAAACGTTTGATTGAATCTAATTTTCAGATGAATTTTTGCATGGACTTCCATCATAACCTTCCCTCGTAACATATAAAAAGGATCTTAAAATTTCGCAGCATTTCGAACAGTTCTCATTTTAATTTGATTTTTTGACTGAAACTAGTATAAACTAGTGTATAATATATTATGATTTTTTGACCGAAACTTGCATTTCGTAAAGTTTGATTGAATCTAATTTTCAGATGAATTTTTGCATGGACTTCCATCATAACCATCCCTCGTAACATATAAAAAGGATCTTAAAAGTTTCGTAGCATTTCGAATAGTCTTCCATTTAATTTGATTTTTTGACAGAAACTAGTATAAACTAGTGTACAATAAATTATGATTTTTTGACAGAAACTTGCATTTTGAAAATTTTGATTGAATCTAATTTGTAAATGAATTTTTGCATGGACTTCCATCACAACCTTCCCTCGTAACATATAAAAAGGATCTTAAATGTTTCATAGAATTCGAATAGTCCTCGATTTAATTTGATTTTTTGATAGAAACTAGTATAAAGTAGTGTACAATATATTATGATTTTTTTGACAGAAACTTGCATTTCGAAACGTTTGATTGAATCTAATTTTCAGATGAATTTTTGCATGGACTTCCATCATAACCTTCCCTCGTAACATATAAAAAGGATCTTAAAAGTTTCGCATCATTTCGAACAGTTTTCAGTTTAATTTGATTTTTTGACTGAAACTAGTATAAACTAGTGTATAATATATTATGATTTTTTGACCAAAACGTGCATTTCGTAAAGTTTGATTGAATCTAATTTTCAGATGAATTTTTGCATGAACTTCCATCATAACCATCCCTCGTAACATATAAAAAGGATCTTAAAAGTTTCGTAGCATTTCGAATAGTCTTCCATTTAATTTGGTTTTTTGACACAAACTAGTATAAACTAGTGTGCAATATATTATGATTTTTTGACAGAAACTTGCATTTTGAAAAGTTTGATTGAAACTAATATGCAGATTAATTTTTGCATGGACTTCCATCATACCCTTCCCTCGTAACATATAAAAAGGATCTTAAATGTTTCGTAGCATTTCTAATAGTCCTTGATTTAATATGTTTTTTTTGACAGAAACTAGTGTACAATATATTATGATTTTTTGACAGAAACTTGCATTTCGAAAAGTTTGATTGAATCTAATATTCAGATGAATTTTTGCATGGACTTCCATCATAACCTTCCCTCGTAACATATAAAAAGGATCTTAAATGTTTCGTAGCATTTCGAATAGTCTTCGATTTAATTTGATTTTTTGATAGAAACTAGTATAAACTAGTGTACAATATATTATGATTTTTTTGACAGAAACTTGCATTTCGAAACGTTTGATTGAATCTAATTTTCAGATGAATTTTTGCATGGACTTCCATCATAACCTTCCCTTGTAACATATAAAAAGGATTTTAAAAGTTTCGCATCATTTCGAACAGTTCTCAGTTTAATTTGATTTTTTGACTGAAACTAGTATAAACTAGTGTATAATATATTATGATTTTTTGACCAAAACGTGCATTTCGTAAAGTTTGATTGAATCTAATTTTCAGATGAATTTTTGCATGAACTTCCATCATAACCATCCCTCGTAACATATAAAAAGGATCTTAAAAGTTTCGTAGCATTTCGAATAGTCTTCCATTAAATTTGGTTTTTTGACACAAACTAGTATAAACTAGAGTGCAATATATTATGATTTTTTGACAGAAACTTGCATTTTGAAAAGTTTGATTGAAACTAATATGCAGATTAATTTTTGCATGGACCTCAATCATACCCTTCCCTCGTAACATATAAAAAGGATCTTAAATGTTTCGTAGCATTTCGAATAGTCCTTGATTTAATATGTTTTTTTGACAGAAAATAGTGTACAATATATTATGATTTTTTGACAGAAACTTGCATTTCGAAAAGTTTGATTGAATCTAATTTTCAGATGAATTTTTGCATGGACTTCCATCATAATCTTCCCTCGTAACATATAAAAAGGATCTTAAAAGTTTTGCAGCATTTCGATAAGTTCTCAGTTATAGTTTAATCTTTTGACCGAAACTAGTATAAACAAGTGTATTATTATGATTTTTTGACCGAAACTTGCATTTCGTAAAGTTTGATTGAATCTAATTTTCAGATAAATTTTTGCATGGACTTCCATTAAACCATCCCTCGTAAAATATAAAAAGGATCTTAAAAGTTTCGTAGCATTTCGAATAGTCTTCCATTTAATTTGATTTTTTGACAGAAACTAGTATAAACTAGTGTACAATATATTATGATTTTTTGACCGAAACTTGCATTTCGTAAATTTTGATTGAATCTAATTTTCAGATGAATTTGTGCGTGGACTTCCATTATAACCATCTCTCGTAACATATAAAAAGAATCTTAAAAGTTTCGTAGCATTTCGAACAGTCATCGATTTAATTTGACTCTTTTACAGAAACTAGTATAAACTGGTGTACAATATATTATGATTTTTTGACAGAAACTTGCATTTCGAAATGTTTGATTGAATCTAATTTTCAGAAGAATTTTTCCATGGACTTCCGTCATAACCTTCCCTCGTAACATATAAAAAGGATCTTAAAATTTTAGCAGCATTTCAAACAGTTCTCAGTTTAATTTGATTTTTTGATCGAAACTAGTATAAACTAGTGTACAATATATTATGATTTTTTTGACAGAAACTTGCATTCCGAAAAGTTTGATTGAATCTAATTTTCAGATGATATTTTGCATGGACTTCCATCATAACCTTTCCCCGTAACATATAAAAAGGATCTTAGAAGTTTCGCAGTATTTCGAACAGTTCTCAGTTTAATTTGATTTTTTGACTGAAACTAGTATAAACTAGTGTATAATATATCATGATTTTTTTACCGAAACTTGCATTTCGTAAAGTTTCATTGAATCTAATTTTCAGATAAATTTTTGCATGGACTTCCATCATAACAATCCCTCCTAACATATAAAAAGGATCTTAAAAGTTTTGTAGCATTTCGAATAGTCTTCCATTTAATTTGATTTTTTGACAGAAACTAGTATAAACTAGTGTGCAATATATTATGATTTTTTGACAGAAACTTGCATTTTGAAAATTTTGATTGAAACTAATGTGCAGATTAATTTTTGCATGAACTTCCATCATAACCTTCCCTCTTAACATATAAAAAGGATCTTAAATGTTTCTTAGCATTTCGAGCAGTCCTCGATTTAATATGTTTTTTGAGAGAAACTAGTATAAACTAGTATACAATATATTATGATTTTTTGACAGAAACTTGCATTTCGAAAAGTTTGATTGAATTTAATTTTTCAGATAAATTTTTGCATGGACTTCCATCATAACCTTCCCTCGTAACATATAAAAAGGATCTTAAAAGTTTCGGAGCATTTCGAACAGTTCTCAGTTATAGTTTAATTTTTTGACCGAAACTAGTATAAACTAGTGTATAATATATTATGATTTTTTGACCGAAACTTGCATTTCGTAAAGTTTGATTGAATCTAATTTTCAGATGAATTTTTGCATGGACTTCCATCATAACCATCCCTCGTAACATATAAAATGGATCTTAAAAGTTTCGTAACATTTCGAATAGTCTTCCATTTAATATGATTTTTTGGACAGAAACTAGTATAAACTAGTGTACAATATATTATGATTTTTTGACCGAAACTTGCATTTCGTAAATTTTGATTGAATCTAATTTTCAGATTAATTTTTGCATGGACTTCCATCATAACCATCCCTTGTAACATATAAAAAGGATCTTAAAAGTTTCGTAGCATTTCGAACAGTCCTCGATTTAATTTGATTTTTTGACAGAAACTAATATAAACTAGTGTATAATATATTATGATTTTTTGGACAGAAACTTGCATTTTGAAACGTTTATTGAATCTAATTTTCAGATGAATTTTTGCATGTACTTCCATAATAACCTTCCCTCGTAACATATAAAAAGGATCTTAAAAGTTTCGCAGCATTTCGAACAGTTCTCAGTTTAATTTGATTTTTTGACTGAAACTAGTATAAATTAGTGTATAATATATTATGATTTTTTGACCGAAACTTGCATTTCGTAAAGTTTGATTGAATCTAATTTTCAGATGAATTTTTGCATGGACTTCCATCATAACCATCCCTTGTAACATATAAAAAGGATCTTAAAAGTTTCATAGCATTTCGAATAGTCTTCCATTTAATTTGATTTTTTGACAGAAACTTGTATAAACTAGTGTACAATATATTATGATTTTTTGACAGAAACTTGCATTTTGAAAATTTTGATTGAATCTAATTAGTAGATGAATTTTTGCATGGACTTCCATCATAACCTTCCCTCGTAACATATAAAAAGGATCTTAAATGTTTCGAAGCATTTCGAACAGTCATCGATTTAATTTGATTTTTTGACAGAAACTAGTATAAACTAGTGTACAATATATTATGATTTTTTTGACAGAAACTTGCATTTTGAAATGTTTGATTGAATCTAATTTTCAGAAGAATTTTTCCATGGACTTCCGTCATAACCTTCCCTCGTAACATATAAAAAGGATCTTAAAATTTTCGCAGCATTTTAAACAGTTCACAGTTTAATTTGATTTTTTGATCGAAACTAGTATAAACTAGTGTACAATATATTATGATTTTTTCGACAGAAACTTGCATTCCGAAAAGTTTGATTGAATCTAATTTTCATAAGATATTTTGCATGGACTTCCATCATAACCTTCCCTCGTAACATATAAAAAGGATCTTAAAAGTTTCGCAGCATTTCGAACAGTTCTCAGTTTAATTTGATTTTTTGACTGAAACTAGTATAAACTAGTGTATAATATATTATGATTTTTTGACCAAAACTTGCATTTCGTAAAGTTTGATTGAATCTAATTTTCAGATGAATTTTTGCATGGACTTCCATCATAACCATCCCTCGTAATAGGGGTGGCAAAACGGGTCGTGGCCTGCCGGCCCGGCCCGCGCACTCGCCTAAAAATGGCGGGTTTGGTTGGGATTTCGAGCCCGCCGCCCACCAGACCCCGTCCCGCCAAAGACCGCAACCCGCCAAAGCCCGCCCCGCCAAAACCCGCCACCCGCCAAAGCCCGCCGCACCTATGAAATAAACATTTTTCCTTATATTTTGCTTATAATTTAGGTGAAAGCTTGTTGAAAGTTCTATTTTTTATTGAAGATTAATACTTTATGGACTTAGTCTTTTGCCATTTATGCTTTCAAAATGTTGGTATGATGTTTTTTTATTGAAATTTAAAAAAAAACATTTAATTTATTTTAAAAAATAGAAAAAAATAAATAAATAATGAACGCGGGCAAGCCCGCCGCCCGCCAACCCGCCACTTTGGTGGGGCGGGCTAAACTTTTATGCGCATTTCAACTTGGCGGGCATGCCCGCCCCGCTCGTTTTTTGGCGGGCTTTAGGCGGGGCGGTGTGGGGCGGGGCGGGCGGCCCGTTTTGCCACCCCTATCTGGAACAATAATATGATTGATAAATTAATATCATTAAATATTTGGAACAATAACATGATTGATAAATTAATTTTATTAAATATTTGGAACAATTAAAGCTGTATCTGTTTATAAGAATAATATTTTTTCCCGTATATATAAATAAATTAATCAACAATGTATTTGTTCCAGTATAAAAATATTTGAATCAACAATGTATTTTTTTCTTCTGTTATTAAATACACAATTATATTACAACAAAATTTATCAATATTAATATTATTCAATATTTAGAACAATAATATAATTAATAAATTAATATCATTCAATATTTGAAACAATAATATGATTGATAAATTAATATTATTCAATATTTGAAACAATTAAAGTTGTTTTCGTTTATAAGAATAATATTTTTTTCCGTATATATAAATAAATTAATCAACAATGTATTTATTCTCGTATAAAAATATCTGAATCAACAGTGTATTTTTCGCTGTAAGTAAATACACAAAATATATTACATCAAATTTTATCTATATTAATATTATTCAATATTTGGAAAAAAAATATGATTGATAAATTAATATATTCAATATTTGGAACAATAATATGATTGATAAATTAATATTATTCAATATTTAGAACAATTAAAGTTGTTTCCGTTTAAAACAATAATATTTTTCCCGTATATATAAATAAATTAATCAATAATGTATTTTTCTCGTATAAAAATATTTGAATCAACAATTTATTTTTCCCCGTAACTAAATAATCAAATTATATTACATCAAATTTTATATATATAAATATTATTCAATATTTGAAACAATAATATGAATGAAAAATTAATATCATTCAATATTTAAAACAATAATATGGTTGTTAAATTAATATTATTCAATATTTAAAACAATTAAAGTTATTCTCGTATAAAATAATAATATTTTATCTCGTATATATAAATAAATTAATCAACAATGTGTACCTTGATATCTAACATGTCTCATACTCACATAATATATATATATATATATATATATATATATATATATATATATATATATATATATATTTATTATTTATATCCTTATATAAAAATACATGTCTATAAAGTATCACACATTTTAATTTAAACCTTTGTTTAATTTATAACTCACCAATATACGGGTTCCTTTTAGTTCAACATGTTTGCCAATACTACAGAGAAAATAAAGACTAAAACTATAGCTTATTCAAAATTCTAAGATATATTGTTTCCAAAAAACAAAAGCAATCCTAGATATATAATTCATTTAGGTTGCCAATATATCAGTTTATAAAAAAAAATGCCTTTTAGACAATAAAAAGGTAATGAGTTCTGAAAAAAAAGCAAGAAGTGTGCGATTGAGGAGATCTGATAGATACCCTGGTGTTGCATTTAATTTATCAAAGTGCTCCAAGATAAAAAGGATGCATGTTTGTCTCAATGATATATCATTGAAGGCTTCCGACACAACATTTCATGTAAGTTATTTCTTAAGAAACATTTCCAGAAATAACCAATTTGGATAGAAAGTATCAACTTTCAACTAAAAATGTAACATCTGATAAGGTAGCATTGTTTACATACTGCTCTCCCAAATAGACCTGCAATAAGGATAGTCTAGGATGATAGATATTCTAACATTGAAAAACAATTTTTCCAGAATCATTTAAGACAGGAAGGAAAATAAGGAGAAAAGACGAAGCTAGACATCAGATACCAATTAATTAAACATAGCATGTATTCATAACTATATGCAAATTTAAGAGATGTAAACTCACAATTTTTCATTTAGAACAACTATTGAATGACATCCCCGATTTGTTTTCATGTTTGCTATTTTGGACCAAGAATGTTCCATGGGATCAAGTCTTTCTGCAGAACTGCAATTATGTTTAATAGTCAATCATATTAGTAAATACAGTTGTACAAATATAAATATATAGATAAATAAATGTATTATGTAGAAGTAAAAAATAAAATCACTTATAGATCAACCATGTTTAAAAGATAATTTTTTTTAACTATATAGATGAATCAATTGCACAGAAATCAAGTTATAATTCTTACTTTAAATAGTAACTTCCATCAAATCCACCAGTAGCATAAATCGCACCATTGAGTTCTACTGTAGCAAGAGCTCATCTCTGGAAATATGAAGAGAATTCACGCAATAACTTCAACAATTTTGTATGTTTGGCCAAAAAATGATACAGATGATGATTACTTTATTTAATCTATAATGTGACTAAGAAGAACAAACTTCTCTTAGGCAGAGCATATAAAATTGATCAATCAAGCCAGAACAGCAAATAATACCATTGCCACGTCCAACAGCAAATATTTTTCCATCCCATGTTTGAAGTTCATTCTCAGTAGCTAGCAAAACCGCGGCAGACAGAAACAATGAATTTACATTGACATTTACATTACGGGAATGAATAAAGAGACTTCACTACCTATATAATTGGCCACGTTGTTGGTAAAAAGGAAAAGAGGCTAGCAAAGATGTCTTCGATTGTGATGCTAAGCAGAGTAAATGTAACGCCCGTTTATTTAATTAAGTATTTAATTAAATATAATTGTGGTATGTTGATTTAAGTCGCGTTAATTTAAGTTGATTTCCAAAATATTGAAATATTATGTTGATAATTATAAGTTGGTTTAAGTCAAATTTAATTAATTAAGTTGATATAAGTTGTGGAATACGATATGAAATATTCTCCGGGTATTGTTGGATATGTTGTTAGAATTGTTTGGACCATTTGGTTGATAATCGGGTGTAAATCGATTAAGTCGTGAATATGTATTTATTTATGAATTATTATTCGGTCGATTTGGAGTTGTGGTAAATTAAGTCATTAAGTCGGAAAGTCGAGGAAATAATATTATAAATGATATTATTGAATTTTAGAGCGTGTTGGTTAATGGGCTTGGATTTCGTCGGAATTAGCAATAAAAGGGGGTTTAAGAATTAGGCCCATTAGTTATAATTGGATTATTGTTATTAATTAAATAAAAAGGAGAATTAGCCAAGGGGAGAAGAAGTAGCATTAGAAGTTGAGAAAAGGTTAGAACGAGGAAAATGGGAGAACGAGGAAAAGTGGAGAAAGCGGTTACGAGAAGTCGCCGTCAGAAGTCAAAATGGAAAGCCGATCAGAGATTCGAGCGACCGTCGATTTAAGGTAAGGGTGGGGTTCGAACTCTATAATCGGGATTATGGTGATTAGTATGCGGGTTTGAGATCGTATAATTTTGTGTTGTTCGTAGTTGATTTGGTCGATCTTGTGGTTGTGAAATTGATGGAATAATGTTGTTTGTGGAATTTGATTAATCGACGTTGTTGAGTTTTATTGTCAAATTAATTTGATGCATATCGCTGTGAATTTGTCGATTTTGGATAAAAATGGAATTTGGGGACGGAACCCCCAGGCCGAGGGTGGCGCAGGCCACCCATTATTACAGGGAGGGTGACGCAGGTCACCCTTGGGAGAAGAGACACGGCGCAAGCCATGTGGATAAGCTTGGGCATGGCGCATACCACATTGCCATGGTGGGAGCCATGTGCAATGTGGCGCAGGCCACATATATGAAAGGTGGGGACCACCTTGTGATTAGTGTTTGAGGTATTTTTAATTAAGTTAGGAATGATTGGCAATTAATGGAATAATAATTAATTAACTGGTTTATACATGTACTAGCAAGTTATTAATGAGAACAATATGTAGACGAATTAAAAATAATATGGTGGAGTTTAGAAGTAGCAGTAACGAGCAAGTAGCAGAAAACAGAAAGTGAGAATTTAGCAAGTAATAATATTGCAGCAAAATTGAATTCAATAACAATTAGGAAATAGTAGCAGGGAAATGCAGATATTGGTAAGTTAGAATTGAGCAGAATAAGTGGAATTTATCAGTAGTAATAACATAAATTTAAGTAGTGTCGATTTAGCCGATGTAAGCGGAGAAATTAGTTATCCAGAATTTAACGAAAATTGTCGAGTTAGTTCGGAATAATAAATAGGTGATTTTAGTCGGTGTATTTTGTTAATTAGTGTTGAATGTGTGTATTTTCTAGTATAGTTGCTTATGTTGTTTTGTCCCGGTTTGGGAGCATTTTTAAGTTGAAGGTCGAAGGACCAAGGTTGATTATTAAAGTTGTAGGTCATATGACCAACGTTGAAAGTTGTAGGCCTATGGCCAAAGTTGAATCGTGTTGAATCTAAGTTGCTACATTATTGGTTGTATGTTTTTTTGAGTTGTTCGTTGCTTATGTGTTGTGTTGTTGGTCTCATGACATACATTGCATTTCTAAGTTGGAGCGGATGCTCACCATGTTAGCCTGGATTGGGAAAATTATTAAGTTGAAGACTTATGCCTTGTAGATACCTCGATAACCTAGTATATTCTAATTTGGGAGTTTTACTGCATTGGTACCACATGCATATGCATAGTCGAGTTGCATCTGTGTTGCATTATTTATGTTATTTATGATGTTTATGTTGCCAAGTTAATAAAGTTGTTTACGTTGCTCAAGTTGATTAAGTTGTTTATGTAGATCTAAGTTGATTAAGTGGTCTATGTTGTACATCGAGTAAATGGTTCACGTTGAATAAGTCGATTATGTTGCTAAGTGATTACCTGGTTATGATGAATAAGTGGATTATATGATTATGTTGAATAAGTTGATTATATTGTTATGATGTATGGGTTGTTTATATGTTTATGTTTATAAAGTCGATTATGCTGATATTGAAGAAGTTGAATATGTTGTATATGTTTGTCGAAGTTGATAAAGGTGTCTATGCTGAATTTATAGTTGAAATTAGTGATGGTGATGTGTGAATTAAGTTAATAAAATATGTTGATTATTTGGGGGTGATTGGTAAAATGTTTTTGTTGGATAGTACGAAAATTGTATGATTATACCTAGCGTATTAATTATCATACTCTTGTTTATATTGTTCGATATTTCACCTCTTTTGTTTGAATGTTATCCTTGGTTGGTAACGTGTATGTTAGCTTGAAGGAAGATTGTTATCTTCATTAGTTTGAGTCGGTGTCAGTGCTCTGATACGTAACACTCAGGAATGGAAGCTTAATTGTTTTTAGTCATTGTTTTTAAGTGGTTTCAGTATGATTAAGTTGTTGCTAAGTTGTTTTACGTTGAATAACATGCTATACCATGTTTAGTTAAATAATTGAAAATCCGCTGCAAAGTTATAAAAGATGTTTTGTTTTAAAGAATAAATAAAGTTGTTATTTGTCTCCCGATGTTTAAGTGTTATGTATCCATGTTGAACATGTCAAAAATGTTAATTGTTGTCTTTAAAGTCGAAAATGTGACATCCTATAATTATATGTTGAATTTTGAAAACTTTGATTTATGAATTTCTGTCGGGTAGATTTGGGGTGTTACATTAAGTGATATCAGAGCAGGTCGGTCCGTCCGGCCAATGTTGTCTATTGTTGTTAATCCCTTAGTACGTGGCACGCGTGTGAAACACTGTCGGTACTTGTTGTTAGTTTCTAGTCGTTGTCTGCAGGTGTTGGTTGGAATTAAGTGGGGAGAAGGTTGACTCCCGGACTGTTGTTGGAATGTCGAAGTTGGTTCAAAGTTAATGTTGATTGCAAGAGTGCAAGGTTGTTGAAGATATGTCATTGTGGACCGGCGAGAGCGTGTATTCATGAATTCGTATCGGTCGAGTTGTAGATGCGTGTGGAATATGGAAGATGAAATGATAAGTTGATGAATCAAGTCGGTAGATTAACATGCCTTGAGTATATTTGGATTAAAGCCGAGTAATTTCATAGTTGGATGAGAAGTAAGGATGTTTGGTAGATCTTGGAAGCAAGAGGGAAAGAAATGAAACTTATATTCATCAATCTCAAAATTCTGGTTTTTGCAATCTTGGAGCAGCTATCACGAGAAGAGGCATAACGTTTTACTCGTGATTCAGATGGAGGCGATTCTGGACTTTTTGGAAAGCTTACAAAATTCCCTATAGTTTGCATATAAGATTTTCATTCAGGAGGTTTATGATGAGGTAGATAAGCGTATTTTAATAATTGTGTCTGCTGCTAATTTTTGGAAACTTCTGCATACGGGAATTCTAAACCAGTTTCATCGTAAAGAGGATAATTTTTTACTCGTAAATCGAATTCAAGCGATTTTTGAAGTTTTGGAATCTACACGAAATTATCTTCATATTAGAATATAATTTTATGAGTTGGAGGCTTTTATTGAAAGAGATAATTGTGTTCGAAGTTTGCTAAAAATTTAGAAATATGAAAATGTTGATATGGAATAAAATGTTGGTATTAGAAGGAATGCGAAGGTATCGGAGAATGCATATAGATATGATTTATGTCGAATAGGGATGATTAAAATGCTGATGTTAAATGATGGTACTTTTTAGAAGAAGATGAATATTTGATTAGTGTTGTTAAGAATTTTAACTTGGTTGGAAGTTGTAATTGGAGCAAACCGCTTTGGATGGTACTGGTTGTGACGACTCCAGTGTTAGGAGGATATTTAAAGTAGTGTTGCGCTTCAAGCGTGTATAAGAGATTGTGTATCGAATTTTGGATGCGTGGGTATAATTGACGAAGTCAAAATTTTAAGAGACTAAGAAGAAGTTGATAAGCCGTAGAGAGTTGGTGGAGCATTATGCTTACGGACTCTGGGCACAAGTTGAAGTACGCTATTGCGTTGGGTAATGAAAATTTATGCCACTGTTATGGTTGTCGGATGTCTATTGACAAATTGAGGAACTGATCACCCTTAATCTATTGTTGATAGTATGCAGAATCATAATTGGGGGATAGATATGTCATGCCAACTAGTATAGTATGTACGTTGAATTGGTCGAAGTTAAGCTTGGTGCTTGAGTATTGCTTGTTTGCCGATGCAGGTTATTAAATGAGAGTATTAATGGGATTTAAAGATGATAGCATGAAGTTGCGCTTGGATTGAATTGTAATAAGAAAATTCATAGTTGAACTCTGGAAGATTTGAATGTTATTTTGGTGATGAGTTAAGTGGCATAAGACTCAGTTTTCTTGAGATGATTCAAGAGGAAAGTATATGGGATGTAGGACCATGATTGACAAGGATGAAATTATAAGTTGGTTTATTAAGGTGCGATTTATGGTTGGACACGAAGAGTTGGTTGGTTGTGTCGATTCAGATAAGAAGTATAAAAGGTTGTGTCGGTATGAGTAAGAATCGAGTATTCGATAGGTTGAATTAGTTGGAAGCGAAGGGTATGAGTCATCTTGTGGAGATTCATTGGACCCTTGTACATTATGTTGTTGTAATGATGTTGCGTGGATAAGATGTAACTAGCGAGATATCCGTGCTATCGCACGGACCCTGTCTGTATTCACACGCTACATTGCGAAACATCACTTGTCAACTCTACCACATTTTTTTAGGGTCTAAATTTTGTCTAGAGTAATCAATTTAATATCTTAATAAATCCAACAATAATAATATGAATATATTACAAATACAAAATTAATACTTCTTACATATGGTATTCAAAAATATATAGTGATATCATTCGGTACACAATATGCGATGGTATAATTTTGCATTCCTACCATAGCATATGAGTAAATATATCAAACTTAATTCAATGTATGAAAAATAAAATTCAAATGATCAGTCTACAACTGATATCTTATAGATTTAATATATTAACATTAAAATGGTCAGTCTACAATTGATATGTAATAGATAGCAAAACTCATTTGAATTCAGATGAGTCTAGAACTACAACCATGAATAAAATCATGTTTCCAATTCAAATAACATTATCTTTTAAATATTAGTCAATTTTTTGGAGTGATTTTTCAGGTTTCTTCTATCAAACCTTAAAAAGTCCGCTACCCATTTGGATTAACCTGTACGGATCCACTGTAGCCTGTTAGACCCACATAACTGCAAATTAAAAAGAAAATTATAATAATGTTTTTGTTGTCTCACTCCAAAACACCGTATTACTATTTTTCACCTCACTCATTTTTATCTTTATTCTATTCGATCTTTCTTTTTAAAAATATTATATATTAATATAATCAAATTATTATTTAATTATTTTATGTTTAATTCACAATTTTTTAATATTTTATTAATTTCTCTTATTTTAACATTTGATTAATATTATATAGAAAATAATATATTACTTAAAAGTGTAATATTTATTAAAATAGTTTAATTTTTTAGTAAATATTATAGAGTTTTTATTTTAATTTTTATATAAAAAAACCCATTTAACTGAAAACTTAAGTCTCTCGAAGCATCTAAAGTCTAAACCCTGATTCTGAGACTTTTAACATAGAATTCTCTGGAACCCTTAACTGCACATTCCATTTATACCCTCATTCTTCCTTATATTTCCATCTACTTCACGAATTCTCATTTCTCCAACCATTCAATAATCCTAATCTCTGCATTTTCTCTAATTCTCAAATTCTCACTTCAATCATGGATGAAGATTTCGATATTCCGGCTGTCGATGAGATGAACGACGATTTCGATTTCGCCGGCGCCGGCAACGGCAACGATCCTATTCTCAAAGTCGGTGAAGAGAAGCAAATCGGTTCACAGGGACTGAAGAAGAAGCTCCTCAAAGAAGGTGAAGGATGGGACACTCCAGAAGTCGGTGATGAAGTTCACGGTACCTCTCGCTATCTCTGTGTTCTTCTTCATTGTTTGTATTGTGAATTCAATAATTTTTTTTCTTCTGATTTTTAGTTTTGATTTCTGTAATGCTTTTGTCCAATAGTTCACTATACCGGGACATTGCTTGATGGTACTAAGTTCGATTCTAGCAGAGATAGAGGAACTCCTTTCAACTTCACACTTGGACAAGGTGAGTGCATTTTAATTGATTTTTGTTTTAATTTCTTATTATTTTAATTGGATCTGTTATTTTTATTGAAATGAGTTCAAAACAGCTTATAGATATCTTAATTGGATAAGAATGCACGTTTAAAATTTGACTATTATTTTATTATTTTTGGATTCGTTCGATCTGTGTTTGAAACCGTCGCCGATACAATGTGTATTGTCGGACTGTTGGTGTCGTGGTTCTGGTGTCCATGTGATACTCTTACTAGTTACCTCTTTGATCATTGTTTGTTTGGATGTATTTCTAAGTGAGTTGTTGGCATTGCAGGGCAAGTCATCAAAGGATGGGATGAAGGTATTATAACCATGAAGAAAGGTGAAAATGCCCTTTTTACCATCCCAGCTGAGTTGGCTTATGGGGAGTCTGGTTCTCCTCCAACAATTCCTCCCAATGCCACTCTTCAATTTGATGTTGAGCTTCTGTCTTGGACTAGTGTGAAAGATATTTGTAAAGATGGAGGATTGTTTAAGAAGGTCCTTAAGGAGGGGGAGAAATGGGAAAACCCTAAGGATCTTGATGATGTCTTTGGTAAATATATTTCATTTTTCATTGGATGGATGATTCTGTTATTTGAATTGATGCTAACTTGAAATGTTCTTGTGGTGTTGCAGTTAAGTATGAAGCACATCTTGAGGATGGAACGCTTGTAGGAAAATCTGATGGAGTGGAATTCACTGTGAAGGATGGTAAGTGCAAAAACTAATTTTATCATAGTCTTTGTCATTTTTTCTTTATGCGATGTGATGTCTTAGATTTATGTTTACAATGTGATAGGTCATTTTTGTCCTGCATTGTCAAAGGCTGTTAAGACCATGAAGAAGGGAGAGAAAGTGATTTTGACTGTGAAGCCGCAATGTAAGTTTATGGGAAATGATTATGTAACACCACTTTTTCTCTATTAAGAATCTCGCAAGTACTCTTGATGTGTATGCTTTTCTTAATTGTGTTACAGATGGATTTGGTGAGAATGGTAAGCCAGCACAGGGTGGTGAGGTTGCAGTTCCACCTAATGCAACATTGCAAATTACACTTGAGCTAGTTTCTTGGAAGACTGTTTCTGAAGTAACTGATGACAAGAAGGTCATCAAAAAGATCGTCAAGGAAGGAGAAGGATATGAACGTCCGAACGAGGGAGCTGTTGTGAAATGTAAATCCTCAATTCTGATGACTATGACTTTTTTTTCATTGTTTTCAAATGGATTTGGTGCCGATTCTGATTTCGTCTTTCCTCATTTTGCATTTTTGCAGTGAAACTTACTGGTAAGCTGCAAGATGGCACTGTATTTTTTAAGAAGGGTCATGGTGACGATGAAGCTGAGTTGTTTGAATTCAAAACAGATGATGGTAATTTGAATTGTCCCGATGTTTCACCCTCTCTCATAAATTTGTTTTTATACCCACTAAAGAAAGTGTCTGTTGCGTTGAGTAGAACAAGTGATTGATGGGCTCGATAGAGCTGTAAGGACCATGAAGAAGGGTGAGGTAGCATTGCTGACCATTGCACCTGAGTATGGTTTTGGTTCAACGGAGACTCAGCAGGAATCGGCAGTGGTTCCTCCTAATTCAACCCTGCATTATGAGGTTGAGCTAGTATCATTCGTGAAGGTAAATGAGCAAATTAATGATATTCTGCAATTATGCATTGATACATTTTAATAGTGAGTAAGGGAATCCTGTTATTGAAGGAGCACTAGCAGTTGTAGTTTAAGATGATTCATAATATTAAGAATTCAAAACACAGAATTGAAAACAAAGAATTGAACTGCCTTTTATTTGTATATTATATTTCAGAAGATAAAGAAGAAATTGACAAAGTTTGGCATTTATCTTTTAATATCTTGTACAGTTTTTTCATTTCTTTGTTAATAAGTTGTAACCGGTAATGTTTGTCAAACCGGAATTGAATTATTTGACATAATTAAAAACTGCTGTTTTGTTGTCATCTTGGCTTAGCAAAGAATTATTCCTTGGAAAGAATGTAGGCATGTAGCATTGGTTAGCAAATTTCAATGGAAGTTTACAAATTTCTCAGATTTTTCTAGGACACTCAGTTAGCAGGATGCAAATAAGATTTTTCTTATTTCTTTTTCTGACTTGCCGCTTTCTTTATGCATTGATATATTGTTCCTTACTTCCTTTAGGAAAAGGAGTCATGGGACATGAACACTGAAGAGAAGATAGAAGCCGCTGGTAAGAAGAAAGAAGAAGGGAATGCCTTGTTCAAAGCCGGCAAATATGCAAGAGCTTCTAAAAGATACGAGAAGGTAGCCAAAGATGCATTGATATATTTCACCCTCACCTTCTTTAATGCATATCTTTAAGACTTTGTCTTACACTGAAACCTGAAACCTTAATGCAGGCTGTGAAGTACATAGAGTATGATACTGCCTTTGGTGAAGAGGAGAAGAAAAGTGCCAAGGCCTTGAAGATTGCTTGTAATTTGAACGATGCAGCAAGCAAGTTGAAGTTGAAAGATTATAAACAAGCGGTGAAATTGTGTACAAAGGTATGTCTGCTGTCACCCACCTTATTGAAAACCACTGCTTTTGTTTGCTGAAAAAACAAAAACTGATTTTTACATGGACAAGCAGGTACTGGAGCTTGAGAGCACAAACGTGAAAGCTCTTTATAGAAGGGCTCAGGCATATATTCAGTTGACTGACTTAGATTTGGCTGAACTTGATATCAAGAAAGCTCTTGAGATTGACCCTAACAACAGGTAGATACTCTAATGGTCTGTTATCAAGTTGATTTTTGAAGCGTTGAGTCTATATTTTGATATGTGTTTCATGACCAGGGATGTGAAGCTGGAGTACAAGACTTTGAAGGAAAAGGCAAAGGAGATCAACAAGAAAGATGCCCAATTTTATGGGAATATGTTCAGCAAAATGAAAAAGTTGGATTCTCTGGACAGTAATGTAAGTATTACATTTCTATTGATTCTCTCTAGTACATTTTCACTTCTGATTTTGCCGACAGAGCATATGAGGTCGTTTTGCAATCAAAATATGATTTATTTCTTTGTTTCAGTGTTTAATCTTGTACATTTATTTATATATGATATGATATTCTTCTGCATTAATTTAACATGCAGAAATCGGCGCCAAAGGATGCTGAACCTATGAGTATTGACAGCAAGGCATAAAGCACCATGGGAATGGAATCAAAACTATGTCTTTTTTATTTTTTCTTGATGTTATCTGGGACAATTTGTTCTTTTATTATGAATAGGGAAAATTGCGTCTTGGGAGAGACTGAAGATGCTTGACATTGTGGATTCCACAATGTGTGGAACTAGTTGGTCACATTCATGTCTAGTTCTTCTATTCAAGTTTAAGTTTAAGGGAAACTAATTGTCTCCGTCATACTCATGTTCTCTAAGTTGTCTTTTTTGTTGTGATAAAAATATTCTACTGTTAACAAAAAAACTGGTGTTCCTTCTATTTATTAGTTGACTAAAAATGATTTGCCTGTTAATAAAATAGTTTATTGAACCCTAAAATTGCTTGGAAGGAAAACATTTCATTGAAGTTTGATATTCTTTCACCAACTAGTTTACGGATATGCTCTTTCAACCTTTACTGGTTTGTTCCACGTTCCTGAAAATTTGAAAATATCTATCATGTGTTGGAGATGTTGTGGTTCGTTTTTGTAAGATTCATCTGAGAGTTTTATATTAGGAAATGTCATAGAAAATTGGATAAAATACCATCTTGAATTAATTTCTTCTCCAAATTTAAACATTTCATTTTCATCGAAAAACATATCTGTTAAAATTCAAGATTTGAGATGCAACATCGGTTCAAGTTTTTGGAGAATGACGATTATGTTTTTAGGTAAAGTTTGTGAGGATAAAGTAACATTTTGAGATATATTTTGAAAATTATAGATGTTATTTCGATGGAGATGATTTTTTTTTTAGTGTTTTGCATTTTTGGAATTCGAAAAAGAGGATAATGTTATATGTATTTTGGAAATATGTAAGACTATATTGAAGGACCAAGAAAATATGTCACGAGTAATAATAATAGATCACGACACTACACTGATGAATTCAGTTTGTAACGGTGTTTCCTACACTGTGCACTTACTTTATAAGTATCGTATAATAAAAAATGTGAGAAGTAGATTAAAACCTGCGGAGAAGTAGACTAAAATTTGCGGTTGGCACAAAACAATCAAAGGTGAAGATGAAAAAATTCACTTTTTGATGGCGGAAAATATAATAGATGCATGGAATGTTATAATAAATTCTTATATGAAAGAATTATATGTCGAATATGTACTAAATTTCAAGTGTGTGTGTGAGCGATATTTCCAAATTGAGGGCACTATTTTGAATCAAGTTAAAAGAGAAAATTGTTTGTTCATGGACTGATCATGTTCAACATTTTGGCATACATCAACTAACAGAGTTGAATATGCACATGATAGGCTAAAAAGTTGGGTGATAATTTTTGGACAACTTTTATATTTCTAAATTTTGCACTACATAATACACTGATTTTAATCTGCATAGTTTTTGGTTGAATCCGGAGATGCATCTCCGGACACACCTTATAAGTATTCATAAATGGAATATAGGACTATACAAATGTTCATCTCTATAAACACCCTTACTTTTTGAAGAAAAAAAAGGCAGATCTAAAGATATGTCTCTGAATTCTATCTGGATGATATGATATGATTTGTAAGGTCCTTATTGTTCTACAACTTCTATAAGTAAGATCTCTCATTCCATTTTCTTTACAAAAACTAGAATGAATACATATCCTCATCTTTCATTTGTAAATTTCAATGGTGTAAATCTCCCACTTCAGTTTAGGGTCTCCGAGGACATATTTCTCGTCGATCTAAAATTCAAATTGAATATACTCTCTTGCGATATTAAATAAATCACAGAGTTGTCAAACTCGAGTATCCTTCACCCTCGCCTAATAACTAAGGAAAAATACAATTCACCATGCTTGAACTGAAGATGAATGATGATTTAAAGGTTATGTGAAATACCTTTTACCGTTACTCAACAAAAGGGTTCCATGGAAGTGGTAATGACGATTCAAATATCAACCTACGATATTATAAGGATGTTGCAACGTGCTGGACCATTTGTTTGTAATGACATGTAATGTTAAATTTATGTTACCATTAACAATCATCTGTATAATATTTATTTTGATGTTAATTTATGTTGTTTTTTCATTCTGTCATTGTTCTTGCTTATTTTAGGTTTGAACTAAGAAAGGGTATTCGAGAGTTACATCTCTGAAAAGCTCACAGAACATTGAACTAAGGGGGTTATGGAGATACATCTTCGAATTAAACTTTAAAACATATGTAATTGCACATCTGGACTAAATTTTAACAAAATAATTGTTTCTCAATAATTTCGTGATAGGTGTGTGTGAAAAATGTGAATTCGATTATGCAACTTTGGATGTTATGGGCAATTGTAACTTTTCACGATGATGTGGGAGAACACGTAAGAATGGAACAATTGATAAAATTTGTGGATCTCTGTGTCATTTAGAAATTATGTGAATAACACACTTCCGACTTTTATTATGAAAATTTTCCTTTGAAATATATGATTACCTTTGATAGATTTTTTTAATAACTAGGTATAGTTTTTCAAGTTTAAGTTGTCAAAGTTATCAACAATTTACCTATTCTTATCATTTGTTCTTTTGATATTTTTTTAATTAAGGAGGGCCAAACTCCAAAAGAAAACACAATTATACAATAATTCCCCTCAAGGAGGTGGATCCATACAAATCCATTAACAAGCTATCATACACTTATTATCTTGAATACAATCATCATAGAAAACAAAATACTACCCAAGATTAACTCATATTCTAGTAAGCACACTCACACACTTATTAGCTTTTCTGTACACATGGATCAATCTAATCTTCAAGTCTTGGAGCATTTTACATTTGATTATACAAAGTAAATTTAGACATCCTCTTATTCACATCCTTGATAAACACATGATAAACTTCGATGCAATCAATGTTGTGGTATAATCCAAGTTAGTTAATTATTTGGTTAGTTAGTTATGCTAGCTACTTGGGTTACAAGTAACCTATCATATATAAATACACGTATAATGTAATTTCGTTTTAACAATTCAATATACAATTAAATCTCATTCTTTCCCCCTTTCTATTCTCTCATTCCTCATTCGAATCAACCTATAATATTGTGTTGGATTAATACCCTACTCATTTTCATTCCTTGACAATTGCATTCTTAGCTCTACATGGGTAATTTCCACATTACAATGCTCAATTTCTAACTTCTTCAATATTTCAACATCATACATCCTTCGATGCACGAGCAACTATTTTCCAGACTTGTGAAACTCAAAGCCATATAAATATGTCATGAGGCCAAGGTCGATCATTTCAAACCCTTTCATTAAATCACCACTAAGTTCGATAATGTAACCTTTATTGTTGCCCATAATCCGTAAATTATCAACATCGAGACATAAAATGATCACTCATTTGCTTGTATCCTTATTTACATACACACCATGTTCAAATACACATTTATCAAATCTTATCTCCTTTAAGCACCCATAAATTATTTTGTTCCAATCTCTTAGTGCTTGCTTCAGCCCATACAACACCTTCATCGATGTATAGATCCTGCATTCCTGGTTTTTCCTAATAAAACCATGTGGTAAGGACCATTAAAAATGCAGATTGGACATCCATTTGGTAGATATGTCAATTGTTGTTATTTGCAATACCAACAACTAGACTAATGGGTTCAATCCTAGCCACTTGTGCAAAATACTTCTTCAAAGTTTATGCCTCATTTGCAAAAATCCCTTTGCAACTAATCGAGCAGTGTGCTTGATATTTCACCCTTGGGATTTGCCTGCACTTTGTACATGCATCTTACACCAATTAGCTTATTTCCTTTAGGTAGATCAACCAGTTCCTTTGTCTTATTTTTCTTAATTGACTTCAGCTACTCCTTAGTTGTATATATCCACTTTGGATCGCTCAAGGCCTCATTTATTTTCACCAGTTTGGATTCAGCAATGAGAAAAAAAATGGACGACATCACCATTATTTTTAAATTCATTACTCGAGAACAACTCACAATCTTGTAATCTTGCAGGCACCCTTATTTGCCTTATTGAGCTTCTCACATTTTCTTCTACTTGAACTTCACCAACTACGAGTTTTGCATTTTCAAACACTGCAGAAACAATCATAACACCATTGTATCTCACTTCACATTGTCAAAAATAAGAGTAAAAATCAATATATTTCAAGTCAGATGTGTGCAGAATGCTAAGCATCAACTCCAACTTTTTTGTTTGACATACGTTACATAGATGAAATTGCCGATAAAAAATCATATTTCTCTAGCCACAAAAATGGGACATTAGCAGTAAAAGTCTTACCGTCCAAATGTAGTGAATCAATTAAATATGTGAAATAGTCAAACAAAAGCGGTTCAAATTGTAAATCGGGAACAAAATTAGTATATGTTGCAGTCAATTTTCCCAATACCATAGAAGAATAGAGGATACTAAGGGTCTGTTGGTTGAGAGTAAATGGAGGGGAGGGGAGGGGAGGCAATATTGAATAGTTTTTATTTGGTTCAAATTTTAAGAGGGGGATGAGAAGTAGATGGAGGGAACCAAAATCTCTCCTGGTCCACTTTTTGCTCCCCCAATTTGGGCGGATTTGGAGGGAAAGAGAGATATTTCCTTTTAATCATAATTATATTTACATATTTACCCTTATTTATTTATTTTAAATATAAATTTAACTTATTAAAATATTAAAACTTATATTTGAACAAAGTTTATCGTTCTTTTATATTATTTTTTTGTATTTTTATATCATCATCTTATTATTATTATTATTATTATTATTATTATTATTACTATTATTATTATTATTATATTATATATTTTATTTTATTTTATTTTTTATAATATAATGTTACTTTTTAATTATTGTAATATTTTCTTTTCTAATAACTTTTGTTAGATTTTATTATATTCGATAATATTTTTAAAATTATATATTATAATCATTATGTTTTTATAAAATCTTATGATAAAATTATAAACGGTAAAATATCGTTAATCAATTTCTATTTAAATTATAAACGGTAAATATAATGAGTTTTATGATAAAATTAGAAGGATAAAAAAGTAAATTAGTTTTAAAATACCCCTCGTGAACCAAACATATTTGTAAATAAAATACATTTTCTCCCCTCCCATTTCGTATTTTGAATCAAACATATATATAATTAAAATCCCTCACCTCCCTTCCCCTCACCTCCCCTCGATAAAAATCCCTCCCCTCCCTTCCCCATGCCTCCCCCGATAAAAATCTCTCCCCTCCCTTCCCATTTATTGAACCAAACAGACCCTAAAAGACAAGTTAATGACAAAAACACAACTTACAAACAGAACAACTCTAAATCAGAAAAGCTAAAAATCGCAGGCCTTTATACTCGACGAGGCTAAAATCTTGCTATTGAAAGAGTTGAATCTAAAAGTGATGATAATGAAAAATCCATTCTAAAAGCGAAGCAAATCCCTTCAGGCTTGTGAGGTTCATTAATGAAAAACGCTTGAAAGACTTCGGTAAGATTAAAAAAAAAACAGAGCCACAATTCTACTAATAAAACAACGACAAAGAAAAATAAAAAAACCCAAAATGTGCTAAAATCTAGCGATACGAAACCGATGAACTTCGCACCTGAGGAATAAACTGATAAACATAAACACTAAAAAACACTTGTGAAGACAGAGACACCAATGGTTGAACACTTTTTAACATGAACATAAACATCTTGATGCTATCTTGTGGAGCCATGAGTTTATGTATTTGCGAGATGCCTTCGTCTTCTATTATACAGAGATTCATAGGCGGTGGCCTAAGGTTTTGCAAAGCCATGAGTTCCTGCATTTGCGAGACCGCTTCGTCTTCCATTTTACAAAGAATCGACGACGGCGATGTGCTAGGGTTTGATGGAAAAGGGAGACGAAAAGAGAGAAAATGGGATAAGGAAAATAAAATGAGAGAGTTGGGGAAAGGTGGAAAAATCATGCCATGTAGACAAAATGAAAAATCTTATTGGTCAATGAATTTTGATTTACTCAATTACACTAATTAATTCTACAATAAAATTCAAATAGTTATTGATAATAAATGTTTATTGTGTTATTAACATTAATAAACTTAAAATAGTTTAAAAATTATTTATATGTTTTCAAATATATTAGTTATTCATAATCACTATACAACTTGGTTTTCAATTAAATGCAAAATTTTATTAATATTATAATAAATGATTATTAATTTGTATTTAAGATATATTTAATTTTTAGGTTAATTTTATTTTTAATTTAATTTAAAGACGAGGAAAAGTGTGCTATTTTTTAAATATGGGAAAAATGTGCTATTTTTCAATCAATCGTACATATTTACAATAAAAATGTGCGAATATTTTTATTTTTATTTTCTTAAAACAAATATATTTTACCAATCGATGACTATGAATATTTATTTTATCTCTCTTTAATATAAATTATGTTTTTTATACTTATTGATTTTTATTTATTCTATTTTTTTTTTAATTTTAAAGGTAAACAAATATGCGTCACCAACGGATAAGGTCAATTTTAATTGACCTTTTAAATTTATAAAAAGGTCAATTAAAATTAATTAATATTTGCTAATAATAATAATGATAATAATAATTAAAAATATTATTTTTATTAGATAAATAATATATGATATTAAATAATACTTAATTTAAAATCTTCTTATTATTAATAAAGATGGTTTATATATTTGATATCATTACCTAAAATAAGTGATATTAAATGAAATTTATGATAATATGAAATAAAATTATATGAATAAAATTTATATCAAAATTTATGATGATATGAAATAAAATTATATGAAAAATAAAATATAAAACAAATAATTTTATTTCATATAAAATAAAATAAAAAATTATATTAAATAAAATTATTCGTTTTATAAATCATATTTTAAAATATAAGGATTATTTTAATATATTTTTATTATAAAATTTATGTATTATAAAATTTCTGTAACTAATTTCTCAACTAACAATAAATAAAATATGTAACATTAATAAATATGTAACACTAATTTCTCACCTACAAATATGTAACTAATTTCTCAATTACTACAATAAATAAAATATGTAACACTTATAAATATTAATAAATAAATAAATTATTTTTTACTACTTACAAATATATAAACTCATATTTGTTATCTTAACTAAATATATAACAAGAATATTTTAGAGTTGTTTAATTATATGATTACTTAGATTTCTTTGTTCTTCAAAATTTTAGTTTTATAGTTTTTTTTCTTGTAATTTGCAAGGATTATTTAAAAAATCGGGACAAATCTTTCTTTTTCTTTTCCAATTCACCCGTATTATCCAAAAAAAAATACTGAACAAATCTTTTTCTTTTCCAATCCCTCACCGATATATATATTATATATATATATATATATATATATATATATATATATATATATATATATATATATATATATATATATATATATATATATATATATATATATATATATATATATATATATGCACACACACGAGTATTTAGACTAGTATAATTATAAATGCACGAATTATTACACATATTTATTACTATTAAATAAATTTGAAATAATTTGACATATCTTTATTATACTATTAACACTATAACTATATAACTTTATTTTTCTATATTAATTTTTTTATTTATTTCTAAGGTGATACAAATTTTAAGACAACAACAAATTCTCGTGCGTATTCCACTGGTTTTTATTAGAGTATATAAAAAAGTTAAACTAAATTAATTTATAGTGACATACAATTATCTTTATTGTATTTCAATATATCAAGTGAATGGTTAGTAAAAAGTATGCGAGAAATTGGGCCTTTATTTAACCAAAAAGAAAGAAAGAAAATTGGGCCTATGGACATGGATCAGAAACCCCTATATAAAAAAGATACATTAGGGTTGATATCATTCTTCAGAAACCTAGTGAGAGAGTGGAAGAGGACTGCGGCTCGTTTCACCACCATCATTCAACATGGGTATTCATCACTTCTTCGTTTAATTCTTAACCATTTCGTTCAATTCTTAACCATTTCGTTTTTTGATTTCTCTGATGGAATTCTTTCTCAAATGGATTTCGTTGTTTTTGTTGTTTTGAATCATCTCAGGTATCTCCAGGGATTCTATGCATAAGAGGCGGGAGACTGGAGGAAAGAAGAAGGCCTGGAGGAAGAAGAGAAAGTGAGTCTTCTACCATTTTACTCTTTTGTTTAATCTATTTCCTGTTTTCACTTGCTTAGTGTTTAATCGGTTTGATTCTCGAACTTGACCTTTTTTGTATTTAGGTTTTAGGTTTCCTTTTGATCTTTTCAAAATTTGAAAGTTTCTCTTATAATTGGTTGATTTGTGTGTTAATTTACATTTTTGATATGGCTTTCTGATATTAGGGTTTACTATTTTGTGAAATTCTGTAGCATGGTTTCCCTTTACTAGATTGTTTGCTAGATCTAGTTTTAATTACAGACTAGAAATTTGCTATGATATGAATTTCGATTTGCCTCTTACTACTTAATCCTCGAATGATAAGTATTTTGATTCTGAATTTTTATTCAAAAGAATATCATGCTTGGTGTCTTTTATTATATTAGAATAAATAATTAGGGTTTTATGTTAATATATATTAGTTTGATACATAATAATTGCTGCATTCTTTTGTAACTGTTAACTGATACACAAAATTTGTATATGTGAATATATATTAGATTGAAACATAGAAATCACTGCTTTCTTTTTTAACTGTTATTATTCTTAGAACTGATACACTTTCTCAGAATTTTTATATCTAAATATATATTAGATTGTAACATTTAAATTGTTGCATCCTTTTGTAACTGTTGTTGTGTTGAACTGATTGCTGCATCATTGTTTTTATGATTGTTTTTTAACCATGATATATTGGTGTCATTTAGGTATGAGCTCGGTCGCCAGTCAGCTAACACCAAGCTTTCAAGCAACAAGACCATAAGGAGGATCCGTGTTAGAGGTGGTAATGTTAAATGGAGAGCTTTGAGGTTGGATACTGGAAACTTTTCCTGGTCAAGTGAGACAGTCACCCGCAAAACCCGTCTCCTCGATGTGGTCTACAATGCCTCAAACAATGAACTTGTGCGTACTCAGACCCTTGTGAAGAGTGCCATTGTTCAAGTTGATGCTGCTCCTTTCAAGCAGTGGTACCTTCAACACTATGGTGTTGAAATCGGAAGGAAAAAGAAGAATGCTGGGAAGAAAGACTCTGAGGTAGTTTAAAACAATATTTTCACCTTTTATGTGTACTGTTCTTTGATTGTATAATTTATATTATTACATATTATTGATATGTACTTTTTCCCCGCTTTATGTTTTTCAGGAGGCTGAAGTGGTTACAGAGGAAGTGAAAAAGAGTAGCCATGTTCAGAGGAAATTAGAGCAACGCCAGAAGGACCGTGTGCTTGATCCACACATTGAAGAGCAGTTTGGTGGTGGAAGATTGCTTGCATGCATCTCTTCCCGACCTGGACAATGTGGCAGAGCTGATGGGTAATTGTTTTATTAATGCGTCTCTTCCCGACCCGTATGATGAATTGTTTTTATTGAACCATCTGCTTTGTCCTGTTCTTTACTCTTTTTTTCATGATTATGCAGCTACATTTTGGAAGGTAGAGAGTTGGAATTTTACATGAAGAAGCTCCAAAAGAAGAAGGGCAAGGGTGCTGCTTAATGAATTTTCAAATTATTATTTTGCTTTATTTGTTTTAAGACTAGTTTTGAAAAAAGATGTTTTGTGCTTCAGGTTATGCTGTTGGTTAACATTTTAGCATCTTTTAATGTTTTTGACAATAGTATGTTGATTTTGAGTTAAACTATTTTGGTTATTTATAATTTACAATTTTGTCATTGAGTTTGTTTTTCGATCTATATTTTCTCTTATAAAGTTTGTTATTTTTGATATCTTATATTATTAGTTAACTTGATTTTCATGACTCATGAAAATTTGTTAAATCAATGCTGTTATTAACAACTCCAGATTATTTTAGATTATCTGATCTTCCTTCAATTTCTTGACTTAAAATCGATTTTTGTGTTTTTCCTTAACAACTCCATAATTGCCTTGTATGTATGCCTTTTTTGGTATCTGTCTAACTACGTCTGAAAAGTTGTTTAAAATTTTTAAAATTTGTTATTAACAATTCTTTTTTGGGATGTTTAAAATTTGTGTTAATATTTCTTTCGGTTTACAATTACAAAATTACATCAGTACCCAATTTTTTTTTTTGAAAAAGGATTAGATTTGTCACTATGAAAGTTGTGAAGTAAACAACGAAAAACTATCTTAAAGGATTGAGGCTATAAAAGCGCATTATATTATATATTTTCGCGTTGTTTTTATCTGATTCGTTTTAGGATCAAAAAGGTTTCTAACCTTAGATGGAAGTTCCCTGCAGTGATATGGTTGTCTTACTATGGAGCAAGTAGTTGTAAGTGGTGTGATCCGTTGAGTATTGTGGCAACATATATCTTTCTTAAGTTTTGGGATGATTCAATGCTTACTTTTTCTTTTTCTATGTTGTGGTGACAAATAAATTAAGGTGCTCTTGTATTTTATTTGACACAGAAAAAATGGCACAATTAAATGTCAACTTGTCACATGTTTTCTTCTCTAGTGTGACATTTTGATGAAAGTTTAAGTTCAATAATGAGCACACCTCCCTTAAGTCAGATGCAAATGTAAGGGCTATTTAAAATATATTTTTACACATCGAAATAACAATTGCGCTTTAGTTGGATACGATGATTTTTAGATCGGTCGAAGATATTATGAAGATGTTGAAGCGTCCACTTGAATATTGAAGTGTAATGTTGCATTTTATATTGAAATCATCTATGCAATACTTATTTTATATTATGAATATTAATTTTATTTTATCAAAATATATATTTTTTATTTATGCCTCCGATACTGTTGTGCGTATTTTACGAAAATGCAACTACGAACAAATTTCGAAGATTCGTCTTCGATTTAAGAAAAAAATCAATTAATAGGGTGTCACTCAAAATGATCTATGCTATGTGTGTATTGGATGCATTTAGAGATATATCTCTAGAATTTTTGTTATTTTAGTTTTGCGTGGTGCATAAGTAATATATAAGATCCATTAAAAAAAATGAGAGTTTCTTATGACACCCCTTGATTTTATTAGACACCATGCGCGTTTCCTTAAATGCCTCTAGGTTCCGGAGATATATCTCCTGACACACCTTTTTTAACTTAACATTGATTGTTTTTCGAGAAACACCTGTGACAATACCATAAATTAGGAAACATTGAATTATTTTTAGAGATTTATCTCCAAAACCATTTGGAACGTATATTCGCGCTAGATTCTTCTTCTCTCCACTTCTTCATTTCTCTTCATTCTCAAAACCTCAAAATCTCTCACATTCTCCCAAATTTCATTTTTTCTCCCAAAAATTGATTTTGTTTCATTCGAGATCTTCAAGGAGCGTTCAATTCAACAATCACCAATTTCCAAATCCTTCTAAACTTGATTTATCTAGTAATTTTTCGCGTATCTGATAAATACTCGAGTATTTTCCGTAAACGAGTTAAAATGCATTGTTAGGGGTAAAAATGTTTAGATAGTAGTAGAAACATAATTTACAGGTCGTTTATGTTTTGTTTGTCGGTTTAAAAGGACAACCAGACCTTCAAAAACCAAATTTTGGGGATGAGATGACGTTATTTTCGCGACCTTTGAGTTGCAGAAATTTTCGGAGATACACCTCCAAAAAATGTCACGTTCATGCATTCAAGGTGCTTTCGAAGATGCATCTGCGAAAATAGTTCTATAGTTTCATATCCATAATTTTATCAGTTTTTTTTCTTTTTGTTTTATAATTTCCTTGTTATTTAATTGTCATTTCTTGGTTATCTTGCAAATTTTATGACCGACATAGCTGACTATTTGAGGTATGGACGGATTGCACAACAAGCATCTGTCTGGCGGGAGTAGAACCAACCGATACTGGAGGTAGGAGGTCCATCCGTTCAAGAAGACGCCGACTGCTGTGGCATTTCCTACAACTGATATCCAGTCCACTCCATTTACATCTCAATCCACTCCTGCGGCTCAGCCTCCGCCTTAGGGAACTCCTTCTACTTCTTCCCACAGGCGTCAGGATTCTCCTGATTGTGCATCACTCCCTCATCCTCCCATTGGAATCTTCAGGATGCAATTGTGCCACCTACTGTTGATCTAGTGCCATTACCAAAGGGTGATGTCACTAGTGATTATGATGCAAATGTCCCACCTACGGAGGATGAGGGAGCTGATGCTGAGCCACATGGATTTAGAGGGGGTCCTTCAGATTTGTCCCTACTTCCATTGTACACATACCAAACTATCATATATGTTTGGGAGGAAGAGGTAACACTACTCACATTATTGATTTTTTTTGTTAACGTTAATTTAAGTTTCAGATTTGGCCCTAATTTAAGTTTTTATCTTTGATTCTCATTGACCTTGATAATTTTTGGAAATTCACAGGCACGTGATCCTCAAAAGTTCTTGAACCATGAACGAGAGATTTTAAAATTACAACAGCCACATGAGACTTGGTTTTAGGATGTATTGAGAGATTCTGGACTGATGGACCTATGTTTGATCAGTTACTCTTTGGTCAACCATGAGATGCTTATGGGATTCGTTGAGCAATATCAATTTCGAAACTTCTTCCTTTCATCTTCCACATGGCGAGATGTCAATTACACTGGACGATGTCCCATCTTTGTTGCATCTTCCGATTAGGGGGACCATCCTCTGTCACGATAGGATGATGAAAGAGGAGATGACCGATATGTTGGTAGAGGAACTGAGGGATGATCCACTGAAGGTGCTTGGAGAGGTTGATAAGAAGAGGGGTGCATATGTTAGGTTCTCGTTCCTGAAGGAGATATTTGATGGTGAGATCGCTGCTCAGGCTGTGGGTGATGACGCCCAGGTGGAGATACATAGGAGTAGGGCTGTGCATGGGTCTTCAAATCCGAGAACCGGTCCGAGAACCGGACCGGTAGAACCGGACCAAAGAACCGTCCAGTATGGCTTTTGGTATGGTAATGGATAAATATAATATCCGTATCCAGCTTGAAGAACTGTATCCAAGTATCCAACGAGTACCCGGTTACTATTAATATAAATTCTAAGATTTTATAATTTTCTCATTTTTTCCTCTCTATTTTCAGACAGCCTTATCTTTCTCTCTCTCTCGCATGGTTCACTCACAGTCTCACTCTCACCTCCCTCAACTATGACTCCATTCCGTTCGTATCTCTCTCCTATGGCTTGCATTGTGTCTGTTGATCATCATTCTAGCATCACTGCTTTAGTATTGTGTTGAGTTTGAGTGGCGATTTTTGATTTGTGACTCTGTGAATCGTGGAAAGCTTCAATATACAACGGTGTAATGTCTTTAAACTCTATCCTGTATATTTTTTCTTATGTTGTTCGATTTCGTTATATAGGTTGCATGTACCATTTTTTTGCCCTAAAATGTTTTGACCTAGAGATGTTCTGATTGGGGTTTCTGATTTTGACCTAGAGATGTTTTATTTAAAGGCTTCAACATAAGTTGATTTTGAGTTTTGACCTAAAATGTTTTGACCTAGGGTTGTTTTGGTTTCTGATTTTGACCTTGAGATATTTTGTTTAAAGGCTTCAACATAAGTTGATTTTGAGTTTTGACCTAAAATAATGTTTTTATTAAAGGGTTCGTGTTATAATATTTGTTGCTGAGGTTGTATGTCTCAAATCTCAATGTTGGCTCAGTTTTGAATTTGTTTAATATTTCATTATTGTTTGATTGATATATATATATTTTTTGTGTCATGTCTTATCAAGATTCTTCACTGACTCCTCAAAGCATGGATGATCTGATTGACATTGATATGTTGTTTGCCGGGGGAGAGGAGACAATGGATGGAGGTAATATAGAGATTGGTGAGATGATTGACTTGGAAGCTCCAGGTCCAGTTCCAACAGATGTAACCACTCAATATACATCCACTACGCAAAATGATATTACATCTCAAAACACTAGTACTGCTGATGAGCCAACAACTCAAGTTGACCCAAATTAGAGTTCTCAAAGTCAGGTTAATGCCTATGGTAAAGCCCCTCGTCCCAAGAAATCAGCTGTTCATACTGAGATGTTGCTTGTTGAGATGCCAGATGGTGCAAAGAAATGGAAATGCAAATGGTGCGGTAAGCTTTACACTTATGATTCTAAATGGAAAAGTACTTCAAATGGTAAAAAGCATTTAGAGAATTGCATTCAAAGGAAGTTGAGGTTGAGAGGTAACACTGGTCAAGAGGTTGTACAGTCTAGGTTAAATATAGGTGTAGATAGTACCCCAAGTTTGACAACTTGGACATATAATCATGCGAGGGTTAGAGAGGTAGCAGCTCATATGATTTTAGGTCATGAATTTCCATTTTCTGTTATGGATGGTGTTATATTTAATGAGTTTCTTAAAGAAATATATCCATGGTACAAAAAGATTACTAGACAACAGGTTAAGTTGGACTGTGAGACATTTTATGAGGCTGAAAGAGTTAATATGAAAAAGAGTATGTCTTTGGTTAACAGGATAAGTCTTACCACTGACCTTTGATGGTCTGGTGAACAAAAAGTTGGTTATATGACTGTTACTGGTCATTTCATTGATACAAAATGGCAGCTTCACAAAAGAGTTTTATCTTTTAAGAATGTGCCACCACCACATTCTGGTGAGGTTTTGTGTAGGGAATTGATAAAGGTGATGGATGATTGGGGCATAAGGGATAAAGTGGTTTCAATTTCAGTTGACAATGCTAGTGCCAATGATAACTGTATTGCTAGATTGAAAAGAGATTATTCTGGTAGGAGAAATCTTCCATTGGATGGTAAACTTTTTCATGTGAGATGTTGTGCACACATATTAAATTTATTGGTTCAAGATGGTCTAGATATGATTAAGGTGACTGTTGATAAGATTAGGAGTGGGGTGAAGTACTTGCTGAATTCTGAAACTAGATGCAAGGCATTCAAAAAAATTGTGGATGAGTTGCAACTTGATGGCAGAATGCAAGTCTTGGATACTAAGACAAGGTGGAACTCAACTTGGTTGATGTTGTCCACTGCATATCACTACAGAGAAGTCTGGCCCAGATATGCTGAAGAAAATGGTGCATTTTTGCATTTTTTGCCTGATTTGAATGATTGGGAAGATGTTCGTGATATTTGCAAGTTCTTGGAGGTTTTTGCTGATGTGACATCCATTATCAGTGGTACCTCTTACCCTACTGTTAACTTGTTTTTGGCTGAGCTTTATAGGGTTAAGGTTTTACTTGATGATCCCTCATCCATCTCAGCTAATCCTCAGCTGCAGGCCCTTGCTAATGAGATGAAGATGAAATATGAAAAGTATTGGTCAGAGTCTAACACACTGATATCAATTGGGGCAGTCCTGGATCCAAGGTATGTACAACTTACAAGTAGATAGTTATTTAAGTTGCCATGCATTATACACATAGGTAGCAACTATTATGCTTGGAATGTTACCAATGATGATTATTTATGGAATAATTCTATAATGATGCCAATGATGATTGTTAAAATCTGAGGTTTTACCTTCTGAAATTTATTTTGGATTATTTGTGCCATGTGTTGGAAAAAACCAGAAATGGAGTGGTGAAAAACAGTGTGTTTGGGAAAGATGAAGATGATTATGTGATTAGAGAGAGATAGAGATATAGAGAAAGATTGAGAGAATTGAATCATATGGCATTAACTATTCAACTATGACATACAATGTCTATTTATAGGGTACAAATTGGAACCACAAACAGACCCAAGAATTGTAAGAAACTAAATTCTGCAGTTAAACTATTTTGGACACTTTTTCTACTATACTTCCACTGGTGGAAGTTTTATTCAAAAACTGCCTTTTTCGTATTTGGACACTTTTTCTACTATACTTCCACTGGTGGAAGTTTTATTCAAAAACTGCCTTTTTCGTATTTGGACACTTTTTCTACTATACTTCCACTGGTGGAAGTTTTATTCAAAAACTGCCTTTTTCGTATTTGGACACTTTTTCTACTATACTTCCACTGGTGGAAGTTTTATTCAAAAACTGCCTTTTTCGTATTTCTCTGCTTTTCACTTGCTCTATCAAGCATTTGAATTATTAAGGACTTCCAATACCATGTACAAAGAAACTGAAATTTATTTCTGATATTAATTATGGATTAATTTTGTAATGTTGACAATGATGATTATTTATGGAATAATTCAGTAATGATGCCAATGATGATTGTTAAAATCTGAGGTTTAGCTATGTTGCTTCTGATAAGTGCTTCTTATTCTGATGATTGCTGATAAAGAGGTTTTGCTATGTTACCTGCCAATGATGACTGCCAATCTGTCTGAGGCCTCTGCTTCTGAGTTTTAATTTTGATATTGACCTTTTGAGTTCTGATTCTGATACTGATCTTATGAGTTCTGATTCTGAGTTGTGTGACTTAATTGATGCCTTGGATTAAATTATGTTGCCCAGCCTTTCTGAGATGTGATTTAATTGTGTCTATGGCCAATTCAGTTACCACATATTTACTTTAGTTGCCAATGATGAAAGTCTATCTGAGGCAAATAGACTTTATATAATTAGACTCTGAAAATAATTAATGCAATTATGTATTAATGATTATAAGTTGGTTGACACATCCTTGTTCAATTAGGTATAAAATGATCTTCATCAAATGGGTATATCCCTTCTTGTATCCAAATTCTACTCAAGCCACTACCTATGAACAAGAGTTGGCAACCAACTTAAAATCACTCTTCCAATTGTATCAAGATACCTTTGGAACAAATGATGAGACTGTACCTGTATCTGATGTAGGATGTAGTTCTGGTTTGGGTAGAAGGAGTTTTGAAATGTTTTTAGAAACTGTTGTTGGTAATACAAATTCAAAAACTGATCTTGAATTATATCTTGAGGAGCCTCCTTTGAAGGTTCCTCCTTCATCTAAGTTTGATGTTTTAACATGGTGGATGGGGAATGAGGCTAAATATTTTGTTCTTAGTAAGCTAGCTAAAGATATCCTAACTGTTCCGGTTACAACTGTTGCTTCTGAAGCAACCTTTAGTGCTGGTAAAAGGATTATTGATCCGAAACGGGCTTCTATGAAAACTAAGACGGTTGAGATGGTACTTTGTGGGGGAGATTGGGTGAAAGAAAAATATGGAATTAAGAAGGGATGCACTGCCATTATAGTAAGTATCTTTTGCAAATGATATATTATAGTTCAATATTTATTGAGTTTATGTTTTTCCATTTAACTTATGCTTTGATTGATGTAGCTTGAAGAACCACAGGATGAACCTTTAGCATTTCATTTTGGTGAGGATCCGGGTGCCGCTTCGTCGACGCGAGCAACTTTGCAAAGCCAATGATGATTTTGTTCTGAGGCTAATCATATGTAATTATTTTATTTTGTTGTAATTGAAAACATAAGTTTCTTAACTTATGTTTAAACAAGATAATTTTGAACATGTTTCTTAACTTAGGGGACAATATTTAGAAATATGTTATGAATTATGATATGTGATATTTTGATCACAAGGTTCACAAGCTTAAATTTAAAATTTTAATCATAATATTTTAATATGTGCTTTTTTTTTAATTAAAATTTAAGTTTCAGCATTTAAAAAATTAAATTTAAATTTTGGATAAAAAAATTATCCATCACTGTAGCGGTCCAGTTCTGGATGAACCGAAAAAACTGGACCGGTTTTGGGTAAAAAAATTAACCATCACTGTAGCGGTCCGGTTCCGGTCGAACCGATAGGATTTTCGGTCCAATTTTCGGATCCCCTTCTACCCGGACCGGTCCGGACCGAAAACAGGCCTACATAGGAGACATGTATTGAGGGCTTATTTTCTATTTTTAATGGGCATTTAACTTTTTGTGGACACAGGTGCTACTTATATTGACGTCGTTTACCTACGATACTTCTTGGATTTCACACGGATCCATGAGTATAATTGGGGGAGGCTTGCCTGGAGTTTCTTTACTCGAAGTTGAGGGAGGGATGTATGTGGACGACGAGGCAGGTCACATGCAACACGACACTACTGGTGGTAGTAATTTGTTATCCTTGCATATTTTATTATTTCATTTGATAATCATAATAATACTTGATCCCTGATTATTTTTTATTTTCATTTCAAGCTTGGATCCTCCAATACTTTTCGCACATCGTTGGTTAGGCGAGTGTCGTTGACTACACCGAGGACATGTTGCGTGCCCTTACTTTTATCCCACTAAGAGGGAACCAGACGATCGAACCTTTCAGAGTCTATCTCGATCACTTGGTTACTGAGGACATCCATTACAACTGCTACATCAATCACCGACAGACATAACCTTTTGATGAGATATCATTATACTCCGGATGGTTAACCTGCAGTTCGGTCATCACTGTTCCTTATCTGCTTGAGCGCGTCATGCGGCAGTTCGGGTTCAACCATATCATACCCTGACACCATATTATCTTTACTCCTATTGGCTTGACACATACAATTTGAAAATATGTTTGTTGATTATGAGAGTCACCTGGAACCTGAAGAGACTCGGACGACCATAATACCGAATGACTGGAGCTACGTTAATGATTACATCAGGTGGTTCTTTACGGTCTCACATCCATACATGGTGCCCTCTGTTCCAGGATCACCATCCAGACTAGCTCATCAGGAGATTTTAATGGAGCAACAATCTCAGTTGGATCACATACATGATGTCTTGCCTCATTGTCCTCGCATAATGGAGATGGCTCGGTCATACATTGTGTCGGTTTCTTCCCTGAGGGATCTGGTGCTAGGTGTATATTGCACGACAGAGGCACATGAGACACTTATGTACCACATACATCGTGCAAGGACTGGGGTGGAGGGGGGAGTCAATAGCCGATGACGCAAACCAGGCGGTAGAGGCAAAGGAGACGGGGAAGAGGTGGTCAAGCACACCCAATAATTGTGTGTAGTGTTTTTGTTGATGTACTCATATTTATACTATTTTCATGATTTTGTTACTAGGATTTGGTGTTTGTGACATATGACATATGACACACACACAAATATATATATATATATATATATATATATATATATATATATATATATATATATATATATATATATATATATATATATATATATATATATATATATTAATTTTAAAAGAGAATTCTGAGAGGTATCTCCGAAAATTTCTCGTAGATGCATCTGAAGAAGTTTTCATATGAAAATGGACTATGAAAGAAAGTCCGAGACCTTTTAAGGTTTAAATTGTTCAGGAGATACATCTTCTAAAAATAATTAACATGAACTCAAACATGTGATGCATTCAGAGATATATCTCGAAAACCTGAAAACATTTAAAGAAACGCACATAATAGCTAATAACATCAAGGAGTGTCATAAGAATTTATCTTTAAAAAATTTCTTTTTTTAAAACTAAAACAATGAGGCGCATAGCCATAAGTCACATCTGTCATGCTTGCTAAGATGACAAACTAAAACGAAGAAAAACAAAACTTCAAAATCAATAACAGAAAAGGGAAAGCTGTTGCATTCAACACGTGATCCTTTAAGATAAAAAGATCCAGTCCTATTGTGGCAATTCATTCCTTAAAAACTAACGGTTCAGATAGTGTAAACCTTTGATATAGAAGTGCAACATATCCATTATGTTTTCCTGTCTTGCATATTTTCATTTGAACCAATAAACCTGTTACTTATATAACAATAATGCATAAATTTCATTCTTTATATTTGAAATATTGTGGAATTTGACTTTCAATGCTCCGATTCACAACCTGGATTACATAAAGATAAACACTAAAACTCATGAATAACTATGAAAACATGCTTGCTGTGGCCTGTACCAGAAATCTAAGTGTCTTGATAACAAATACAATTTAAGTAACAACACAATGAAACTACGAAATTGTACAGTATATCAATATTGAAAAAGAATAACAAATGTTGTAATCTAACAATCTCCTCCTTTTCAGTTCAGGCATGAAAGCAACTGATTTTGCAGTCAGAAACCTATTTTCTTCAAGTGTCAACACATTTTGCTATTAAGAACTGAAACAACTGGTCTTTACAACAAAACTTAAACAACAGTGCTGCAAATTTGGTACCAAGCAGCAACTGGTTTGCTTTAAAATGGTAGCCAAAACCACTGAGAACATCTTACACTTAAAATCGAATGTTCTGAGATAGGTTTAATGTTTGGCTATAATGAACTTTTGTCTTGAATCAATGAGGATCTGAGGAGGGTTTGCGTCCACTAAAAGCTGGAGTTCAACTAACCTGCTCTCCGATTAAATCAAGACCAACAACCAGAAAACTTATCCCTTGAAATAATAGGAAGTAGAAGTGAATTCCTTGAGCAGATAATAAGCTTCTAACTGAGGCTGTTAACAAAATAAATGCAAGAGCAAGTTCTTTCCTGTAGAGACGATTTTTCTTGGTCTTTGGAACTGACTTTGAGAGTTCAAGTTTGCTTAGTTCTTCAATGCCTGAATCTGAGGAAGATCTATGAAGACTATGAGACCGCATAAGAGGTTCGGATTCCTTTTCTAAGGCAACCAAATCTGTCTCGGATGATCTTCCCAACTTTTTTGTAACCACCCATTCGTAAGAACTTCCGAAGCGAAATAATCCAGATATCATTGCATTAAATTTGGTTACTGACATAGTGTTCTCAAATAGAAGATAAGGTACTATAAATGGAAATGACCGTGGAGCTGGAAGAACACTTAGGATAGACATGACTCCCGGAATGTAACAAACAACCCAGGCTGGGAGCTCGGCTTCTGGAAGGAACATGGTCAATGGAAGAATGATGCAGAAGAGGGTGAACGAATAAAATGGCAGAATAAGCTTCCTCAGAAGGAAGAAAAGGAATATCAAATTAGCCTTCTTTGCCCAACTAACCTGGTACAATTGAAATTCAATCAGCTATTCATAATAGTATATCCTTCTAGAAGTGAAACTATTTCAACAAAAGTGAATACAAGATTCATAATAGTATATCCTTCTAGATGTGAAACTATTTCAACAAACGTGAATACAAGCCAGTTACCATTGCATACAATGTGATTCATAATTTATCAAGTTATCATGTTCTAACCAAAAAAAATCCAACCATGTAGGCTAAATGGCACCAAATATCAAATACTCGTAAAATGCAAAACAAAGTACAAGTAATGGCGCCACACCTTCAAGGTAAACACAACCGCTGCTATTTCAACTAAAGTGAATAGAAACCAGTTACCATTGCATACAATACGGGATGTGGACAAAAAATTGATTAAGCTCATATGCAGGCATGAGCATTTCAAATGCAAAAACTTTTATTCAAATTTAAGTAGTGTTTTTTTAAAGTATATACTATTGGAGATTTTAACGATGACGACATTGTCATTGATTGACTTTAGTTCATGCAGAGACTCAGATGCTTTCCCTTTCTTTTTAGCAAATATTTTGAGTCTTTATTCTAGAGAACATTCAGTGGAGTAGTGTGTTCAGTTCAACAATTAGGCCATTAAGCAGCACCTTCAGTCAATGATGAACAAACAAAATTTGAATGCCAAGTTTGATAATAGATTGAGCAACAGGGTAAAAGTACATAACTGAATTAATCTGAATGCAATTGATGCATATATGACTTAAAAAAGCAATACATCATGTATCTAATTTATGTAAAGAAACAGCTATCATTAACCCTCCCTCCCTCCACTCACTAATTAGTTAACAATCATATTATCATTGAAGCAAGTATGCAGAAAACATTCATGTAGCATAATAGCATGAATTTAATACCATTAAATTGAAACCTTCTGCTAATAATAATCGCAACAAGCAACTTCATGATGTGCACATGTATTTCATTTAGCTATTCAAATCTCATAACCAGGACTTGCATATTATTATTGAAAGACACCTCGGGAATTAAGTGCTGACTTCAAAATACTTAAAAGGATTAAAATTTGACATAGCATTCTTTAAATGAAAAATAGCAACAATAACAGAATAATGATTTCACATATTGGTTTCCAGGGTACAAAAATTGAACTGCTCTAAAAAGAAAACAAAGAAAGAATTGCATACCTTTGAACGAAGTACATCAACAAAACACAAACGAAACAATTGCATTGGACCAGAATGCCAGCGGTGCTGTTGTTTTTTATAGGCCTCATATGTCTCTGGAAGCTCACAAAGGCACTGCCAGAAGCATAATGAACATATATAAGACTCTCAAACATTTGAAACTAAGTCTCAAGATTTGAAATACAGTACCTTAACATCATTGAGAAAAATAAACTTCCATCCACAAAGATGAGCACGAACAGCAATGTCCATGTCTTCAACAGTTGTTCGCTCTAACCAGCCCCCACTCTCCTCTAAGGCTTTTATTCTCCAGACACCAGCAGTTCCATTGAAACCAAAGAAGTTAATGAAGATACCATTCACCTGTTGTTCAACCTCAAAGTGGAAAGATAAATTGATATTCTGTAATCTTGTAAGCAAGTTCTCATCCTTGTTTACAAAGGCCCATCTTGCCTGGACTAATGCCAAATCATCCCTTCCCTTCAATTAAAGTAAAATAAGAAGAAAATTTGGTTAGATAGTTATTTAGACTATTGCAAACATTGGTTGAGTGTTTATTCAGTTTTTATCATATAAAAGATATTTGTTATATCTTGAAATTATTTGGCGAAATTACAAATGGTTACTGTAGACTCAAGAGTGTACCGGTCTCAAGTTTGAGGAGGGGGTTATAGTATTTTGAAAGTAAAACTCTAGCCAAAGCATCTGAAGTTTTGCTCTACAGAAACTAATTTTAATATGTTCAATCTAAAACATAATAAAATCATTTTAAGCATACTTTTCTAGAACCAAATTCTGTCCACACAAATGGCTGAAATTTCTACTCGCACATGTTGTGACTTGGGTTCAAGTCCGATATTCTGCAATTGGTATGTAATACCAAAATTCTATTATGAATCCTCAATGAGTCTGATGGTTCTCTTTGACTATGCATGAGAGTGTGCCTACCCTAATCTCAATTTTAATTTATTTATAAAATGAAAATAACAAATATCTATATATTTTCTTTAACAGTCAAATATCTGTTGCTATAACTACTGAAATCAAAATAACTTTGAACTTTGAATTTTTGGACTTATATTACCTTGAAATAAGGTACCGTCTTCTTTAAGAAATCTGGTGTTGGCTGAAAATCAGCATCAAATATTGCCACAAACTCATAATCCTTAACATAATCACAACCCATTGCTGATTTAAGATTCCCAGCCTTGTATCCTGTGCGTATAAGCCTATGTCTATATATAATCCGAACGCCCCTTTGTTGCCATTTATGCACTTCTGCCTTGATGAGGTTTTGAATTTCTACTTCATCCGAATCATCAAGAACTTGTACAAGTAATCTCTCCTTTGGCCAATCCAGGATACTAACTGCTGCAATGGATTGATGGTACACCTATTGTAGAACAGAAAAATGTAAGTAATGAATACATCCTCTCGGGTCAAAAATGTTATTGTATCAACTATAAGTTGTTTTCATTTAGAAGTTCTCTCAGTCTCAAGCGCGTTTATTTCAACATTTCAACAGATAAGTTCAAATAATTCAATCCAAACAAGCACCATGAATACCCGACAAAATGTTAGAACCTAGAATCACTAATAAAAAAATCCGGCATTTAAGCAGAAATAGGTTTCAAAAGGACTAAGGAACCTACATGTTCTTACCTCCCTCTCATTGCACATAGGAATCTGAACCAAAACCATTGGATAATCCTCAACTCTCCCAACCTTCTTATCATAATCCACACTAGCAACAGGCCTAATCCTCCTGAACTTGATCCAGAAACATCCTAAAATCAAAACAATCCTATCCACCGACTGCACAATGAACAACAAAATACACATATTCGTCAACAACTGCAACGGCGGCGCCAAATAATTCGCCCGAATATCAATCCACCGCGCATAAAACGCTCCAACCAATCCCAACACATCAGCCGACCCAACCGACGGCGGCCGAAAATGCCAGCCTTTAAAATAAGCAACCAGCTCAAACCCTAACAACGCAATTACAACAATCAAAAACACCCTGATGGCTTTATAAAGCCGTGACGAAGACGAATCCGCCGGCGAATCGCGTGATGTAATCCGCCGATTCGCCGTTCGGACAAAGTAAAGTAAACCGTTGGATAAAAATCCAACGGTTGAAGCAATTTGTTGGAACTTTAACATACAAACCCATGATAACTGCCGCGCGCTTCGTGTACGCTCTTTTCTCACCGACGGATCTGACCGGTTGTTGTTGTTGTTGTTGTTGTTGTTCCCTCCACCGCCGCCGCTGCCGGAGACATCGACGGCGATAAAAGGAGAAGAGGATTGATCGGATTTATCTTCGAATAGATCGAGATTTTCTCTTTCTCTCTGTTTGTTCCACCATTCCTGAAACTCGTAATTCGGAGCACGAGACATATAGAAAACCAAAAAAATAAAAAGAATGAAACAAAAAAACAAAACAAAAGCTGAGAAGAAAGTGAATGAGAGAGAGAGTTTTTTTTTTTTTTGAATTTTTTTCTGTTAATTTTTTTTAGTGTGTGATCCAAAGTGAAAGGAAGTAAGCTATAATTGGAATGTGGAACCAAATTTTTAGGTAGTTATGTTTCTTGTTTTGGGGTGAGGGTGATGAAGTTGAATGACACGCGCTGCTTTGGTTAGTTGTGGAAGATGGTGGCGCGTGGATGGATTTGAGGGGTTAATGAAGGACAGTGGTAGATGGGAGATTGGGTGGGTTGTGGGAGACAAGAGTGAGGAGATTCATGTGATGAGTTAGTTCACTTCAATCAAGGTTATCCTATTGGTCTGGTTTTTAGTGTTTTATTAGTAATTGGAGGGAGTTTGAAACTTTTTGTAATTTGATTTGGGTTTGTTTAATTAGAATATAAATAGCGTTTTTTATTTGTCAATATAATATGATACTTCCTCCTTTTGATAATGATGGTCATTAAAAAAAACAAATGTTATTTTTCTAAATTTTTTATTTTTCAATTTTATCATATTATTTTTTATAGTACATTTTCTCTACCGCTTGTAAGGTCCAATACAAAAGATTCAACGATAATGTAAATGCAACAAGCGCTAAGAATAGGTAGATTTATATTTTCTTTGAAGTAGGCAAGGGTTAACCATGAGGATTTATTAGACGGTTATTCCTGATTCACATATCACTCAACGCTTTATGTTCAAACTATTCTCATTATTTAAGAGGAAAAACGTGACATTCTCAGGTATTTAAATTTACTCTTACTCTCAAATCACTTTGATTCGTTCACTAACTTGTATGTTGAAGTGTTAACCTTATAGGTTAGCTTCTTTCCACCGCATCTGAAGCTCAAGTCCACCGTAGAAAATACTATTTCATTATTCATCGAACAACTATGGTTTCACCACGAAACAGTGGCATCGTTTGTGGGAATCGAAATATGATTTTCACGTTCAAATCTCTTCCGATCCAGAGATTCATATCTCATCTCTTAGAAGTTTAGATATCTGTTTCTCGATCTTCTTCCTCGGTTCTTAACTTTTTTCCCCAACAAATCCTTCTTCAGATTCATCAATCAAGGTGGCATCCAAAATCACTTGATTCATCGTTCAACGACAAGTCGCCGTAGGAGCGGTTAAAGATCCACATACTTTTCGTCAAACAAAAGATGGTTCAGTCTTAGTAGATTCTCATTCGAATCCTTCGCAGCAAGATCATATTCCATTGAGAGTCGACCAATGAGTATTCTAAACTCTTCATTTATTTGGATCCACACAACAATTTCACCAAGGGGAACTTTCACTTCAACCTCCACCGCTACATGTGATGCTTGGATAAAAAATGATCCTCAATCTTCAGTTGTTACAAGTTAATCTTGGTGCACGGGGAGAAAACAATATGACAAGTAGTGTTTATAACATGGTGAAACATTAGAATTCATAATTCCTCGCAGAAAGGTTGTTCGTGATTAAAAAGAGCATACAACACTGACATGCCACAAGCATGCAACTTTTGTTGGAGTAGTAAAAATTTATTGTTCCTTAGAAATCGTTGTGATTATCAAATTATATTATCATGGTGTTTGTCTAAGGCAGTCGTTAATATTGGTTTATGATTTTTTATTATTTAAACTTGAATTTTAAAATTGAATTTAGGGTTTGCGATTGATGGGTCAACATGAGGGGGAAACATTCACATTGGGTCAACACTCACCCAAAGGTCAAGATGGTCAAATGGTGCTTGTCCCATGGTGAATCCAAACATATATGCAATGTGCCTTAATTTAGATCTAGAAATACCTCCACCATAAAGGTTACATTTCATTTTGTTATTGGAGAAGGTCAGAAACAAGATTACACTCCTCATGAAGGAAGTTCTAGCTAAATCAACTACATACAAATCATACACCTATTGGGGGCAATCATCATGGAATACAATATCACTCTTGCTTGAAACACCCAACTTTGCTATACCATCCACACACATGTTGGCTTCTTACATTTAGTTGGATTCATTTAGTTGGATTGATGTATTGATTAGAATTCTTACCATATTCATGAAGGAGATGGTTAATGATTTGAGCATTTTTCTTGGTACATTTGTAAAATATCATAAGGTCATCTAAAAAAATATGGTTACTTATCTTGATCCACCAACATAAATAAGTGTCTACCAAGTGTCTCTTCTACAATGCAAAAGTGCAACGGAGACATATGATCTCCTTGTCTCACTCCCCTAGAGCAAGAAAAAAATCCTATTGCTTTTCCATTTATCATGATTGATAATTTGGAAGAGTGTACACTACTACAAATAATACATTATATATACACCATATATTTCATCGTTTTTAATGGCAACCGAGGGGGTAAAATATTTAAAGGACACGTCTTTGAATCTCAGACGCTAGATTTTAACACCTTTTAATTTTTTTATAACATATTACCTCGGTTGGACTGGAAACCGATGTTAATAATATTTAGAGGACACATCTTTGAATCTCATCAACTACAATTTAGCACCTTTTTTTTAAAAAAAATTATGACCTATTACCTCAGATGAGTTGGAAATCGATGGGTAAAGTTTTTAGAGGACACGTATTCGAATCCCAACAACTACATTTTATCACCTTTTAATTATTTTAAAATTGTTTTTATGACATATTACCCCAGTTTTACTGGAAACTGAGGGGTAAAGTAGCATTTTATTTATTTATGACTAATTTGATGAAAAAATTAAGTAAAAATTTTTTGTCGTTCATTTATAAAGTAACAATGGTCAAGACGTTTCCAACTCATCAATCCACATGAAACATTAGTGATCTGTGTGAAAATCTCACTGGCCAATCAAAACGGGAATGCCACAATTATCCATCTTGGATGCAAAGTGCTGAAATTTAAACTTAACATCTTGAAAACAATGATAATGAAAGAAAGAGGCAAAAACCTTACAATAAATGATATTTACCTCGACCACTAGAAAAGTGTGATTGATGGTCTTATTCAGATGATGAATCTGAAGGCTTCTATTGCATCCATTTCTTATGAAGGAGGTAAAATTGCTAAGAAATATGTTGGAACATTCGAATTAAGATTAGGAAAGAAGTGAAGGTGAAAAGGATGAGAAATATGGAATTGATTCTAATGGTGATGCCTCTTAGTGATTTGTAGTTTAGTGATGAAGAATTTTAGTTCTTTTTATTCTTTTGATTAAATGATCTTATAATTCATATGTACGGAAGGATATTGGTTATGTTATTTTTTGCCCTTGTGTTGGATTATGTTCATGGTGTTGCTATTGCCTCTGTATGTTTGGTGATTTTCCTACTAATACGGTTGAATATCTGCTTTTCTAGTTTTTATGCCTTTAAGGGATGGTTAATATCTCCATCCTTTGTCTATTTGTAGAAAATAGGGGGATTAAAATCACATTTCTATTTATGCCAATGATTTCCTCATAAGGCGTGGTCCATATTTTGTTAATCATGTTCTTTGTTAGCTTTGATGTGCTTTGATGTTAGTCAACATGTTCTATCCGTAAGGAATGAGACTTATCTGGAAGAATGTGCATAACATATTGCATGTTATTATTTGCCTAAGAATTAGCCAAATGGGAAGTTTGTTATTACATGAAATTGACAATATTTTGTAGGCAACATATGAAACAAGATGTTTTGGGAAGTTGTGAGACATCCTATCTCAAAGTGGTTGTGGCATTTTAGTGAAAAACACCATGTTAAGAAAAAGGTACCTTACTATGTGAGGCATCCTATCTCGAGCTTGTTTCTTAGAACACAAGGAGGATTGAAGTATATCTCTCGCTTTTGAAGATTTGTTTACTTTTTTGTCCAATTAGAGATATGATTGATTAAGTGTGTTTTAGGTTAGGAAAAAATTATTCTGAATCTATTCTAGAAAGCTTGAATTTTGTATTCTCTAGAGATTCAAATTAATTCAAGATTTGTTTCAATCAAGATTTATAATCAATATTATGAAGATTGATTATATGCATTTTTAGTTCTAGACACATTTAAGATAAAAACCCTAGTCAAACTATTGTTATATTTAATGATACATTCTCCTTTGGGAAGACTTGGGCCTTAAACTACTAAGTTAGGCGTATTTTATTATTATTGAGTCTTTATTTTGTTTTACTTTGTAGTACTTTATTCCAGGATCATATTTATAAGTTAGGAGAATAGGTATTTGAGTTGTATTAATGTTGCATCATTCATATACTTTTGTAATTGTACAAATACTTGGGTGTGTGTTTGAGTGAAAGTGATAGGGGCCTCAAATTCAAGGGGAGCCTATATCTAAGTTCAAGGATAGTATTAGAAAAAAAGGCATTGAACTCAGAGAGTTCAAATAAGACCAATTTGTACTTCTGACTATTAAGCGTGAGTTTCCTTTATTGGGGTAGTGTCTCCCAAACGTAGGCGACTTTGTACTGGACTAAGTTGAAAAATCACGTGTTATTTAATTTTTGCAATTATCCTTCCTGTTACGCGTATTCTTTGTCATACACATTGTTCCAGCATTGTGTCTGACATCCTGTCATCAATAGAACAAAATTTCAAGTTGTATGCATCTATCATCTATAGTTCAAACCCTCATAAATTTGAAATGCCTATATGAATCAAACATACTTTTGTTGTAATGGACAAGAACATGGTAATGATTTGAGTGATTGTTGATCAAAGTGGAGCAATTGATTATGTTCAAATAATCTAGCCAATATTGATTACAAATGTCTCAATCAAGCCTAACAAAATAGTTAACATCACTTTTCCTCCCATTGTTCCAAGTATAATATCTACCATTAGTGTCAATATGCATAAGATCATTTATATTTGTCCAACTAAGAAACTCAGTAGTGGAAGTTATGTTTGGAGGGTATCTTCAGTATATTTCATATGAACCAATAACTGCATTGAAATTACCTATCATGCACCAGGACCTATGATTGGTCCGTTGAAGATTGGCAAGTTCATTCCATAAATTTCTTCGAATCACATGAGAGTTACTTGCATATACAAGTGCAATGAAGAATTTAGTTTGATCCACTTCTATACAAAAAGTTACATGTCATTCAGATAAACTCAAAACAATATGACTCATATCTATTATACAAAAAACCCATATGTTTGACTCATGATTCTGTCTAAATTTAATGCAAATCTAAGTTTGGTTTTTTTAAGACACTCAACATAAAAATGATCATAAGGAATCATTGACTCAACAATCAAAAGCTAATTAAAATTTTGTTGATCACATAGATTTTTAATAGTCAATCTAACATCGAAGTTTCATATTCCTATTGTAATATTGTTCATTAATATTTTTTAATGAAGTATTGGGGCTTAAGATTACTTTCAGTCTCTTTATCAAAAATTTGGTCAAATAAATATACTATAGATTGCCCAAAATATTTAGGAAAAAAGGACATCATAGAAAACAATATTTGGTTTTCGTAAGGAATACACAAATAATTACGCGTTTAGAAACCCCTAATTACAATTAACTTTGATAATTTTTGTCCTAATAAATACTAATAAAATTGGAGATTTTATCTTCATATTTCTAAGAAAAAACACAATATTGAAAAGTTTGAAAATGTCCTACTTGCACACCATTTTGTTGTTGTACATATTGAAATAATTGATTGACCATCCCTCATTCTAGTTAGTTTTGTGTACTATGAAAATGTATTATTCTTATTCAAAATGTGTGACTATGTTCATGTTGAAATTACATGTCCATCTTTAATCCCATAAATGCACTAAAATATAATAGTATCCCCTTAATGCACTAAAATATAATACTATCATTAATCCTTAATTGCCCTTATGTGTCAAATTAATTTACACATAGAAAAAGACAAATAGGTCAATGCATAATCACCATTTTCTCTCTTTTCTTACAATTCCAATTCGCAATGTGTATGCTAATTTTACCTCATTCTCAAAAGAATCATATTCAATATCATTTTTCACACTTCTCTAACTCCGTGCTTCTATCTCTATCGTTTAGAACCATCATCACCAACCATTTGTGTGTGTGAAACAACTTCAATGAATATCTTCCCAAAGAACATGAAATCTACACTCTGAACACCCATTATCTTCACAAAGCATGCGAACCACTTATAGCTTCACCTTTTCTTCTTCGCTTGGTTTTTACTCTCATTTTCCTTTTCTTCTTCGCTTGTTCATTACATGCATCTCTTTCTTCGCATTCTACAACTTATATGCCATTGTTTTCTTTGCAAACTTCGATGTATGTTAATGTTCCATTGTCTTTGCTTTTGTTTGTCTGTTTCACCTCTATTACACCTATGTATTTCAACTCTCTTTCTTCATCATCAAGATATAATGAAGGATTTTGATTTCATTTTCTTGTTCCACTGTCTTCGCAAACTCCAAGATTTTCTGTAAAGAAATTGTTTTTTGTGAAAGATTTTCAATTTTATAAGTGTTATGTATTTGAACTGTAATTTACGTATCATTTCACTTTATGTTGCTTTCTATTTGCTTTAAATCATTTATAGAACATCAAGATTGTTTATTTGCATGCTTTCAATTTTTTTATTCTTTTGTGTTGTGTTTTTGAATGTTGGACAAATGCATTTAAAAAGGTGTTGTTGTATTTTATGTTGTGTTTACAGCATACCATTGTTTGTGTTTTCCCAATGTTACTTAATTATGTTCTTTACGATCTCAAGGTTAGTTTTCAATCATTTCTAGAACATCACACTGTTTAATGGTTTAATTTTAGTTATTTCTTTTGTGTGTGTGTGTGTATATTTTCACGATGCTGGTAAACTATATTCTTTGATTTTCTATTTCCAGATTCAAGGTTCTCCAATGTCTTTCTTTTACTTACATTTATTGTTTTGTGTTGTGTTTTTTATTGATGGACAAATGCATTTAAAAGGGTTTTGTTTTGTTTTGTGTTTAAATCACACTATAGCTTGTGTTTTCACTATGTTACATAATTATGCTCTTTACCATCTCTAGGTTAGTTTTCATAATGTTAGCCATTCTGTTAGGAAGCAAAAATGCTAACCCTAACAAGGTAAGAAACAACTACAAATCTAAGAGAAAAACTAAGAAAACAGAATAAAGAGATAACTTGGTTTTCATTGATTGGTTCCAAATGTCTCTATGAAACTACATTATATAATACTCTTAATGAGAGGAATCTACTTACCACCCCCACTCATTCCTGGCACCCCCTCATGTTTTCAATATTTTCATTTCACCACTGGTCTTATTTACATAAAAAATTGTTTTTTGAATCAAAATTTTTTTTGCTGAAAAAATCAAAATTTCCGGTAGTATAATTTGAAATTCCCGCTACTTTTGTTTCGCATTCGAAATCTCCGGTAGTTATAACTACAAATTATCGGTAACGAATACCGGATATTCCAAAATTAAGGGTAAAAAATACCGGTAATTGTAAAAAAAACCGATATCAACTCCCATGCATATACCAGGAATTCCAAATGTACGGTATATCGAGAATTTCAGTTTTACATGAAATTTTCGGTAATATGAAAGATTCTTAAAAAATACCTGTTATTTGCGCTCTGGAACCATCAGGATTGTCTACCGACTAGTGTAGAGATTACACTATGTTCTTCACTACAGACAAAGTATGTATTATACTTAGACATAATATTATTTTGTTTGATTTCATGTTTTGTGTTATTATAATTTCGTATGTTTTACATCGACAGATTTTTGAGAGTCAAGCCAACGTATTAGTTTGGGCACAAAATATTGGAAATAAACATGGTATTATTGTTGTCACACTCGTTCTGATAGTGCAATTGGCAAGTGAGGAAGGAAGGATAAATTAATAATGCCTCCGAGACATATAGTTGTCGCGTTGAAGGACAAAGATCCAGAAAACCTCACGAGTGTCAAGCAAGTATATAAAGCTAGATCTACGTACCATGAAAGCAAGAAAGGTTCATTGACGGAAATGCAAATGCTGTTGAGTCTCATTCAAAAAGAAAAGTACATGTGTTGGACAAGAAACAGGGAAGACTCAAATGTTATTGCTGATATTTTCTGGACACATCCTGATTTATTGAAGTTGTTGAATATGTTTCATTTGGTTTTGATTTTTGATTGCATATACAAGACCAATATGTACCGGTTACCGCTAATTGAGATTGTTGGCGTTACGTTAACAAAGTTGACGTTTTCAGTAGGCTTAGCCTACTTGGAACACGAAAGGGAGGAGAATTTCAAATGAGCAATGAAGAAGCTGAAAAAGTTGTTTTTTTCTGAGAAATCTCTACCAAATGTTGTTGTGGCAGAAAAAGTACTTGCCTTGATGAATGCACTTGAAGATGTATTTCCTAATTCAACATATATGTTATGCGTGTTCCACATTTCCAAGAATGTTAGCACAAAATGTAAGGAATAGGTTAAATCAGAAAGACATGAACATGTCATGGAGCTATGTAACAACATCATGTATGCTAATAGAGAAAGTGAATATCTCATACACTTGAAGCACTTTGAGACAGTTTGTGTTGATATACCTTTGTTTGTTAACTATGTGAAAGTAACATTGTCGCATCCACATCCTCACTATCAGAATCAGAATTCAGTTTCTGATTTGTATTAGCGTGTGTGATAACATCTTTACAATTCAACAACTCAAATCTCTTTAGAAGTTCAAGTTCTTCCTTCAAGGCATTTATCCAAACCTTTTGCTTGAGAACTTCTTCCGTACTCAAGAGTTCAGAGTATACTAGTATGGCACACTGAATAACTTCTCCTTCAGAATCTACTTCAGTGACTTGCAGCATGTCAAACACTACAAATCTTCTCGGAATTCTTCTGATTCTTTGTGGCCTCTGACCTTGTTCAGAATTTCCTTATGATGTTTGAACCTCAGAAGTTTCTCCTTCAGAAGTTCTTGCTTTAGAAGGTTGACTTCCTCCAGAACCTTGACCATCTTCAGAGTCTGGAATATTCCCGAAATCAGAATCACCACCATAGTTTGGATCAGAAGCATCTTCATCATCTGAATCTTCTTTAGATTCATGATCATCATCAGAGTCAGATCAGGATCAAAATCGTCTTCACCTTCTGATTCTGATTCACTATCAGAATCATTCTCACCTTATGATTCTGATTCACTATCATAATCATTCTCACATTCTGATTCTGACTCACTGTCAAAATCATTTTAGGTTCTGACCCATCTTTAAAATCAACATCTTCAGAAGTTAAATCACCTTTAGAGTCTTAACTACCATAGTCTTGATCCTCAGTGTCTAAATCAACACCAAATCTGAATTATCATCAGAATCTGGATCATCACAAACACCTTCATCTTCTGACTCATCCTCAGAGTCTCTTTCAGACTCATCTTCAGCTTCAGAATCATCTTCTGATTCTGAATCATATTCAAAGTCTTCTTCAGAATCAAAAAACGTCAGTCACATATATTTCTCGTCCTCATAAGCCATAAATAGCACATGTTCATCATCATCAGAACTTCTGGCTACATTTGCTTCTTCTTCTGACTTTCTTTCTTTGTTTGACCAACAATCTTTAGCAAAGTGGCCAAACCTATCACAATAGTAACATCGAACCATTCTTTTGTCAAACTTCTCCTTTTCGTTCTGATGTTTTTTCTCATCAGAGTAAAAGGATTTTGACTTCTGATCACCATCATATCTTCTCCTAGCTTCTGACCAAGACTGCTTCTGTTACCTCTTATCAGAAACTGCTTTCAGAGCCTGCTGCTCTACTTCCCTTTCAGAAGTTCTCTCAGTTAGACGCAACTCTTGCACTTCTAAACTTCTTTGCAGCTCTTCAATCCTCATAGTGCTTAAATCTTTAGAATGTTTTATTGCTACCACAATGTAATCAAAATGAGGGGTAAGAGATCTCAATGTCTTCTCAATGATGTGATTAGAATCACTCTGGAGATGTACTCAGAAACATTCTCATTGTTCTTCATGTTGAGATTCTCATATTGCTTTCTCAAGGACTGAAGCTTCACATTCTTCACTGATGCGTCACCACCGTAACATATGACCAGTGTGTCCCACGCAGCCTTTGCTGTCGTTGAATCTGCAATCTTCTCAAACACATTTTCATCCACACACTGATGGATGTAGAACAATGCTTTTTGATATTTTTCCTTGTATCTTTCTGCGTGTTCCTTTGTTCCTCCGTTACATCCGCTGCTACCGGAACATAACCTTTAGTGACAAGATCCAGAACATCTTGAGCACCGAACATAACACGCATCTGAATCATCCAACGATTCCAGTTCTTGCCATAAAATACTGGAAGCTTGGCGTTCATGCCGCTGTTTCTGTTCATCATCTTCTACCTTGTGCAATACACTCAGATCTCACCACACAGTGTTTCCCAACCCACAAAATCAATGTGATTTTGATCAGATTTTTGTTCAAGGTTCAACACGAATCACTACGCCAAAAATGCTTTTTAACAGTGCATCTTAGACAGCGCTTTTAAGAGAAAGCGCTGTCTAAGGTTAAAATTAAAATTAAACACAGAAAATGGTCCAAAAAAATAATGAAAGCGCTGTCTAAGGGGGGGTCTTAGACAACGCTTTCTAAAAGCGCTGTCTAAGACCCCCCCTTAGACAGCGCTTGTAGAAAGCGCTTTTATATATATGCCTTAGTCAGCGCTTTTGATAAAGCGCTGTTTAAAGATTTTAAATTAAAAAAAAATAAAACCAAAAGCGCTGTCTAAGGGGGGGGGGTTTAGAAAGCGCTTTTGGAAAGCGCTGTCTAAGGCATACCTTAGAAAGCGCTTTTACCAAAAGCGCTGTCTAAGGTCTAATTAAAATTAAATTTCATACTTCTATTTTCATTCTCTGTTGTTTTCGTTTTCCCTCCTGCGAACGTTTTCAGAGCGAACCCTAACATTTCCAGAAGAACTTGAAGTCATTGAAGTCATTCACGTTCACGTTTCAGTGTTCATCGTTCACGTTTGAATCGTTCACGTTCACGTTTTCATCGCGGTATGTATTTCAGTTTCACGTTCACGTTTCAGTTTTCATTCGTTCACGTTTTCATTTATTCATTCATGTTCTTCGTTTCAGTTCTTCATTTCAGTCATTCAGTCATTTCTGTTTTCGGATTTCAGTCATTCGTTTCAGGCATTGCAAGAGTTAAATCGTTTCAGGCATTGCAAGGTATGTGTTTCAGTTTTGACTTTTTGTTCTGGTTGTGGTTGGTTCTGGTTGTGCATGTGGTTGTGGTTGGTTCTGGTTGTGCATATGGTTCTGGTTCTGGTTGTGTTTGCATGGTATAAAAATATTGATAACAGTGTTACCACTTATCATAGTTGTTTGTCTTTAAAAAGACAACATTTCTCATAAGTTCAATTTGAGTTAAAATTTGTTAATCACTATACTATTGGTATAGAAAGATATATGTTTTAGGATTGTAGAAATGTAATGTTTTATAGAAATATGCCTGTTTATCATCTATGTGCTTAAAGATTTTGGCAAGTGGAGCGTGTTTTGCTTATTATTTGTTAAGTTGTTTTCTTTTTCAAGGAAAGTTTTTAATTTATTATGGTGTATATGTTTCATTTTGTCAACTTTAAAGTTTAATTATTGTATTATTGCATACATCATGAAAATTATGAGGTTCTTAAAATTAGAATGATGATTTACATGTACCCCCTTAGCAAGTATTTTCCTAGTGAGAAGGATAAACACCAATTAGACCATGCTTCTTTGTACTGCTGCATTATAAGAGCTCAAGTCCAAGCTCATCATTTAGATTTCTCCCATAAAATGATTGAACGAACTCTTATATAGTTATAGGTATAGTTATAGGTATATTGTAATAGAAAAAGTTTGATTCTTGTAATATAAAAAATGAAAGGGATGAGGTAATTAAAGTTGGTATATTGGCGTATCGGATACGTTATTGAAGTTTATATTAACATTGGTTATGTATACGTTTTTTAAGTAGGAAAACCATGGATAAAACATGGATCTGTGCCGATCGAATGACCAAAGAGTACGAGAGTGGGGTTGCGGAATTCGTTAAGTATGCTATTCAACACGCTGAAAACCCCAGACGAATGTATTGTCCTTGCTTGCGTTGTTGTTATATTGGTAAGGTTGACGCACATGGATTGAAATCGCATTTGCTGAGGCATGGAATTGATCAAAGTTATCAGTGTTGGATATTTCATGGTGAGAAAATTAACGGGAATGTTGAATTGAGTGGAAAAAGTAATACGACCTATGCTTCATACGACAAAGACACGGAAACATATGATTGTGATCGAGTTGAAGAGATTGTAGAAGCACTGGAAGAAGATCTTCATGATTGTCCTGAAATGTTTGAGAGGATGGTAAGCGATGCAGAGAAACCGTTGTACAAAGGTTGCACTAAATTCTCAAGACTTTCTGCGGTATTAAAGTTGTACAACTTAAAGGCGGGCAATGGATGGTCGGATAAAAGTTTCACAGAGTTGTTGGCCCTTATGAGAGAAATGCTACCGGATGATAATGTTCTTCCTAATCGAACCTATGAGGCAAAAAAAATGTTGTGCTCTATTGGCATGAGCTATGATAAGATACATGCTTGTCCTAACGATTGCATTTTGTTTCGTAACGAATATGCAACGTTAACTGAGTGCCCCAAATGCGGTTTGTCTCGATATAAGAAAAGATTATCTCCCGCAAAAGTCTTATGGTATTTTCCGATAATTCCGAGATTTAGGCGCATGTTTCGTAGTGAAACCGATGCAAGACATCTTACTTGGCATGCAGATGAAAGAATCACCGATGGAAAGTATCGGCATCCGGCTGATTCACCACAGTGGTCGAAGATTGATAATGATTATCCTGAGTTTGGATCAGAAGCAAGAAACCTTCGATTGGCATTATCTACTGATGGAATGAACCCACATGGTCTTCAAAGTATTTCACATACCACATGGCCTGTGATTCTTATGATTTATAACCTACCTCCGTGGCTATGTATGAAGCGTAAGTACATGATGTTATCTATGTTAATCTCTGGGCCTAAACAACCAGGTAATGACATAGACGTATACTTGACACCTCTGATCGAAGATTTAAAGATTTTGTGGGAGAACGGTGTGGAGGTTTATGATGGATATAGGAAAGAAAGTTTCAATTTGAGGGCGATGTTGTTTGGCACAATTAATGATTTTCCAGCATACGGGAATCTATCTGGGTATAGCATTAAAGGTCAACGTGCGTGTCCTGTTTGTGAAGACGGAACCGATACGATCCGATTGGAACTTTGCCAGAAGAATGTGTTTCTCGGTCATCGTAGATTCTTACATTCTAAACATCATTACCGTGGGTGGAGAAAAGCATTCAATTGAGACACCGAACATCGTAGAGCTCCACCCGCATTGTCAGGTGAACAAGTTTTTGAAAAGGTGAAAGATGTGCGTACTGAGTTTGGCAAGCCTTTTGCACATAAGATTGTGAAAGGTGGGTGGAAGAAAAGGTCAATATTTTTTGAATTGCCATATTGGAAGTCTTTGTACGTGAGACATTTTCTCGATGTTATGCATATTGAAAAAAACGTATTTGAAAGTGTTATCGGTACATTACTCAATATAAAAGGCAAGTCTAAGGATGGCCTTAAAGCAAGGGAGGACATGTTAAAAATGGGAATGAGAACTGAATTAGCACCCGTGAAGAAAGGAAGACGAACATATCTACCACCTGCTGCTTTTACTTTATCTAGAAAGGAGAAAAAAATTTTGTGTAAGTCTCTGAGTGAAGTTAAGGTTCCAGAAGGATACTCATCTGATATCAGAAGACTTGTTTCTATGAAAGACCTCAAGTTGAAGAATTTGAAGACACATGATTGTCATGTTATAATGGAACATTTTCTACCGATCGGTATACGTTCTATTTTGCCAGAAAAAGTAAGAAGTTCCATAACTAAATTGTGTTTTTTCTTTAGGTCAATTTGTGGTAAGGTGATCGATCCCGAGATGTTACCAACACTACAAAAAGAGATTGTAATTACCTTGTGTGAGCTTGAAATGTATTTTCCTCCGTCTTTTTTTGACATAATGGTTCATTTAGTTGTTCATCTTGTGAAAGAGACACAGTTGTGTGGACCAGCTTATATGAGATGGATGTACCCTGCTGAACGGTATATGAAAATATTAAAAGGGTACGTGAAATCCCGAAGTCGACCAGAGGGTTGTATTGTTGAACGATACATTGTTGAAGAAGCTGTTGAGTTTTGTACTGAATATTTGTCTAACGTTCAATCGATTGGACTCCCCAGAGCTCAGATTTTCGACAAAATGGAAGGTAAAAAATTAATTGGGAATAAAATTGTGACAATATCAAGGGATGAACGGGATCAAGTTCATTTGTATGTTCTGCACAATAATAATGAGGTTGAGCCATATGTTGAAATGCACAAGGATGTACTCCGAAGGTTAAATCCGAACAGAAATGAAAATTGGATAGTTATAGAGCACAATCAAAGTTTCATACAATGGTTGAAGGATCATATTTATTTGAAGCGCTCTTCAGATCCTTCTTCGGTAACAGAAAGGTTGAGATGTTTGGCATATGGTCCAAGTTTGCATGTGTTTTCTCATAGCGCATATTCAATTAATGGATACACATTTTATACCAAAGAACAAGATGATAAGAGTACAATGCAAAATAGTGGTGTCACCGTGCTAGCTGAAGCAATGCATATATCAAGTATGAAGGACTTAAACCCCAAATATGCAAATTTGTCATATTTTGGAGTTATTGAGCACATTTGGGTGTTTGATTACGAGAAGTTTCAGATTCCCATCTTTGGTTGCAAGTGGGTGAATAGTAGTGGCATACGAATGGATAAGTCTGGATTTTTGCAAGTTGATCTTACTAGGGTGGGGTACAAAGATGAACCTTTTATTCTAGCATCTCAGGCTAAACAAGTGTTCTATGTGAATGACCCGAAGAGTACAAAATGGTCTATAGTGCTTTTCTCTAACAAAGTGACTGATGATAGCGGTGTCGATCAATGTGATATTGATGTTGAGAATGAGTCATGCATTAGACGGAATGAGTTGAATAGAAATGATGAAGTTGAGGATCTTATACCGGATGAGTCATATATAAGAAACGATCATAATGAGGGAATTTGGATCAATTCATCCGTACGCATTGCTAAGAAACAAGTGATTAATATTCCAACAAAGAAAAGAAAGAGATGTTAGTGACTTAGGTAAATTATCCATGGTTTCTTTATTTTATTTTTTCGATTGTTTTGATTATAAGTTATATGTGATAATGCATGATTTCTTTATTATTTTTGTTTTCAATTGCTTTGATTATAAGTTATATATGATAATGCATGATTTCTTTATTTTTTTGTTTTCATTTGCTTTGATTATAAGTTATATTTGATATTTGATGGTTTCCTTGGTTTATTACAGGTTAGACATGGCTGATGACCAACCTGAGGAAGTTCCTAAAAAAGTATCCGCGGAAGAAGAAATTCGAAGAGGCATCACAGTAATGAGAAGGGTGGTCCAAGGAAGATCTCGAGGCATCATACTAGATGTCTATTGGAGCACCCAGGGACAGCTTATAGAACCTAATGGGCATACCTTAACTAGTTTTATCGGTGCACTAGTAAGGAATGAAATTCCCATTACATGTGATGATTGGAGAAACAAAGAGCTGAAAGAGTCCAAAGATAAAATTTGGAGTGAGATAAAGGTACAATCATTTGGCCCTTAATTATACGGAATCAATTATGTTTTTTCAATTACCGATACTAACTATCAATCTGTATGTTTTTCTTAGCGATGTTTTAACATCGAAGAAGAAAGAAGAGGCTTTTGTATGAAATTGGCCGGAAAGCTTCTAAGAGGGTTTCAGACATTTTTATCATCCAAGTTCCTTAAGGATGCGGATGGTAATTTTGTGGATGCGGAGCTTCCCAAAAAATATGAAAGTTTGATATCGGCTGAAGAATGGGAAGCGTTCAAATCCAAAAGACAAGACCCGGTTTTTCAAAGAATAAGTGCTACAAATCGGGAAAGAGCATCAAATCCCGCATATCCGTACCGAAAAGGACGTGTCGGATATGGACGGTTAGAACAATCCATGGTAAGTATTTATAAATTGCGATAACAAATTTGTTCATCATATATTAGTTTTATCTGATCAAATTGTATGACTTAATGTGTAGCTGCAGAAGGAGGAAAGTTCAGAATCATCTCTTCCTGCACATGTTTTGTGGAAGGAAGCCCGTGTGGGCAAATCTGGAGTTCCTCTAGAAGAAGTTTTACAAGTATACCAGAAATGTGTAAGTATAACATTTTTTCATTAATTGAATAACATTTTTATACACAAATATTTGACAAGTGTACGATATTCATCTGATTTTTCAGGAGGAGCTATCTCAGTCTTTATCTCCCGATGATACTAGGAGCATACTTGGTCGGGCATTAGATGTCCCTGAGTATTCTGGTCGGGTGAGGGGTAAGGGATTTGGAGTCACTCCGACCTCCCTGAGTATTAAAAAAGGAAAGGCTCCTAGTAATCGGGAGCTTCATGCAAGAATGGAAGCCATGCAAGCTGAGCTTGATGCATTGAGGAGAGAAAGAGAGGCTAGCGCCTCAACAATATACAGAGATGCTTCGGACAAAGACAATATCAACTGTACCTTTCAGCCGAACATTCCAGAGGTAATTACATATAATTGTCTTAAATTGAACTATTTTCTTAAATTATGTATTTGACATATATACACATTAACGATTTCTTGTTATTATTGGTTTTAGGGCATTTCCCATTGTCAGCTGTATTTGTCGTCACCATACTATCGGATGGTTGGCAAGGGAAAAGTGCATAACGTTAGCGGAGTATTACTCCACACTAGAGAGCTCCCTGCTGGATGTTTGAAGGTTTCAGTTGATATTGCAGTTGAGTCGAATGCAGCATTACCATATCCTAGCGATGATTCGGATGCAACAACGGTGCACGAAGCAGTAGGTTCGTTTGTTGCATGGCCGACAAACCTCATATGCGTAGGATATGAGGTATGATTAAAACTTATGTTAACTTTCCTTGGTATATTCAAAGTTTAAAATTTATGCTTAAAATTGTACTTTCATATTTTCCTATGTTAAATAGACTCCCACACAATCCAAATCAAAAGAAACTGCGATTCCACGACATACCGAGTCCACGGTTTCAAGAAAAGAGGTAATATACAATTATATGACATATATTCATGGAAGTTGTTACATTCTTAATTTGATCTAATTATTTATATGACATGTAGGTTCAAGAAAATGAGGCTAGCAATGCCTCCGCACAACAAAAAAAGGAGGTTAGCAACGCCTCCGCACGGGTACAAAGTTCTGGTGCTAAGAAGCCGTAGCTAGGAAAAAACCTACCACCAAGTATAGGTCGTGCCTCAGGACATTTCTAGAGATGACCGATATACCGACCGGAGGTGCTCGGATTATACCTATGGAGGTAGGGATTTTCGGCTTTGATTACGAACAAATGATTGGTAATGAGGACTTCATGCAAGTTTTTGGTCGTGAAGAAATCGGCGTCACCGTTGTCAATACATATGTTAGGTAAATTCGGACTACTTTGTTTTATTAATTAAACAACTTATTTTAATGATGTTTACTTTATGTTAATGATGTTTTTATATTAGGTTTTTGTATGACAAATTGATGCGCCCCAATGGTTTGGACGTGTCATTCGGATTCTTAGCACCCGCGACCGTCAACTTAGGTTTAATGATAAGTAGACCAGATACCGTGACGGAGTACGTTCTTCGGATCCTCGTGGAGAATAAAAATGCGGAGAAGTTGTTTTTTGTACCGTTTAATACCGGGTTAGCATTTCATTCTAAATTCATCTATTATAATTATTTTCCAAGTTACCATCTAACATTTGCCTAATCATTACAGTGGACATTGGTTGTTGCTCGCAATCAATCCTATCCGAGAAATCGTGTATTATCTTGACTCGTTAGGAAATGATTGGACAACATACCCGGATATGAAGGACCTAATTGACACGTAAGTGAGAATGTTCAAAAATTTTCTTAGTTTATGTGAATTGTTCTAATTGCTTCATTTTTATTTTATTAGCGTCCTACAAGCTTTTCGTGCCCAACGAGTTATCCAGACCTCAAGGAGGGGCGCCAACTCCATTTCATGGATTAAAGTGGCGGTATATTTTTAATTACCGCGTTTTTTATTATATTAGTGATGACTACACTTGATAAAACTTAGGATTTATAATTCATATTTTTTTTTCATATGTAGTGTCCTCTTCAACGTAATCAAATAGATTGCGGGTATTTCATGTTGAGGTTTATGCGAGATACTCTCATGTTGGGCCGATTAGAGATTCCCACCGATGTATGTATTTCTAACTTATGAGTTATTTTTATATTTACACATATCTTATATAATTAAATAGTTGGAATTAATTCAAAATATGTTATATTATTATGTAGTACTTTGATGAATTCAAGTGTGCATCTTATACAAAGGATCAAGTGGACGAAATCAAAGAGGAGTGGTGTCAATACATGATAGAGCTCAAAGTGTGTAATTAATGTGTACATTTGTAGTAGTATATGTAATGACTTATAAATGTAAACATAAATTTGTATATATTTTGATACATTTATGGCAAATTTGGTTTGAATTGGTTTGAATTGGTTAGCCAAATTTTGGTAAAAAAAGGCCAAAATGGATATATAAAATGTGATAATTGACTGCAAAAATCTGGTTGAAAACAGGTACCAATTCTGGTTTATAAACCTGGAAAAAATGTGGTTACAAACAAATCCTACAAAAAATTTCGTATACCTTAGACAGCGCTTTTGCCAAAAGCGCTGTCTAAGGGGGGGATTAGAAAGCGCTTTAGGCAAAAGCGCTGTCTAAGGGGGGGGCTTAGACAGCGCTTTTTGAAAAGCGCTGTCTAAGGTATACCTAAAAAAATTAAAATAGGAGGGGCTTAGACAGCGCTTTTGGCAAAAGCGCTGTCTAAGGTGTACCTAAAAAATTTAAATTAAGAGGGTCTTTTAAAGCGCTTTTGGCCAAAGCGCTGTCTAAGGGTGGGGGATTAGACAGCGCTTTTCACATTTTAAAAAGCGCTGTCTAAACCTTTAGCAGCGGAGGTTTAGACAGCGCTTTAAAGCGCTGTCTAAGGCTAAAAAAAGCGCTGTCTAAGGTCTTGTTTGTTGTAGTGAATCCAAGAACCAAAAATCAATCACACAAGCCTCATTTTTCACTCGTGTTTCCCAATAATCTGAATCGGAGCTCTAGATACCAATTGTTGGTGCACAAGGTGAAAAATAGCATGATGACCAAAATGAATGTATTAAAGGAGAAAGTAGATTAAAGGAGAATAATACATTAAAAGAGAATGACGGTTACAAGGAGAGAATATTTCCTCTATAGTGACTAGTCTATTTACAGAAAACATAGGGCTACAAAAAAAGACAAACAAAATACTAAAATACCCCTTAATAAACTTAGTCTACAAGTAATATTACACTTAATAAATAAGATAATAAAACAAACTAGAACTCCAGAAGTTAAACATACTTCTGAACACAACCTCATCAGAACTTATCGCAGCCTCATCAGAACTTCTCGCAACCTCATTAGAATTTCTATTTCTGATTAACACAAAATACTTCTGAATATGAATTACTTCCAACAATATATATATATATATATATATATATATATATATATATATATATATATATATATATATATATATATATATATATATATATATATATATATATATATATATATATATATATATATATATATATATATATATATATATATAAACCTTTTTGTTTTGAAGTATTGGAATGTAGACTCATTCAATGAATATCATGTGTTCTCAAATAAATAAAATAAATGTAAGGAAAATATCAGAAAAGTTATTACAATAAAGATAAAGATGATTATCCAAATGATTACACAAGGTGTAATGATTCATCTACACTCTCCATCAACTTTTTTTGTAATGAAGTTACTAAAATTAGTTAGACATGGTCTTATATGAAAACAATATAGCACCAAAATATGGAATCTTCGTTGATTGTATGAATCTCAATTCTCACATGACAATTATTGTTCATCCCAATTCAATTGCACACTATTATGCATTCATGTTAAAGTAATACCAAACTATTTATGCTTTATTATATTTTTATATGTATTTATCAAGTTGCTAATAATAAACCTGAGATATAATTAAAAAATAATCATGTCATATATTTTGTATCTATTACGAGGAAGAGGAGTAAAATTATTATTATTATTATTATTATTATTGTTATTATTATTATTATTATTATTATTATTATTATAGTGAATTAGTTTAAAAAAGAGAGGAAAAAAGGGAAGAATACCAATTTTCATTTGGCAAGGGCTTTCTAAGGACTCTTCTTGAACTTTTGTATAAAAATATAGAGTAGTTTGAGAATTTGTTTTGAGAGTTTATTTTTAAATTCAGGTTATTTAGAAAAATCCATTAAAAAGGTTAATCTATTTAGAGTGTTTTTAAGAAGAAAAATATAATTTTGACTGCATTGTTTACTACCTAAAAATATTTATAACTTTAAGAATTTCTGTTTATTTTAAATTATTTACAATGAAATGAAAGATTCTTTTTATACCGAACATTTGTGATAAAGAGAAGATGAAAATATAACATAAAATGTTGTATTTTTAAAAATGATAATTAAATTTTGGAATTTTTAAAATATTAGATAATATTAGATCTATTTTCAAAAAGTGTACAAAAATTGACGATAAAAAGGTAGGGATGTGTAAGTAGAAAAAAAAAAAAAGTTCTCTATGTTCATCATGGGCTTATCTTTTTAGTTACGAACATTTCAAAGGTTTATATTGAGTTTTAGCTGATTAAACATACCTATAAATTCACCAATTTGGTCATAAGAATTTCTATTTGCACCTGCCATTAGATAAGTCATATTTAATGGAAAATACTACTATTTGTGACAAACTCTAGTAGTTCTAAAATAGTCATTATCAATGACAATGGAGAATGATCTTCTGCTGAATGTTTTGGTACTGTATTTCTTTCACCTTCTTTCTCTATGTCGAATGTTTAATTTGTTATTACTTTGTATTGTAATCTTCTTTATGATAGTAAATTAATTCAATCCCAAATTATTGATATATTTGATATTATTTTGTGGGATTTTACAATTGTTTCGTGTTTAATTTGGTTGCAAAATAGTATGTTTTAGAATAAATACGTAAGTAATCGCTTTTACTTTTCATTTCTCGTATTTTATGATTTTTTTTATTGTTTTTTAATAGGTTTTTATGCTTCCTTGGATGCTTGGAGACTAGGGATGAAGAAGGAGTGTTTCGAGGATCATTTTCAACAAGTTTGGAAAGTACTAGCGCGCCTTCAGCGAGCTTCATGGACCAGAGGCAGTAGCATTTTTGAAATTTTGTGTTGAGACCACGCTCAACGCGATTTCTGGGTATTTGTCGCCTTTCAACTGATCACGCTAAGCACGCTCTGTGACCACATAACGCTGTGCCACTTACAGGCACATTTTGGAATATGTATAAAGTGGAATTTTAGATATTATTTGGATTGTACTTTCATTTTACACATTTTCTGAGTTTAGAACCAAATATCTAGGGTTTGAACTTAGAGTTTCTTCAAGGAGAAAGGTTAAAAGTTCTACTGCATCAATATTCGATCTTTCGACTTTGATGCTCGTAAAGCTTTCTTGCAAAGTAAGACACCATGAAAATGGGTGACTAAACTCTTTTTTGTGTCAAGATTAGTGGTAGTTAACCTTACTAGTATGTTTTTTATCTTCTGTGTGTGAACACGTTAATGATCAATATATGATGAAATAATTTGCTTTTCTTGAGTTTGTATGGTTTAGATTAAACTAGGAATGACTTTTCTAAACCTTGATCTAATTTCTTCATCTATTAATGACCAAGTACTAGGACTAGACTTGTGAGTAAATATTCGCTTTGTATTGATCTTCATGATTATTGTATTAATTGTTATTTAGAAGAATAATTTAATGATTGATACAATAACACTCACGATTTCTCTTAGGAATGAACGTTATTGAGAGGGTACATGATTGTATTGATCGGAACTAAGTTCATATGTTTGATTAATTGAATATATATGAAAAGGGTTAGCAAACCCTAATCTTGGCATAATTTTATCAAACAAACATCTTACTTTAATTTAATCATTGCTACCAAAACAAGTGACAATTCATGTTACCAAACAAAACCTATTTGAAAACCTTCACTTAGAACATATAAACTATAGAACGACATCGGAACAATCTATAAGGAGGCAATACTAAAACCCCCATTAATACTCCAACACCCATTATTTTCTCCAGAGCATCCATACCAAGGATAAAATTGGCAATGATACACAAAATAAAAGGTTGTATTATCTGATTTTTCTCTATAGAAAATGCATAAAAATGCATAGAGAAAAAAGTGATATGTATAATGTGTTTCGATTTTTGCCTGCGGGGCTACTCCCATCTACACGTAATGGAAAAAGTTGGTTTATTAATTTTGTTGATGATTGTACTTGTGTAATCTAAGTATATATTCTTAAACATAAAAGTGATATGTATAATGTGTTTCGATTTTTGCATAAAATAATTGCCACACAATCTAACACGTCTATAAAGCTCATTAGATCATATTTAAAACAATATGATGCATGTGGATTTTTACGCTAAGTACAAAACAAAACAAGTGAATGAATTGAAATGTATAACACAACTAATGGCTAAAGTTACACTCAAGCTTATGGTGTGGACCATAAAGAGACATTTGCGTCTGTGGCAAAACTCAACACTATGAGAATAATTTTGTCATTAGCAGCAAACCATGATTAGCATATTCTTTATTTTGATGTCAAAAATGCATTTTTGCATTGAGACCTACAAGAAGAGGTATATATGGATCTTCCACCAGACATTTTATATTCAAATACGATGAAAGTATGCATGTTAAACAATTCTTATATGGATTAAAACAAACTCGAATAACATAGTTTGACAAGTTGATTAAGTTTATGAAGACTTTTAGTTATAATCAAAGTAATTCCGATCACACCTTATTTTTGAAAAAACAAGAAAGAATAATAGTCTTGATCATCCATGTTTTTTTAATAAGTAGGAAATTGGATTAAAATATATTTAGGGGATCTCCAACCCAAATGAATACAATACAACCACTAAACCTACCACTAAACCAACTAAACTACAAGAAGTTTGTGGGAAATTTATTCCGTTCGTATAGACTACAATACAGTGAGATGAAACAACTTGGAAATCTCAAAAATTTGGTTGGCATTGAAGTGGTTAGATCAATTCTCAAAAAATTTCTATACCAACAAAAATAAATTCTTGATTTATTACCGGAAACTGAGATGCTTGCATCTAAACCTACAAACTCTCCCATTGAACAAAATCACAAGCTATTTCATTGCCTAAACTCTACTAGAACAAATAAAGGGAGATATCAAAACTTGGTATGGAAGTTGATTTATCTCTTATATATACGACCAAACATCACTTCTGTCGTAATTGTTGTAAGTCAACTTATGTATGATACAATGGTGCCTCATATGAATGTCGTAGAGAGAATACTAAGATACTTGAAATCCACTTAAGGTAAAGGAGAATTGTTCTTAAACCATGGTCATTTAAGGGTAGAAGGCTATACTAATACCAATTGGACAAGTTTATCGAATGATATAAGGTCAATCTCAAGACACATCACTTTTGTAGGAGAAAATCTCGTGACTTGGAGAAGTAAAGATCAAATGTTGAAGCTGAGTTTCGAAATATATAACAATTCAAGTATGTGAATTGCTATAGAGATTGTTCATATCCAACATGACCGTAATCGATAGATATTTAAACAAAACAGAAATTTAAAGAAAAAAAATATTTTTTTCTTTTGTAAGATCTGAATAACAATTCCTTGATATGATCTCTAAAAAAAGTAGCAAACAAGATGTATAAGAAATCTCTACTAAAATTCTAAATGTGTGATATGTATGCACTAATGAATGTTGAATTGAAAAAATTACTTTTATTATTAATTAATTTGTATGTGATTATTTTTGGTTTTTAGAGTCTCCTATTATCAAAGAAATACTCAAGAGAGAGAGAAGTCATATATAAATTTCCACATTGTGAATAAAATTATGCATTAAAATTTCTCTTTGAAACTTTTTTTTTCTTTCTTTTTTACATTTCTCACCATTTTTAATTTTATTTAACAAAAAAAGTAAAGTGTGCCTCACCAATTTTTTGCCCTACTTGACTACTATTTTTCAACACGGTTTCCCAAAAAAAAAGAATGTCCACCTATGAACTAAGAACTTATGAGTAATTTGAAACATTAATGTTTTCCAGCACTAGATGATGAACCAAGATAAGTCTTGGTCAATTTTCTAAGTAAAGAAAATTACGTATTGTTATATAATTCATGTTAGCACCGACTTTACTATCTATCTTGTAATATTCATAGGATCATGTTTTGGAATTGCTGGATAACACGTTTAACAAGCACACACGTTTGTTGTGTTTGTCAAATTATAGTATCAACAATTGTGTCTTTTTCACAAGTCTTGTCAATGGTGAGAAAACAACTGTTATCCTCTTATTAACACTATTGAGAAATTAGGTTTGTAAATTTTTGGTCTATGTAAAAATGAAGAAAAAAAAAGATTTTAGTCATTAGATTTTTTTTACTGTTTTGCATCCCTAAATATAATATTAACCATTTAAAAAAAATATAAATTGTTTAAACTTAACATAAATGGATTTGACATTGTTTGAAATAAAATTTAAGTGAGAAACAAAAATGAGTTTGACATTGACAAATTTTGAAAAAATTATCTTTAGGGGAACAAAAATTGGCCATTGATGGTGAGAGCCTTTAAAATGCCTTGACATATTAACTCTTAGAGTGTGTTTGATTGGTGTAATTGAGAATTTTTAAAGAATTTATAATTTTAGATAATTCAAATGATTCAATTAGAATCCATTTAATTATAATTTTTTTTGTTTGGATAAACTATTAAAATGATTCATTGTAATAAAAAAATGGGAAATTTTCATAACTTATAAATTTTTTTGGTCAAATCTAAAATATGAAAAATACGGACCAATTTGCAATTTTTAAAAATTTGAAGGACCAATTTTTAAAATTTGAAAATTATTATGGACTTATTTGTAATATTTTTGAAATTTTTGGGGGTGAATTTAAAATTTTCAATAAAATATGAGGATCATCTTGCAAAATTTGAAAAAATTAATAATAAATAATTTAATATTTATATTATATAGAGTGATGAACAATTTGAAATTCTCTTCTTTTTGGTGTCATTTTAAATTATTTAATTTAACATGAATAAAATACTTCATATATTTTTTATCCAAACAATGAATTTTGGTCAAGTCATTTCAAATTCTCTCAAAAAATTATTTTTCCTTATTAAAATGCTACATCCAAACACACCCTTAGAATTGTAGAGCACAAAATAATAGATTGTAAATAAAACAAATTATAGGTTTTTCAAAGAAAATATAATTAAAATTGACTCAATTGAAAAAGAGTTGACTCGTAAAACAAGAAGTTGTGAATTCAATTTTGGAAAACATTTTTTTATGAGTGATACATAAATATCTTTATAAATATTTTTTGAATCATGAGATCTGTTTTGATAACTTCCAAACCCCAATTCACCTAAATTTTTATTTAATAAAAAAAGTAAAAAAAATATTTTATTTTTACTCATGGAAACAAAGTTGAGAAAAGCCCAAAAAAGAGGGGTCCCCAAACGAAAGTGGGTGATATAATCGTGAAAGGTATGCATGCTTAGAGTAGGGTATCTGCCCTAATGATCATTATAGTGCCTTCTAAAACTTTCAAAACATTCTCATTTGGTAGGGTCTCATTAACTTTCTTGTCATTTTAGTGGGACGACTAAAAGATTTATAGAATACAATTAGAAATTTATTTAATCATATTTATATGAGGAGATGTAAATAAACATCCTTGTAGAAACACATTTACATAAGTATTGAGTCTCTTCCTTTTAGAGACATACAAGAAAAAACAAACTTGGTCGAATTCGTTAAATTTAAAAGAGAAAAATCAGTTTAAATAAGATGGAGATTGTTTAAGATATATAAATTAGAAGTTATCACATTTTATGCGATTGTTCAAAATAACTCATTAACAACTAGCACAGAAAGATGACATAACAAATTTTATAAGTAGAAAATAAGCCAAACAAATACTAAAGCAAATGAATAAAAGTTGCATAAGAATATAAAGAAGAAATAACTAACATCTAAACATGTCAAATACAATATATGAACAAAGTAAAATAAATACAAACAACAACACAACACAAAAACTAGCACAAATATGAAAAAATGTACATAAATAATGCATGATGACAAAACTTACAGAGCAACATGCTTATATATAAAAGTAAAATGATTTAAAACTATTTTAAATGCATCAGCACAATTCTCTAGGTATCTTGTGAAACAGTTACATGGATACTAATTTTGTAAATATATCAACAAACTGATTTTAATGTCCGCATATTTAAAAACCACATCACCTTTTTTTAACATGATTTTTAAGAAACTAGTGCCAAATTTCAATATGTTTAATGCGTGAATGTAAAACTAGATTCTTGGTGAGATTAATCACACTAATGTTATCACACATAACTAAAACACAACCAAGTTTAAAATCATAATCTAACGGTTGTTGCTTTAGCCAAATGACTTGTACGCAATAGTTGCCAGCAACTAGAAACTCGACCTCGACTGTAGAAAGAACAACATTTCGTTACTTATTTCCATGCCAAGAAACCAAACTGTTTCAAAAAATGAGGCAAGTACCATTAGTACTTTTCCTATCTAATTTGTTTCCTACGAAAGCATAGTTTGAGAAATCTACCAAGCTACATTCGCTACCCTTAGGAAACCAAAGAATGTGGTTTGAGGTTCTATTAAGATACCTTAAAATGCATTTAACAATCTTAAAATGAGATTCCCTATGAGAAGCTTGAAATCGAACGCAAATAAACACACTAAACATTATATCAAGATAATTTTCAGTTAAATAAAACAAATATTATGATACCTTTATATTTGATGATATCAATCTCTAATCCTTTGTTCGTCCTTATGAATTAGAATATCTGAAGTCATTGGGGGTAGAGATGAATTTTAATGCTTGCATGTCATACATTTTTTAGTGGCTCCAAGTAGTATTTTGTTTGGGTAATGAATATGCCTCGATTAGTTTACTTGATTCGTAAGTCCAAGAAGTAATTGAGTTCTCACATTATGGACATCTAAAATTTATCCTCTATGATACTAGAAAATTATCTACACAAAGGCTCATTAGTTAAACCGAAAATAATATCGTCTATATAATTCTAAACTAAAAGAATATGTTTTCATTTACATTTTTTTATATAAAAATGTAGTCTTTATAGTTCCACGTTTAAATCATCTCCTTAGTAAGAAGCAATTAATGTGCTCATACCAATATATAAGGAAATGATTTAAACGTGGAACTGTAAAGACTACACATTTTTTTTATATAAAAAACGAACTTTGTATTGGTATAAACTAAAACGAACTTTGTATTGTTATGAGCACATTATTTGCTTCTTACTTTATGAGCAAAACTGGGAGGTTGAGAAACATATACATCTTCATTTATAAAAATATTAAGAAAGGAGAACTTAATGTCCATCTGATACAATTTAAAATCCATGAAACATGTGAATTTCTGAAGGAGTTAAATCATATCAAGATAAGTTACAGGAGCATACATCTTCTCATAGTCAACCCCTTAAGCTTGACTGAATCCTTTTGCCATCTGTAACACCCCAAAATTTGCCCTCGTATTTACTTACTAACCAACAAATAACTTAAGCTTTGTTCATTTGCATTTAGGGCATAAAACATCATACATGCGTCATTGGTTTTCCCGAGGCATGAGATCAACATGATTTTCATGGTTTAGATGGATTTATTCCAAATTTCGTCCAACAGTTAACATCAGAGGCTCCGACATTAATTTCGCCTGACGATTTAATATCGGACAATTTTCATCACAACAGTGTATTTTGAGTGTCAAAGTGAATTTTTAATTCATATCAAGTGTTATTTAGTGGCAATATCAAAGGACAAGTCTCAGAAGAAAAATAAGCTCAGAACAAATGATTGAAGTTGGATTTCTAGGGGTTCATACCAAAAAGAGCAAGATTCAAATTTTGAACTGTGTAACCAGTTACATATATTGTGGTAACCGGTTACCACATGTGAATTTTGCTACAAAACTCAATTTTTCAGCATAGAGGGATTTTCTCAAAGTTTAACTTCATTTTACTTTGGGTCCAAGGAAAATTCTAGAACAATCTGCTAATTTTCAAAGGAAGGTTCTAGAAACTTCTTCCAAACTAATTCCCTAACCACGTTCCAAACCAAATTCCTAAGCTAATTCCCTAACCCCACTCCAAGTCTAATACACACTCTAAACCTAAGAGGTATTTAAGCATTTTTGCTCCAAACCTCAAAACATCACCCTCATTTTTCACAATTTCTCATTTTCCACTCCCAATTCTCTCAATCCTCTCACCTTTCTCTCATTCTCCTAAACCCTCACACAAAGCTTCTTCACCCAAAATTCATCAAATTTTGCATTGAAACTTGTTGAATTTGAAGCTAAATCTCCATCATTTCATTGATTCTTGGATAATTGGGGAATTTGCCATTGTTTTGAGCTTAGATTCATCTCTTGGAAGCGCTTCTTGGAAGGGATTATCAAGGATTTTGTCAAATCACATTCATTTTGCATGTTCTTGCGAGAAGTGCTTCGAATCTCCAGGTTTCTCGTCAATTGAGCTTTGATTTCACATTGTAACAATTACCAAAGCAAGTCCCAGCTTTGTAGATTGGTGGAATCTAAAATCACTTTCGATTTGAACTTATTTTGCATTTCGTCATGTATGTTCATTGCATTTTGATGATCTTTGATGTTTTGGTTAATTAGAACAATAGGTTTTAGGATCTTGATTCTTGGTAGTTTTAATTGGTGGTAAATTGGTGTAATTAGGTGTAAATTTTGTGCACAATTGATAGGCATTGCATTAAGAACTTATTTGAATAATCTGCTGCTGAATTTACCTTTGAAATGCATAATTTTGCCTCTGTTCACTATGTAACCGATTACTGCATGTATGGTAACCGATTACCATATTGTTTTTTGCATAAATTTCTCAAGTTTTGAATTGTGTAACAGTTACCTCATATATGGTAACCGGTTACCACTGAACTAGAAGTGAAAAATTCTTGTTTTTTGTGTGTGTTTGCTATCCATTCTATCTCCAATCATCATGGATCATTAGTTTAACGGCCTGAATTCGTAATTTAATTATTTATTAATTATTTATGAATATATGATATTGTGTGGTATATTATGGTGTCGAGGCGATGAAATTATTTTATTTCGATGGTGATATTAGAATAATTATGAATATTATTTAAATATTATTATTATTGAAATGAAATGAGGGAGTTAGAGGTCTTGAGGGTACTTTGGTCTTTTGTGAATGTTAAGAGAATATAATTGGGAATAGACTCTCATAACACGTATTTTGGAGATTGAGAGAATTTGCTCTGAGGAACCAAGGAGGCTAGGGTTGGAGATTCTTCAAGAGGTGATTGAAAGAGTCCAGATTAACTAAGGTATGTAGAGTATTTTCTGTTCAATGTTTATAATGTAGGGATAAGTCTTATGAGGAATGGGGTTTTGAGGGGAATCTTAGGGTTTAAGGGATTTATGAGAAGAGATTGATTAAATGATGATGTTAGATGTTGTAGTTGATAAATACATGATGGTCGTTGGTTACATGAATGAATTCTGCATTTTTCTGTTGTTAAAATATGATTTTTGATGAGTTTTGTCGCAACAGAGTCATACTGAAATCGTAGAGTTTTCTGCGTGAAATCTTCGTCTCGCTTAGCGAGCAGTTGCTCGCTTAGTGAGCAGTTGGAATTCTGAACCTTCCCCAACCCGGGAGGAGGTCGCTTAGTGAGTCTGGTGTCCGCTTAGCGAGACCTGGCACTTTTTGAAAAATGTTTTATTTTTGGAAATGATTTGTAATTCCTTCTTTATATTATTGATATTGAATGTGGATTTACTCACCCTGCCTGCCTTTGGTGATGGTCTATTATGTAATTCTGCAGATACTCAAGAATAAGCTTGGTGCATTGATGTAGCTTGAAGTATTGTTTTCCGTCGCTTGTTTAGTTAGGCATGGTGTCATGCTCTGTGTCATGTAACACCAGGATGGGAACGCTTGAGGATCGTTGTGTTCATTTTGTTTTTGTTTTTTTTTAATTTTGATTTAATATTAGCCGTTAAGGATTGCTAATTTAATGATGTTTTGAAATAAATTTGACTTTCTTTATTTCATTGATGAAGTTGATGAATTATTAATCCGCTGCGTAATATTGATGGTACATGATGCAGTTGGTTGTTATAACCTGTGTTACGAGACAAGACAAATAACATAATTGTTTTTTATGTTTGTGAAAAGAAGAAATGTGATACCCTTTTTAATGATACTTTGATTTTTATTGAAATTATACGTGTCTTAGGTGTTATGGTAAAAAGGGTGTTACAATTAGGATATGCTTTTAGGGAATTTTTAGGAGCTGTTTGGTTGGATGTTCATGCATATTTGATTTCTCTTGACACGCATTCTCGTTCATTTCCGATACTTGACATAATTTATTATGTGTGCTTATGGTGTGTTATGCATATTGTTTCTATGTTTGAACTTGAATGTTGACATGATAATAATTGATTAGAGTGTTGTTTCATGTTGTTCTAATGTTTTATACATGTTTGTATGCTTAAGTGCATTAATTGGAATTGTTGCATAATGGTGTTAATGGCTTGATGAAGATGAATTATCCATGTATGCTTGTACACACTCTTGATGCATGATTTCTCTTTATGTTTACACCTTGGTGTTGATGTTTGCATTGTTGATTTATGATGCATTTTGATACACGCCCATACTTGTGAATGTTTGCTTGCATTAAGTGTCCATTTCTTGAATATGCATGTTACTTTGTATGAAAATTCATTGATGCAAAGTGGCTTGAAATGTTTTCATTTGTTAAACTCATATCCATGTTCATTAATACTTGATAATGATGCATTATTGATGATTAAGTGTTATATTGGTGCATCTATTTCTTCATGATGCTCACTTGATCCAATTTTGCCATGTCTTTCACTACTGCAATTCTGTTTGAGAGTTGTTAAATGTATGCTACTATGTTTTGTTTTGTACTTTTAGCATCTACTATTTTGCTGTTTGGTAGCTGTAGTAAGCTGTTTGTGTGATAGATGAATTTTGTGATTAAATGTGTGCTGAAGCGCTGTTGTAGCTGTTGTTTTTTGGCTTGTGCCATTGTTTGGTTCGCATTTTTCATGTTCATTTAGGGTCATATTATAAATCATTTTGTATGTTCATTAACATCATTTTAGAGATAATTTAAATGATAGTTTTAGGACTTTTACATGTGCATTAGGATTCATTTAGTTGCATAAATTTCAACTATTTACTAGTTGAGCTTGATTGCATTTTCGACCCCAAGAGGTTGAGCTTGTTTGTGAAGTAAGCTTGTGTGTTGGGATGTTTACATTTGTGTATTCTTTTCTTATCTCTTATCTCCCATTTCATTTCCCTTTTACTAATTCCACATTTTTTTCTTTTAATGCCATGAGAAGTAGGAATGGGAGTCTGTGCCACTTGACCGAAAATTTTGGAAGTCCTCAAAGGAGACTCTGTTTGTGCTTGTTTATCTTTGTGCTAAAGAACTAAAAGAGGCATCCCATTCCCCATTTCCCTGTAAATTCCTCAAAGAAAGCATTGGACAGAAGGAGAGTCCGCAATCGACTCCCTTCATTTCTAGTCCCAAGTCGTTCATAGCTCGCACTTTGTGTTGATGCTTTGAACATAACTTACTCTTGTTATCGAGTCAGCCAATTGGCAAAGGGTTTTGCAATCAAACCCTCACACTTTGTCCTTAGCTCGCATCAGACGATGTTGGTGATTTATGTGATCATATTCACATTTCGCTCATTTTATCTTCTGCTTCTTTTTCCTTTTATGCTTTCCTTGGGAACCATTTGTCCTAATTTGATTCATAATCAAGTTAAGAAAAATTTAGAAGTAGATGCCTATTCTAACTTGCTTAAGTTAGATAGGATAAAAACCCTAACGTAGGATCAATGTTGCATGCTAACACTTAGGATAAAGGTCTGGTCTCCCATTAGATTTTTCTTTTAAACTTTGAGACACTTATCATCTTCAAAGAAAATCAAAGACACATAAAAGAGGAAAAATGTGTATGGTGCGCCACGAGCCTTAAGTACATTTAAAAAGGTATTTGGTACACATTCCTTCTCAGAGCAACGTATCAGGTACTCACTCTTATGTCATAGTCTTTAACACTATGCATACCCAAAACAAAAGCAATAAAGACACTTCTGTTTAAAAGACTTGAACCAAGTTTCAAACGTCTTTCTCTTCTCATCTCATACTCTACAGAAGACGATAATGACTTGTTGATTTCGTTCTACCACAAACAGGAAACATCTGAGTTTCGAATCCGCGAGCGGCAAGCACTAATTGTTGGGACGCGAACCCTGACACTGTCAGCATAAGAAACACAAATAAATAATTGGTCACCCGTAGTGAGCCGAACTACGACAACTCTGATTCTCATTGCGGTGAGATACGTAGGCACAAGTGTGATGCTTGGCGAGCACAATCCCTGTTCTGGTCAGAACTATGTCGACTCTGATTCTCGTTGCGACGAGATACGTCAGACTGAGACGCGATGTCCTATCGAGTCAATTTCTTTCTTTCACCCATTTGTTTCTCTTCGTCTCTCGTTCTCGTTCTTTCTAGTTAGCAGCAGATGGAACATTCAGATGACTACACCCTTTGAGTAGATCAACAAACGTGGATCCCGTCGAGTACTATGAACGTGAATGGGTGCTAATATCTTCCATTCACGTAACCGACTCCCGAGCCCTGACTTGGTTGCGTTGACACCGTCTTTCCTTTCCCCCAGGTTTTCTTTGATCGTTTCCTTTCCTCTTCAGGATAAATAACGTTCAGTGATGACTCTTTTTTCTTTTTCTCGCCGATTGTTTTTCGCGTTGCGACACCACCAACCTTGCTTTCTTCTTCTTCTTCTTCTTATAACTATACCATACTCAACAAGTTTGTTTCGAATAACCCACATGGTGCCTATGATTGTTTTATTTTGAGTACGTGAGAAGATCACATACACAATTTCTCTTAAATCGATTGATCTCTTCCTGCATATCAATGATCCACCCTTCATCAATAAGGGAAACAATGATATTTTTTTAGTTCAATTTATGAAATGAAGGCAAAATAATTACAAAATTTATTATCTCGAAAACATGTGCTTACACTCTTTTTGATGTCTCCCGAAATATTGTCCAACAAATGATCTTTTACAACAATTTAATCTTGAGGAGGCAGCTTCTTTGTCATCCTCTTACTCATTTTCTAATTAAAGATTGATTTACTTATTACTCATTTTATTATTATTATATTAATATGTTTTTAGTTAAATAGGATAAATAAATAGATAAGTGAAAGAAAATAAAATAAAATTATTTTCTATATAATTTTATGTTTGTGTAGACAAAATGATAAATAACACCATAAACTCAAAAAAATAAGATATAAAAATTCAAACTCACAACACATAAAATATTTAATCTAATAATATCTATATTGAGAGTTGAATTAGGTAATATGAAATGAGATTAATTGCTATGTATTTTCTGTGTAAATTTTTTTAAATAATCAGTATATCACAACTCATAAATATTTCTTTTTAAGTAATTAAAATTAAAGTTAATTGTAATTAAAATTTAATAATTAAGATTAACTGACATTGACATTATAAAATCACTTTATATTTCTTAAGAATTTAATTGATATATATATATATATATATATATATATATATATATATATATATATATATATATATATATATATATATATATATATATATATATATATATATATATATATATATATATATATATATATATATATATATATATATATATATATATATATTTTTTTTTTTTTTTGATAGTGTAAAACGTCTTCAAAACTATTGATTTATTTGAAAGATTTAATTTTTATTTTAACTATTTAAAAAATAATACAAATGAATTATTGTGATATATTAGCTGTATAAATTTTTTTATTCCGACTATACATTACAATTAATCTCATTTTTTTAACTAAAGAAAGAAATAAAAACATTAACAAAACCGCGTTTAGAATTTTAAAAAGTGCTTATACAAGACATTACTAATCATAAAACACTGCCACACCGTTTTGTCAGATTTATTCTAACAACTCTTTGTTGTTTTTTCCTTAGCAAATCCAGAGTAATACATGTTAGTTTCCTATAGTTGATTCTTTACACTAACATAATGCAGTGATAATAAATAAATAAATAAATATAATGGAATCCCAATTGAGTACGACTCTTCATTTCTATAATTCGGTGATAAAAAAGTTGAGTATTAATTGCTTAAATAAAAAGTGATTTTAGGCAAAAGCTTGATATAGATACATCATACATGTACAGTTTGAAATTTAGATTGAAAGAAACTTCATTCCTAAGTAATCATTTGACAGAAAATAAAAGTAAATAATTGAATCAAAGTTCTTATATTATCATTAAATTTTTTGAATTTAACAACAATATGGATATATTTTCTGAAGAATTGTTACATTTTTCAAAAAAAGTAAACTTTTTATAATTTTCTATTATTTAAAATCAATACATATATTAAATTAGGAACCAGATATGAACTCCACTAGATGTTTGTTGTGAAGGTTATATTAATTAATTAATTAATTAATTACTTGCAATTATGATTGGTATAAATTTTAAATAAATTAATATAAGAACTCTAAAGAAGAATAAAACATCATGTACAGTTGATGAAGATAATAAAATAATAGAGAATCAATCCCTAGAGACGTCGTTGTATGATTGGGTGTTTGTAGTTTTTAGAGACAACATTGTCAGGTTAACATTTTCTATTCTAATTTAATAACATTTTTTTTAATTATCTTCTGGATAAACTATGAACTATAATAATATTATATATTTTTCTGTCTTACATTTGTTTATACAAATTATAATTTTAATTAATTTTTATGAGAAATTTAAGTTAAATATATATAAATTACTTTATAAAAATATTCTTTATGAAATATAAGTTAAATGAATGATAGAAGAAAAATTAATAAACAACAAATTATATTATAAAAAAAGAAATATCGATGCTGTTATATATATATATATATATATATATATATATATATATATATATATATATATATATATATATATATATATATATATATATATATATATATATATATATATATATATATATATATATATATATATATATATATATATATATATATATATATATATATATATATATATATATATATATATATATATATGGAACAAGGTAGAATTAATGTTGTATTCGTATAATAAAATAATGCTCATAATTTTTTAATTTACATTAAATGAAAATATGATTATGAAACGAGATTTCATTAAAAATGGTCTTTTAGTTTCACTTATTCAATTTAATTATTGACAAAGTCAATTAATATTTACACGAGTAATATTATGAATTATTCTTTAGATCTAAAATGATAGTCAAATTTAACAATAGAATGAATTTAACAATAGAATATGACAATTTAACATTTAATTTGTATTTCATGTCTATATCATCGCGTATCTGTAATCATAGTGACTCTTAACACAAACACTTTTTAAGTAAAAAATAAGAGAAATGAAAAAAGACAAATTCATGGTATCTCATACATTAGAGTAACACGCGAAGAATTGTGTTATCTCAAATAGTTTTTTATTTATAAATATTTTTTTTAATAAAACAAACATAAGTGGTACTCAACTCAATTATAAAGGGAGAACAAGAACGAATTTCAAAAGCGCATCTCCCGAATTTAACATCCAAATAGTTTTAGAAAGAGAAAACTAACCAAAAGATCTACCACTAAGAAAATCCCAAGCTAAAAATTTCGCAACATATTCCTTTTCCCTTTAAGTCCACTTTTAAACAAGATGTCATTTCGAACTAATCAAATAGTCCTCGTAATAGAAAGCCAAATTAAAATCCTCCATTTTTTGTCACTCTTTTAAAAAGAGACTCAAACAATAAAAAATAATCAAACATAAAAAAGGTCAACTAATAAAATTTACCATTAAACAATCTAAAATAAAAGATCAAACCGCTTTTGCAACTATACAATCGATAAATAAATGAACATGAGTCTCCTTAGGACCAAAACATAACATACAAACAAGATAATGCGGTCTTTAAATAACGCCTTGGTTTTCCAACTCGACCCTTGTTTGAAGCTAATAATTAAGCAACCTCCATCAAAATAGTTGAATATTAGAAGGAACATTTGTGCTCCACACTATCTTTAAAAGAAGAAATCAGAACAGGGTTTGAGTATGTAACCTGATCCTGAAGTGCATAAAGCATATTAAAAGCGAATTTTATCAAAAAATCAGCTATAACATTGCTCCAAACAAACCAATCTGACTGATTTGTGGCTGGTGCAACATGTTGCAGAAAGGACATCAACAAATTGCGTTCAACAACTTCAGAGTCGAGCAAGTTGACCCGACTATTATAAAAATTCCATGACCAAGAATTCTGATACTTGTAACCTACATTAGCAATCCTTAGACTCAAATTCTGCAGACCCAGAAACAACATAGAAAATTAAATACATAAAGGTTCCTTGTCAATCCAACCGTCTTTAAAAAAATCAATATCACGTCCATTCTCAACCTTATTCGAAATACTCTTCTGAAACGAATTATTTTCAGGCAACCCAAACCCAACAAAATTCTTAAATTCCTCCATCACAATGAAAATTTAGGATCTAAAGAATTATTTTGAACCACAAATCAACAATTTTGTAAACTACAACTTCTTAACTAATATAATTAATTAGTTTATGTTTATAAGTTTCATATTTTTATTCTTTATGAGGTCTAAAATAGATTAATTAATTTTGTGAATTAAATAAAATTGGAAGATCCTATAATTTAACCATATAAAAAGACTAACAAACAATTAGACAAATTATTTATACATTTTTATTCATTAATCTTTCCACTCTACTTTAAAATTATGTATTTTTAGTAGATAGTTCGAAAAACCGTCAACTCCACTTGTTTTGAAGTTAAGATTCTCCCCACTAATAAACATATTTCTTCTTCAACATAATTGCTAGAATAAGAAGAAATCTTTAATCTATACTTCACTTAATTTTAAAATGAAACAACAATTACAAAAGGAAATAATTAAAGTATTTGACAATACATTATAAAGCACATCTGTCTTAGCATAGCACTACATATAAAGCATCTTTCTAATTATAAAATCACACACTAATCTACAACCCAATAATACACTCTTCAATATTAAAATACTTAAGACTACAACCCTAATATCTTTTGTTAAACCCAAAACAATGGATTTTTCCTAACAACTCCTTAGAAAAATATTAATATATTATTATATAATTAATTAGTGTATCTTTCCAAACCTGAAGTCCACTACAAACCCCTTTTTCTACTCACAAGTTAATATCAAAAGTTGGTAAGATCATATTAAAAGCCCCATGCAAGGTTCATTGGGCCTAGTCATAATCTCACCCAATGCCAACCAAATATTCTTTTTATGCATAGAAAAATATTATTACTTAATTATATAAAAGTTAAAAAAAAAATTGAATTCGCTACTAAAAATGCAATTTAATTTTTCTTAACTCAGTATTCGACTTTATAAGTGACTAATTTGAAGAAGACTAATTCCATCGTCCAGCAGAAATCTCATAATCACATGATAAAAACAAAATTTTATATACGATTTAATAAAAAAAGAAGAAGTTAGTTTAAAAACAATTTTCTCTTTGCAGAAATGATATTTGATTAACAATTATTTTATTATTTAATTAAATAAGTTGTTAAGTAAAGGTATTAGTAATAATTTGTAATTAGACTTTTGAGATAAAAAGGAGACCCTACTATTAATACAGCTGGTTACAACATAAGTAAGAATCATATCAAATAGATTTTGCAAGATAATTTCTAATTAGACTTTTTTGTGTGATTAGTGACTTGACCTATAATGAGATTTTATTCAAGACCCACGAAAATTCTTTTTTGGATTTGATGTGATGTTGGAATTATTGAAATTAAAAGCATATAATAGTAAAAAAATGTAGAGGGATAATGAAAGCTAGTTGAATATATTTTCTTTAATTAGTACTTTATCTTACAATGGATGCAATATAATCATAATACTTTGCACCATAGAATACAGAATCGGTCCTAAGATTTTACATTGAATATTTATAAAATTGAAAAAAAAAATATAACTGCCCAGAAAATTAGAAGCTGAAATAATATAAATAAAAAAGTAAAATGACTAATTTAATAGACTAAAAAATGTTCTACTAAATTAATAATGGCTTAATTATAATCCATGGGGTTGTTGGAATTAAATGTTTTCTATTCCTCTGAGCTTCATTTCAGGCGTAATGAAAGGTGATTAGAGTTCAATTTTCATTTGTGTTGTTTGATTTGAACCTGCATTTGAAAATAAATAAATTGGATTATCAAGGTCAAATTTTATATTCCTAATGAAAATGATATTTCATTAATCTTTCAATAATAATAATAATAATAATTTTAATATTTTATATTTATTTATTTATTATTACCGTTGAAACTTGGTGAATGTACTGGTGTTTCCCTGTTTGAAGTTTGGCCAAATCCCATCTGTACAATGGTGTTTAAGTCCTCCTCAGAAAATGTTAATGGAAACTGAAAAATAATAAGAAAAACAAAAAAAAAATTAAGAAAAGTTTAAAACAATAGTATAAAATAATCTACTTTTATATTACATCATCAATTAAATAATTGATAATTTTTTTTTAAATAATTTTTAAAAAATTCGACTGTCATCAGAATTTACGTATTTAAAATATTTATGATTGATTGACTATATACTAAATATGTCCACATTAAAGTAAATTTTTATTTAAATTATTATAAAATTTTATTAGTTACCTGAGATCCATTTTCAATAAACCCATTTAGTGAAGGTAAACCAAGATTATGGCACAAAGAAGAATCCAATGAATCCACTAAGCAATGTGTCCCACTTCCATTTAGAATGTTACTATGAATAACTTGATTTTGTTGAATTTGTGTCCCATAAAAAGATGGTGCTGTGGAATCTAATTGGAATATTGAGTTTTGCAATGAATTATTTGATTGAAATATCTGAAATCACAAAAGAAAAAAAATTAAAAAATTAAATAAAAAGCAAAAAAGTTTGTTGAAAAAGCAAATGAGACTTGAAACTTACATCTTTTGATACAACAACACTTTCAATACTTGTGTTAACAGAAGACAATTTCATAGACAAAAACTGAAAAGAAAAATATAAATATAAATAACTTAATGAGCAAGAAAACAAAAAAATAATAATAATTACATTTCATAATTGAGATCAATGCTTATTGGTGAAGAATTGATTACCTCTACTTGACGTTGTAATGACTGAACGTAATTTATAATTTCATCTAGCATAAGTGCTTTTCCAGTAACCTACAAAGAATAATCAATTATCTCATAGGCATAAGCTAAATTAGTAAAATGTACTAATTCTACTAACGTGAAATTAAATTGATTTGTTTTGTATTTTAATTTAGAAACTTTTAACTTTTGTTTGCAGTACCTTATTGCAACCTGGTACCAGATCTTGAAGAAGTTTCATTCTTTCACTTATTTTCTCCCTCCGAACCTATTTATAAAGAAATTAACGTAATGTTAATGCGATCGGTAAAAAATAAAAAATTTATATTTAAATTTGTAGTGTTTAATCTAAATTCAATGATTAATGATATATTGACTGCGTAAATACGAGAAATATGTATAACAAAAAGCGGTAATTCTTACGCGTTCGGCTAGACTGTGACTGTCAGTAGCTTGACCTCTTCTTGCTCTGACATGAATGTAATCTTTTTGAGGTTCAGGAGCTTTTGAGTTACTCTTGTTCTGTTTCTCTTCCTCTGCATTAGTATTGGTAGCAACTTTTTTGGAATCTTCCTCTATATTTATGCCACCATTTTCATTTTTCTCATTCTCATTTGACTTGCTTTTCTTTGCATTTAAGTCTTCACCACCCTAAAGTAAAAAAAATTATGACATTCAGAAAATTCTCAAAAAGTATTAAAAAAAAATGAAATTCATTTTAGTCTATAGTAAAAATATTAAAGAAACAATTCAGTTAAATCAGCTAGTTTGATAATTGTGTAAGAACATCAATAAAGCATTAAAAAAATAGTTCTGTTGATAATTGTGTAAGAACATCAGATAAATCATTAAAGAAACAGTTCTGATAAATCAGCTCAGTTGATAATTGTGTAAGAACATCAGATTTAGTTTTACCTTGGTAGGATTTGAAGAGTTTGAAGTTTTTCCTTTAGAAGAACTTTTTCTTTTCCTTGAATTCATATCAAGTGAAGCTTTCACACCAATTTCACCACCATTTGGAGTATTTTGCTCTGAGATTGTAGATTCCTCTTGAGAATTACCTACTTCAATTCCTTCATATTCTTGTTGCAATGGTGAATTCTTGTTCTCTTTGTTAACCATTTGAGTTCCTCCAATTGTTTGGAGCGAAGGACTACTCGAAACTCTTGGTAGTAACTTCGCTCCATTTTCGATTAAATTAACAGATCTTTGAGGTAATTCAACATTGTTCATCATCACCAACTGATTAGTACTTCTCTCATTGAAACTCTTGCTACCAAAGCAAGAGAATTTTGCAGCCCTTTGAACAAAACCAGGATCAGGTGAAAATTCAGGCATTGATTTTCCTCCTAAATGGTTCATCATTGGTACAACGTTGTTGACCTTAGAATGTTGTTGTGAGATCTCACCAAAATATCCCAATTTTCCTATCAATTCTCTCATCCTAAGATTCTCGGTCGGCGGCGATGCAGGAGATGAGACCATTGAACTCAGTGCTGAATCAAAGTTCAGATTTTGATCCGTTGACTTATCCAAATCCGGGTTGAAAAAACAACCTTGGGATTGGTTTAAGGAAGAATTCAGAAATGACGGTTGAACTTCCATGGATGAAGAAAGTGATTGCCATGTTGGCATTGGAGAATTTGAAGAATGAAGTGACTGTTCAAATCCAGCATTCAAAAAGAACTGGTTTTCCATTGTGGAATGGATAAATTTTCAGATGATGAATTATGAGACAGAACAAAATGAGCTTAATTCTGAGGTTGTTTTTGTTTATGTCCTTGAAACTAGAATCAGAATTGGGTTTGGATTGAAATAGAGACTTGAGAGGAAAGAGTGTTAGGGGAAAAGAGAGAGAAGGGAAAGGGAGGGAAGGAAAAAGATTAGGCTATCATGGGGTTAAATAGACCCAAAGGACAAATACAAATTTTGGGTTTACTATTTTTTATATAATAAATTATATTTCTATTATTAAAGGAACTTTAGTAAAGTGTGTCATACAGGTAAACTATAAACATAGAGCTGTTGTTATTCAAAGTACAATGTTCTTCAGAATATTTAATAAAATATTCAAAAGATAAGAATAATAATTATTTATATATATATATATATATATATATATATATATATATATATATATATATATATATATATATTGGTGAACACTCCGATACCCTTGAATTTAGTTGGATACTGCTATCTTTAACCAATCAAAAATTATGATTCAATGCCATGTCATTTTATTGTATCATTTTATTTTAAAATAAATTAAAATATTTTTACAATTTGCACTAAAGATACCGATACTCAATTACTTATCATTGGTACCTAAAAATTTACCATATTTTTGTTATGTATGTTATTTTAGGAGTATGGGAGGATTAATCTCCGTAAAAGGCGGAGGAGGGTGTGTATACTGCCGGGCATTGAACGTCAAAACAAAAACCCAAAATGTCTCCTCTCCTGCCCATCCTTTTCTTAAACTTTTGCATATAATGGAAGCCAGTAAATTTCGATAGCTCCATTTTACTTATTCTAATTTACTCTTTTGTTGTTTTCTTTGTATATTTTATTATTAATATATATCCATATTATTTCTGTTTTTAAACATAAGATTCTATTGCATTTTTTTAAATATAATTTTCTTATCAAAATAGTCTTTGCAATTAATATTGAATATTTTATTGAAAATGTTTGTTTGAGTGGTAATTCTTATTACTATGTTTTTTTGGTGTTCTCTTCTTACCTATTCAAATTTTTTAGTTTTCTTGTGTTTGTTTGAAATGCGTTGGTTATGAGTTTTAAATCAGGATCATAAGAGACTCTCAATCTTTTGAGGATTCATGTAACTTTTTGTCAAAAATATGCCTTACAAGTTTTCAAATAGTATCCTCAATATCCTTGGAAAATATTTTAAAGAAAATGAACTAGAAGTTATTCAAACTAGAGGCTTTATAGGATTTTATTCTCATTTGAGCTTGATAGACTTTTTGTTTTGCAACTATGGCTAAGAGGGTATTCTTCCTGTCAACGAGAGAAAGTTCTAGCGGCTATATGAGGGACAATAAGATGATCCTTAATAATTTTTTATAAAAAAATATAATGTAATTGTTCGTTCGTCATTAACCACATAATAAAGTGATACCACAAATTTTATATCTCTTAAGATGAAATTGTTTTGCAGGTAAAAGACATAGGTGTTGCAACTTCCAATCTAATCCATTGCTCCCTCGAATTTTGAACTAAAAAGTTTCTTCCTTGAAGAAGATATTCTCATATTCTTTAAAAAATTTACCCTTGAATTTTGAACTAAAAAGTTTCTTCCTTGAAGAAGATATTCTCATATTCTTTAAGAAATTTACATAGAAGGATAATAAGTATTCAGGGTTGATTAAATACCTAAATAATTGAGGGTCAATTTATTTCATTTAATCTAAGGTATACAATTCAATTCACACGCGGGAAGTATTATACATTCTCTAATCTCCACTTTTTATTATATTCATTTTGAATCTTTAACTGACATATGAGTTGGAGTGCTAATCTTGCAGGTCTACCTCGTGCCGCCACGCCGGAGATCAACACCATTGATTCAAGTTCCTAAATCCACCAACTGCATTCAATTTTGATTCTAGAACAAAACCGTGACATTGTCTGTGAGAATCGACTTATGATTCTAGTGTTTTCTAAAATTTTGTGTTCTCTCTTCAATTCGCTACTGCTGTGACCTCTGAGATTACCAAATCAAGAGCGATCGTAGTGAAATGTGAAGATCCTTCGTATTTGATTAAATCAATCATTATTTCAACTACGGTTCATCAAATTTTTGACTCTATGATTCCCATGAGAATTCCGCTTAGTAAAAGAATGAATGATCCTAGATCCAAATCCAGATCTACGCTAGAAGTACCAAAGAGTAGAGACAATTACCTTCAAGATCATGCTGAAGATTCTTGATCAACCTTCTAATCTCGCAGACGCGATACTTACTATGTCGACTTCAAAGATATGAAGAGTTCATAGCTACTTCTGGCGAAGATCCGTCACCAGAGCACCTTCCTAAAGGTAACAAAAGATCTCTAAACGATGAACAGAGACCGCCTCAAGCCAGATCAGTATATCACGATTAAACTCGTATTGTGACTAAAGCTTTTTAATCGCGATGAAGTGAAGTGAAGTTTTAACGCAAACTATCTGCGACCAAAGTAGTGATCACCATAGATAGTGCTACGCCCCACCATGTTGCAAAATGTTAGAGATTTCGATTCTACTTCCTTACGTTTTCTTCTCATCACTTAGAACCAAAACATGGTTGCTTTCAACGGTGTTTTGTTGGTAAATATCCTCTTCCATATGGTTGTGGAGCACTGGTCAAGAGATAAATGTGTCTGAGTGTACGTACATTCAAAGAACAAGACCGTTGAGCAAACTAGAGCTAAGAGCCACCCGACAATCCCAATAATGTCCACTAATGAAGAAGTCTATACAAAATGACTCATAAAGAACATTGTAACACCCCATTTTTAATAATTTATTCGTCGTGTATTTTTGGTGTATTGTTGGTCTTGTTAAGGTATGCGTGCTTAGATGTTTTGGTGTAAGAGTCCTAGTAGGATGAGCTGCCTTAAAGTGTGGTTAGTAATGGTGAAAGTAGTAATAATAATATGACTAATTAAACATTATTATTATTATTATTATGTTAATAATATTAGTATAATTAGTATTATTATCATTTCATTTTAATTATAATAAAGGTTTAATTAGTAAAACGTTAAGGCGAGGGTATTAGGGGAAATTAAGCTTAATAAGAAAATTAGAGGAAGTTTAGTCATAACAACTTTTGGGAGATCAAGGGAGAGCTAGGAAGAGGAAGAACTCTGCTAGGGCAATCTTCATAGAGCAAATTCACAGGATTTTCTTCAAGGAATTGGGGTAAGTGAGGAGAAAAGGGTTCATTATTGGTGATATTAACATGATATGGCAGTGAGGGGTCCTTTCCCTCGTAGGATTTTTCTGTGAATAATGATGTCTGATGAATCTATTGCTTGTGTAATTGTTGTTGTGAATTCGATCTAGTTTAATTGAATTCTTGTCTGAAATATTATTGTTGTTGTTCTGTATATTGCATTGTATGTGCAGATTTGTGTTGTTGTAGAAGAAGAGTGACGAATCTAGATCTAGAACACTGATAAAACTGAATTTAGTAACATTAGAGTGAAATAATAATATGAGTAAGAGTGTAAAACTGATGTAGGAAGCTTCCTAGGACTGATATGAAGTGTGAAAACAAGGACCATAGTGGACAAATTCATAATGAAGAGGAAAACATGAGAATTTGGTGTGTCTCTGTCCATACGGGTAATATGTATGCCATACGTGTATGAAGTGGCATGAAATTGGGGCATTACTTGTAATAAAGGGTGATTACGCATATGAGGAGCATTTTGGCACGACCATCTGCCCATTTTCGTAGGATACACGTAGAAAGGCTGGCAATACGCATATAAGGAGGCAATACACATATTGACTTGAGAGTGAGGACTAATATGCGTAAGGATGGGCGTATGGGGGCATGACAGCTGGTCCATACACATATGACCAAATGCAATACGTGTATGACCAGGCTTGTAGGGCAATTTTGGCGTTTTCGCGATTTTTATCCCGATTTCACGTCTGATGTCGATTATCTTGATCTGAGGTATTGGTGTAGACCTTAGGACTTAATTAATAGAGAATTGGTGATAGAAAATTAATTAATAATGAAACTTAGATGAATTAACTCGGCGATTAATTATTTAAGTCACGTGAGGAACTTTTGGTGATTATATGGATCTTATGTTGCATATGTGATCAGATGGATCATGTAGATGTATAATGTGGTGTTTATACATGCTGTATGCATAATCATTATCATACATACATTGAGGAATTGTTGGTGGGATGATTCGTTGTCGGATGGGCGTATGTGATTCATCCGTACTCCATTGTGGAAAATGTTGGAGATAAGTCATTGTTGAATGGACGTATGTGATTTATCCAGATTCTTTATGAATCAAGTTCGATTGAATGAACTAAGGTGAATCGGTACCACATGCATTGTGTCATTGTTGAGTCACATTGCATAATTATTGTTGTTGAATCATAAGTCGTTGTTGCTAAATCTTGTTGTATATGTTGGTTGTGTGAGATACTATCCTTGGAATGTTTTATGCACCGTTAATTATTGAATACATTTCCCACCCCTTTTCTATTGCTTTTGTATCTGTGCTTCCTTTGAAGTACAAATAATCCAGGTACTTGAGTGTGTGTGGACTGTGTGTTGTCTGTTCGAGTCATAGGACTACTCTGATACATAACACAGGACTTGGGGAATTTTTTTTGATGTTTTACTATTTTTAATTACTTTGGTACGTATCATATTTCATTTGTCAAAACTTTATAAACCAAGAATTATTGACGAATATTGTTGATGTTTGGAAAATTGCCATAAGTTGAATAATTCAGATTTTCTGCTGTTTTAATAAGAAGTTTTGTTGTTATTATTGTTGATGTGGCATTCCACTTTGGACATGAGAAGAACTATAAATATGTTGTTTTGTTTGCCAAGAAACATCAATGGATGATCAGAAGATGTTGGTATTTTTCTCACTAACTACATAACACTAACTTGTTCCAATGAAGCTTCAACAAATAGAAGAATATCGTTTACTAAGGCTAAGTGGGAAAATTTGTGATCCCTTCGAGCAAGTAAAATATGAGTCCAAGGATTTTGATGGTTATTATCAAGCTAGAAGTATATTAGCTTTATAGTTATCTAGATTCACTAAGTAGAATAATATCTTGAGAAATAAGACAAAAAGAGAGGAAAAGATGGGATATGTGTAGGGATGGAAAACGGGCATGCCCGTCCCGTTTAGGATCGTCCTGCAAAAACCCGCAAAAAATGGGTCATTCAATACGCAAGACTTTGTAGAAATGGCAGAATATCTGAGGGAGTCTAATGATGTTCCGGAGACCTCAACTCCACAAACACATGGGGTGAATCAACAACAAGGGTAACGAGTGCAGCGAATGAGGATACCTAGGGGATGTGGAACCGGCGGGCGGTATGCCCAACCCGGTCGTGGTCATTAAATTATGTAGTTTTAATTATAATTATGTATTATGTTTCATCTATTATTATTTAATGAAAACTATTATTATTAATATCATTTTAAATTATTTATTTTTTTAATATTTTTTAATAAAAATTTGAATTTGTACATGGTCACCAAACCAATTGGCGACCCTATACAACATTTGTAGATAGGCACTAATTGGAATGGAGACTCCTCATGATGTCTCCAAACCAATTGGCGACCCCTCTATAAGGGTATACATGGTCGCCAATTGGTTTGGCTCCCCTTCACAAAGTTTTCAAAAACTGGGGTTCTTTGGGAAATTTTTAAAAAAATGGGATATTTGGGGATTTTTTTTCCAAAAAATAGGGTATATGGGTTAAAAATTCGTCAGACTTATATAATAAAAAAAATCAGATTTATGTATTTTTAAAAATCTATTTAATTAAATATTTAAGATTTGGACTATTAAATATTTAAGATATAGACTGACATTATAAATATCAAATACATATACATATGTATATATATTAGAAAATAGATTGACATATATCTATATGTACATATATTAAAAAAAATTTAAATGGATTGACCTACATATGATTATGCATAAATATTAGGAAAAAAAGTTAAATAAGTTGGTCTATATGTGCATATATAGATCAACGTATAAAACTTCTTAAATAATGTAAATTAATTGAAATATTTAGTAAATTAATATACTTTTTTAGATTAGATCAAACTTTTAAAAATATTAAATGAAATAAAAATAAGAGCATATATGATAGACCATAGATCAGACTCAAATCATATAAGTTTATCGTAGATCAAATTCAAACATTCTAAAGTTTGGCCTAACCTATTTCAACTGTAATTAATTTTTTGGTCTCCTATCCTTTTGATATGATTATATAAAAGAAATTATAACACACATTAAGAATTTTAGTTAACAAAAGTTTATTTTATTGATTATATATAAAAATTATCACACACATTAAGAACTTTAGTTAACATTTTCTTTAATATAAAAAATTAGTTAAATTTTTAAAATCTCATTCAAAGAAATATCTCCAATTATAATAAAAGAATCATTAATCTCGTTATTGTAGTATAGTGAATTGATTAAGAGACATTTTAGGTAGATTAAATAAAGCATAACTAACTAATTTATATATTTTTATATAATTAAATGTGATTAAATTTTGGTTACATTTTTAATTCATGAAACTAGTGTGATACCCGTGCAATCGCACGAGTCATGTCTGTATTCACACGCTATGTTTCGAAAATCATTTGTCAATGTATAAATTTTTTATCAATCTCTAAAATTTATACAGTGTATCTAATATAATAAATTTTTGAATCCAAAAAAAAAAATTACATACATTACAAACGATTACAATTTTAAAATATCAAAATTATTGGAACAATTATTTTTTATAACATAAAATTCAAATTTATTAAATGGATACATATTATACGATTTTTTGAATGATAACTAAATGAAAAGATGAAGTCAAAAAAAGAATTGAGTAATAATAAATGATTAAGTACATCACATGTCTACCAAACCATCATTTGTAAAAGTCGAATTCATTATTTAATTGGTTAACATTGACATAGCTACAAATATATATGTTTATATCTACCCGTGAATCAAGATGAGTTAATTTTAAAACTATAAATGATTTTCCAATTCAAATAACATTACATTTTAGATATTAGTAAATTTTTCTAAACTTAAAATTTATAACAACTTCCCATCAAATATCATTTTTAAATCCTTCTTATTATATCATATTTACCATTTTTACAAACCTACAATATATATGATAACTCTCCATCAAATTTCAGTTCTAAATTAATATCTACACTTCATGGTATCTTGAAAATAAAACTAAATTGATACGTTTAATAATATTAAATCTGTTTGATTCTATCTACCAAACCATCATTTGTAAGGTTTGAATTCATTCTTCAATTGGTTAACATTGACATAGTTACAAATATATTAATAATATAAATCAACTTTTAACTTTAGCAAGAAAAATATTTAAAAGATTCACATCAAAATGAACAATCTACAATATAACCTCTAATAGTTACGTTCACATCTACTCGTGAATCAAGATGAGTTAACAACACTCAGTTGAATCTAGATGAGTTAATTTTAACACTACAAATGATTTTCCAATTCAAATAACATTACTTTTTAGATATTAGTAAATTTTTCTAAACCTAAAATTTATAACAACTTCCCGTCAAATATCAATTTTAAATTCTTCTTATTATATTATTGTTCGTACCTGGAGATCAGGATCCGATACGGCTGGCTTCGAGCGTAACTGAAAGATGGTTGGTGATGAAAGGAGGGGGTGTACCTGCAAGGCACTCCGATGCTAAAGTAAGTAACCGAGCAAAGAGTGAGCAAGTACGAGAATTAAGGTCAGAGAATTGAATACCTGACCCTCCCAAATGAAAGGGTTTATATAAGGGGCTAAGTGGAAGATTATTGGTCTACACCGTTGGGCGTGGATCGAGGAATCCGTAAAGATAGGTAACGGTCAAAACTAGCCGTTGGAGGGCTTTGTCTTGGTCAGTACGCTCTTGGTCGACAGAGACCACTATCCTTGATTCTGCTCGACGTCGAGCGCTTCTGCTAAGTTGGTTTGCTTGGCTCAATTATGGGAATTGGGTCAGTCCAGAACAGGAGCCCCCCAAGTCATTGCTCGTACGGAGGAGCAGTGACTTAGTAATGGTATACGGCTCGAGGACGAGCAGTATCTTGGCTAGGAATTTTATGTTGCCGACCTTCGAGGGGCGAGCAGTTGGTACGTTGCTTGACAGGAGAATGTGAAATGAAAAGCTGGAATATTTGGGAATTCGCGCCTATTGATGATATGACGGCTAGCCTAGAGGCTAGCGTGTAGGAGTCACGTGTTCTTGCACGTGTTTCCCTCCTTATAAATAGGATTTCCAGGCTTCATTTTGAACTTTTCGTTTCATCTTCTTCTCCGACGTCTTGCTCGTTCACCAACCTCCGCTCACAGCCGTCGACCACCGCATTCTACCGTCGACCACCGATTCCAGACTCTACATCTTCTGCAAATGGCTTCTCAAGCACAAGGTACAACTTCTTTTTGTTGTTTTCAGTAGTTATAGGTTAGATGTCTTAGAAATGCATGCAGTTTAGGGTAGTTTTAGCGGTAGTCTTAGATTTAGAGCCAGTAAGCCCTAGAACTTCTGCCACCGTTGTTGGTCGGTTGCAAACCCTAACTCATGGTCGATGTAGGTGTTGGTCGACCTTGACTTGGGATTTCGATAAGTATTTTAGGCTAGATCCCGTAATTTCTGACGTTGGGTGTAAGCCATCGCTTTGAGCGATGGTCAGCCAGGGCTACAGCTCGGGACCCTGTTCCTGGGTTGATGCGCGCCCTTTCACTTGTCGAGCGGTGGAAGGGTGGATTTGATATTCTTAATTGAATTCACTGACGCCTTTCCTCTGCTTTTCAGGTGAAAACTCGCTCATGGACCCGTTGGATGTGTCCTCGGAAGAGACGTCCTCAGAAGATTATGGATCTTCTGCGTCAGTCCCCTCTGACTACGGGAGTTCCTCGGGAGACTCGGATGCGAGCACTATGGAAGAAGGAGCTTCAACAGACTCGCCACGATGTCCTGAACAGATAAGGATCTCGCCCGAAGAATGGGTGGTGGAGGATCTGCTGGACAAAGTGTCCTTGTTCTCAAGGCCTCGAGCGGAGCCGCTGCCCGTCGTTGCCGACCTTGCCGACTGGGTTGTGACTTGCCCAGGAGATGATGACCGCATCTTCTCGGATTTTGGAGGTCGGGCGTTCTCCATGTACGAGTATGCGATTTCGGTCTTGGGGGTAACTTTGCCCTTCAGTGACTTGGTATGTGTTGTGCTCGGGCATCTGGGTGTTGCTCCATCTCAGCTACATCCTAACTCGTACGCGTTTTTGAAGGAATTTGAGGTGACGTGCGCCCATCTGGGTGTTGGTGCCATGCTCCATCTATTCTTCCGTCTGTTCTCCCTGCAGCGTCAAGTCGGGCGAGGGACTGATCGAAAGGGGTTCGTCTCTTTTAAACAGAGGACAAAAATTTTCAAGGCTCATTCAGAGTCCATCCGAGCTTTCAAGATGGACTATTTTCTGATCAAACCCGCGAGCACGGTGGCTGTGAGGGTGCTGAGCTTTCTAGGGATAGATACCGATGAGAATGATGAACCCAAGCTCGACGACTAAAGGCATGTGATCCCGAGGAGGCTTTGGTTATTCCCCTTCTCCTGGAGTTACACCCACTATGAGAGGTCGGTTAGTGAGTTCGTCCAGGTGGGGGACTCTTTGAGCGAGGATGACGCGGCCAGTTTCGAGGCCTTCAGGAAGTTGATAGCGTCTTTTACCCCGACCCCCTGCTGGACGGAGAAGGGAAAGTTATGCTGGATCAAGATGGGGGGGAAGCTGTGGAGCGTCCCTTGATCGACGTCACAGTTTTGCTGGCGTGCAATACCGGGCAAGAAGTGTCCGAGTTTTTTGGTATCTGTTTTACTTCTGTTTGTCATATCTTTGATATTATTCTGTCATCCGTGATTGACCTAATTTTCTTTTTCCCTTTTCAGGCTCCCTGTCAAACCCGCTCGACAAAATACAAGAACGCTTGCGTCAGCAGCAGCAGAAGAAGAGATCGAGGGTCGTGCAGACAAAGCTAACCGAAACTAGTGGCTCTGGGTCGGGTCCTTTGGTACAGGGTTCTCCGAGCGCTTCGACCGGGTCTCTGATGAAAAAGCATAAGTTCGTAGCGACTGTGGACCTGACGGCTCACGCTCCTCCCAAGCCGAAGCACGCGCTGCCTCCGTGCTTCGTGAAACGCAATTTCTTCGAGGCGACGAGCATGGAAGTAGACCGTGCAGATTCCCTGTACCTGGAAGGTAAGGATCGTCATGCCCGGCGGTTGTCTCTGGCGCAGGACGCAAGTGTTGTCATGCGGGTCTTGACGATGGCCTGGCTGACGGCTGAAGGAAATCCTGGGCAGGAGAGGGAGATGGGGAGGCTGAAGGAGCAGCTGGCTGCCGCTGAGGAGAAGGTGAAAGCGGCCACTGAAGAAGCCAGTGCCACGGCCAGGGAGTTGACCGAGCAAGGAAACATTATCGCTAAACTGGAGGTCGACAAGAAGAGAGCCCTGGAGCTAAACAGGAAAATGAAGGATGCCTTCTTCCCAAAGGAGGATGAAGATGCTGAACCTAAAAGCACGGTGACTAGGGCTCATTTCCTAGCTCGGATCGACCAGGATATGGAAGATCTGAACTCGTCAACTGAGCTCAGTTTCCAGAACGCTGTGGAGCAGATAAGGGCTCTTCATCCTGACTTAGCCTTGGACGTCAGTCAGATCAGCTATCTATACAAGGTCGAGGATGGCCAGATTGTGGTTCCCTCTGACTTGGTAGCGGAGGATTCATAGTCGGGGACGAATGTTCAGCCTGGCCAACTCGAAGTGCAGCCGGACCAGGACGAGGCTCGACAAGGGGAGGATCGACCTGATGGTGAAGATAGTTAGTTCTTGGTCTGTGTGCCTTGTAATTTATTCTGTTTTTTTTTGGGGCGTGGTCCCCTTTGTAAGTAATTATGAACAAGTCGGCCCAGCGAGGTCGCATTTTTGTGCTCACAATTGATGTTTACTAATACTCGTTCGTTTCATTATATTTACTGTTCAATTGCTCGTCCGTCGGAGGACTGTTTTCTTTATATTTAAAATGTTAAGTGTTTGTCGTGCGTTTTTGCACTAATTGGATATGATCGAATGTATACGGGGTGTGTTTGTGATCCATTGGTTTGGGGAACCAATTAGATTCTGGAGTTTTCGCTCCTGGCCGGTGCCCGGGCCAAGGTAATGGCCCGGGCTCCATGGCTTGAACGTCCCATCGTGAGCTGGGGTTCTACCTGGTCGTGGTACTTAGGCAACGTCAGACTCATTTGAGTATCCGCCCGTGCGACAGGTTTCTCCTTCCCTTGGAGGGAGATCCCGGTGATCATGTTATTTTTGGGCTGTCGTGCTTGTACCTAGGCACGCAGTTCTTGGTCAGTCCTATTGCTCCTCGTTTGAGAGTTGAGCAAGGTGGCCTTGTGAGTTAGCTGTAATATTGTTTGAGCTTCTCGGTGTTCCACGGCCGAGCAAGCCTTCCCCGTGTAAATTTTCTAAATAATAGGCTCCGTTTTCGGTTTTTGCTCGGACGCGATATGGGCCCTCCCAATTGGGCGTAAGTTTTCCCTCGCAGGGGTCCCTGTGATTTCTTCTGAAAACAAGACTGCCTACTTCGAACGTTCATCTTATGACTTTAGAATCGTATCGAGCGGCTATTTTCTGTTTGAGAACGGTCTCCCAAAGAGCAACTTCTAATCGAACTTCCTCGACCAGGTCAAGCTCGTCCCTCAAAGTCTCGGAGTTGGTGTCCTGGTCCATAGGGGATTCTGTGCGTCTGGATAAGATGTGCATTTCTATAGGGATCACTGCCTCGGTCCCATACGCCAATCGGAATGGGGACTCCCCAGTTGTTGAGTGGGGGGTGGTCCTATATGCCCATAGCACGCTATGTAGCTCCTCGACCCAGTGCTTCTTATGTTCGTCCAATCTTCGTTTCAAGCCTCTTAGGATTACCCTATTCGCGGCCTCTGCTTGCCCGTTAGTTTGGGGGTGCTCCACCGAAGCGAAATGATGTTTCGTTCCTATTGATGCAACAAATTCTTTGAAGTATTTATCTGTAAACTGAGTGCCGTTGTCGGTCACAATGGCGAGCGGTACTCCGAACCAGGCGAGGATGTTCCTCTTGAAGAAACGTAGTATGTTGAGTGCAGTAATTTTGGCTAAGGCCTCAGCTTCTATCCACTTGGTGAAATAATCGACGCCTACAATTAGGTATTTGTTTTGGCCGGATCCGACGATGAATGGTCCTAAGATATCCATCCCCCACCATGCGAATGGCCAAGGCGACGATAGTGATTTTAGCTCGGACAGGGGTGCTACGTGTACGTCCTCGTGTCGTTGACACTTGTCACACCTTTTCACATGCTCCTTTGCGTCGTGTTGGAGTGTGGGCCAATAGTATCCTGCTCGAAGAATTTTTCAGGCCAACGACCGTCCGCCTGGATGTTGCGCATTAATTCCTTCATGGACTTCTCTTAGCACGTGTGGGATGTTCTCTTCTTCTACGCACCTGAGGAGGGGTGTAGAGAATCCTCGACGATACATGCGTCTACCCACTAGAGAATATGAGCATGATCTTCGTTGTATTGTGCTGGCCGTTTTCGGGTCGGTCGGTAACTCTCCTTTAGTCAGGTAGTTAAATGTTAAATACTGGGGTCATCCAGCAGTTCGTGTCGCCCACGAGATTAACGTCTAGGTGGATTGATGATTACCCAATGCTTGGTCGGGGAAGCGTTTTCTATATGACAGATTTGTTGTTTCCCTTCCTTTTAGTGCTTGCCAACTTGGAAAGGATGTCGACCGGGTATTGTTCTCTCGCGGGACGTGTTTGACTTCCACGCTTCTGAATCGCTTTAGCTCGCTTTTTACGAGGGCCAGATATTCGACCATGTTATCGTTTTTGACTTGAAAGTCTCCTCGGACTTGGCTAGCGACCAGCTGAGAATCCGTGCAGATTGTGATTTCTTCTGCCTCCAAGTCGGTCGCGAGCCGTATGCCTGCTAGGAAGGCCTCGTACTCCGCCTGGTTGTTGGAAGTGGGAAAAGATAAGGTTAAGGATACTTCGATGATGTTCCCTTCCTTGTTCTCCAGAATAACCCCGGCTCCGCTACCCGCTGGGTCGGATGCCCCGTCCACGAAAATAGTCCACCTGGAGGAAGATTTTGGCTCTTGCTTGGTGAAAGTGAGTTCTGCCACGAAGTCGGCCAGTTCTTGAGCTTTGAGAGCTTGTCTTCCCTCGAATTTGATGTCGAATTCAGATAGTTCCAACGACCATTTTAACATTCGTCCGGCCATATCTGGTCGACCGAGCAATTGTCTTATGGGTTGGTCGGTTCTTACGATGATGGTGTGGGCCAAGAAATAATGGCGTAGCCTTCTGGCTGTAAAAAGGAGGGCCAGGGCCACCTTTTCTACCTGGAGGAACCGAATTTCCGGGCCATGGAGTGCTTTGCTCGTAAAATAAACAGGCTTCTGCCCCTCGGGTAAGTCGCGTACGAGGGCCGCGTTCACTGCTTCGTTTGCAACGGCAAGATAGAGATAAAGTATCTCCCCTTCTTCAGGTCTGGAAAAAACTGGGGTTCACTTAGTGCCCTCTTCAGGTGGGACAACGCTAGCTTGCACTCCTCCGTCCATTCGAAAGTTGCCTCTTTGCGGAGGAGCTTGTAAAAGGGGAGAGCGTGTTGAGCGGATTTCGCTACGAACTGAGCAAGGGAAGTGAGGACCCCGTTTAGAGATTGTATGGATTTTTTAGAGGTAGGAGTTGGGAGTTCCGCGAATGCCCGACATTTGTCGGGGTTGGCTTCGATGCCTCGCTCGGTCAAATAGAATCCGAGGAACTTCCCTGCTCGGACACCAAATGTGCACTTCTCGGGATTGAAACACATTTTGCATTTTCGTGCCTGATCGAACACTTTTCGTAAGTGGGACGCGTGGTCTGTCTCTTGTTGAGATTTGACGTTCATGTCGTCCATATATACTTCGAGCATATCCCCGATTTCTGCCCGGAATACCTTATTCATCATGCGTTGATATGTCGCGCCTGCGTTTTTCAGGCCGAAGGGCATGACGTTATAATAGTAGTTGCCCGATTCGGTCATGAAGGCCGTGTATTTTTTGTCGGACACGGCCATGGGTATTTGATTATACCCTGAGTAGGCGTCCATGAAGGACAATAGTTTGAAGCCGGACGAATTGTCGACCAATTTATCAATATTAGGTAAAGGGTCATGCGTCTTTCGGGCATGCCCGGTTGAGATCAGTATAATCAACACACATTCTCCACTTTCCATTAGATTTTTTCACAAGTACAACATTTGAGAGCCAGGTTGTGTACCTGGCCTCGGTTACAAATTTTGCCTCTAGGAGGTCTGTAACAGCAGATTCAGCTGCTTCAGTTTTTTCGGTCGACTGCTTCCTCCTACGCTGGGCGACCGCTTTGTGTGTTGGGTCGATGGAGAGGTGATGGCAGGCTGTCTCGGGGTCGATTCCTGGCATCTCTGCGGCGCCCCAGGAAAATAGATATGCGTTCCCTTTGAGGCAAGCTTCCAACTGTCGTTTTGCCAAGTCGGGCATATGTGCCCCGATCTTAACGCACCGGGTTGGGTCATCTCCTAGGGGAATCAGCTCGAATTCTCCGTCTGGGACTGGTCGGGATAGTGAATCTGTTGGCTTTTGGATGCCCTCGTTGTCGTCTGAGAACCTGCAGTCCAGGTCGATTGAGTCTACCTGGGGGAAGGCCCTGGGTGTTTGTGGAACATCTGGTGAGCTCAATGCTGAAGGGTTTTGTTGGTAAGATATTGAGCTAAGACCTTTGGATGCTGCTTCGAAACACCGGCGAGCAGCATCGATGTCTCCGTGTAGCATGGCAACCTTGCCCGAGGTAGTATAATACTTCATTTTCAGGTGGACGGTGGATGGCACAGCGATTAGCTCGGCCAGTGTTGGTCGTCCCAGAATGCACTGGTATATCGACGGGCAGTCCACGACTAGGAACTGGACTCAGACCGTCCTGGCTGTTTCAACTGCTCCGAAGGTGACAAACAGATCGACGTAGCCCCACGGTCGGGAAACTGCCCCGTTGAATCCTTGCAAGTCTGATCTGACGTACGAAGTCAGGTGTGTTTCGTTCAACTGGAGTGTTGAAAACAGCTGGGAGTACATAATGTCGCAGGAGCTGCCTTGGTCCACCAAGATTCTTCTCACATCGAAATTCACCATTCGCGCCCGGATGAGTAGCGGGATGCTGGCGTTTGGCGCTCCTCCTAAGAGTTCTTCTCGGTAAAAGGCAAGGGGTACCAAGCCCTCTCTTGGTGGGTCCAGGTTTGCGTTTTGCACGGGTCCCTTCGCAATCAGCTGGTCGAATTTTCGCTTTACGGATCCGACCGTGATTTTGTTGAACCCTCCTCCTGAAATGACCATCGCGGATGGAAAGGTTTCCCATGGACTATGGGAGGAAAAGTATCCCGGGCTTCCGGTGTGATCGGGTAGGAAGAAATCTTCTGGGCGATAGATGCTCAGGGAAACCTGCATGTTCGCATCTGCAGGAACGTGTATAGCCTCCTCGACCTTTTGAGTCTCCTGTGCTTCTTGTCGAGGAGTGTCTCTGGATTTGGTGAATTGTTTAAGGTGCCCGTCCTTGATAAGAATTTCGATTGCGTCCTTAAGATGGATGCAGTCTTCTGTGTTGTGGCCATGACTTTTGTGGAATCTGCAATATTTTGTTTTATCTGTGCCCGGTTTTCTGGGCTGCTGCTTCGGAAAGCGTACCCCTGCTTGCCGGAACTCTGAGTTGGCACATTCGGACAAGATTTTCTCTCTGGAAGCCAGGAGTGGAGTATATTCGTGGAATCGGCCGACGGGTCCTCTGTGCTCCCGCGGTTCACGGGAGCGATCGTCTTTTATTTTGTCTCTTCCCCGACGAGATGTCGAGGGCTCATCGACTCGGTGGGGCTTTGCGTCTTCGCGACGCCAAGTGTCTCTTACGGAGCTGGCTTCCTGCTTTTCCTCATACTGGATATAAACTTGGGCTTTTAGTAAGAACGCATCGAGGGTGGAAGGGGTCTCGATGCCGACTTCCCGGTGAAAATCTGTTGAAGGGCGCAGTCCTCGTTCCAACAAATACTTCTTCATATCGTCGGTTGTGGATACTTGAACTGCCTCTTTATTGAACCTTTCGATGTAAGTTCGCAAAGGTTCGTCCTTCCCTTGGATGATCGCTTCGAGCGAAGCTTCTGTCTTTGGGTGTCGCCTTGAGGCGGTGAAGTGCCTGGAGAATGTGCGTCCAAGTTGTTTCCTGGAAGTGATGGATTCAGCCTCAAGGCTTTTGTACCACGTCATCGCTCCTTTCCTTAGTGCCGTAGGAAAGAGGCGACATTTTATCGCTCCTCGTACTCCTCGGTAGTCGAGCAGGGCATCGATATTCTCGATATGCTCGTCCGGATTTGTGGTTCCATCGTACGAGCCTAGCGGTGGGGGTTTCTCTAAACCTCTTGGAAGTTTAGCCGCCATGATTTCTGACGAGAGGGGACCCCGAGCGTCCTCGTCCTCGCTGGAGTTGAATGAAGGGGATCTGTGAGCACGCTTCTTCGTTCGCCGAGGAGATGCAGATCTTGATTTGCTCCTTCTTGATATTCTTGGAGGGGAAGACCGCAGAGGGGACTGACGAGGTCGTTTGTCGCCAGTGGATTCGTCGACGTGTCCTTTCCTCTTTCTCTTGGGAGGAGAGGGACTGCGCCTTCTCTGGTGTCTCGCAGGAGACTGGGGTCGACTGTAATTGTCTTCGAGACGAGCGATTTTCTCGCCATGGGCGAGGAGCCGCAGATTTATCTGATTTAGGATTTCGGCCAGGGCGGCGAAGTCAGATCCTGAAGGAGTCGAGGGAAAGAGGGCTTCCGGGAGACTCTCCAGAGGTTGATCGCGGTCGGGAGAAGGCGATGTTGTCTTCCCGTTTGGGTGATCTTGCACAGTTTCTTCGTGCAGAGGATGATGAATGTTGCTCTCACGTTGCGTGAGGATCATGAAGTCGTTTGATCGGTTGTCCGGATTGTCTCGAGCAACCATGGATCTTGGTAAAAACTTTGGTTCTTTGAATACTTTGAGAGAGAGAAGAACGGGGAAATCAGTTTCCCACAGACGGCGCCACCTGATCGTACCTGGAGATCAGGATCCGATACAGCTGGCTTCGAGCGTAACTGAAAGATGGTTGGTGATGAAAGGAGGGGGTGTACCTGCAAGGCACTCCGATGCTAAAGTAAGTAACCGAGCAAAGAGTGGGCAAGTACGAGAATTAAGGTCAGAGAATTGAATACCCGACCCTCCCAAATGAGAGAGTTTATATAAGGGGCTAAGTGGAAGATTATTGGTCTACACCGTTGGGCGCGAATCGAGGAATCCGTAAAGATAGGTAACGGTCAAAACTAGCCGTTGAAGGGCTTTGTCTTGGTCGGTACGCTCTTGGTCGACAGAGACCACTATCCTTGATTCTGCTCGACGTCGAGCGCTTCTGCTAAGTTGGTTTGCTTGGCCCAATTATGGGAATTGGGCCAGTCCAGAACAATTATATTTATAATTTTTACAAACCTATAATATATATGACAACTTCCCGTCAAATTTCAGTTCTAAATTAATATCTACACTCTATGGTATCTTGAAAATAAATGTAAATTGTCATGTCTAATAATATTAAATCTGTTTGATTTTGTCTACCAAACCATCATTTGTAAAGTTTAAATTCATTCTTCAATTGATTAACATTGACATAACTACAACTATATACTAATAATATACACCAACTTTTAACTCTAGCAAAATAAATATTTAAAAGATGGTCATTAAAATGAACAATTTACAATATAGCCTCTAATAGATACATTTACATCTACCCGTGAATCAAGATGAGTTAACAAAACTCAGTTGAATCCAAATGAGTTAATTTTAAAACTACAAATGTTTTTCCAATTCAAATAACATTACTTTTTAGATATTAGTAAATTTTTCTAAACCTAAAATTTATAACAGCTTCCCGTTAAATATCAATTTTAAATTCTTCTTATTATATCATATTTACAATTTTTACAACCCTACAATATATATGACAACTTCTCATCAAATTTCAGTTCTAAATTAATATCTATACTTTATGGTATCTTGATAATAAAAATAAATTGATACGTTTAATAATATTAAATCTGTTTGATTTTGTCTACCAAACCATCATTTGTAAAATTTAAATTCATTCTTCAATTGATTAACATTGACATAGCTAAAACTATATACTAATAATATGCACCAATTTTTAACTCTAGTAAGATAAATATTTAAAAGATGGTCATTAAAATGAACCATCTACAATATAGCATTTAATAGATAACCGTGAATCAAGATGAGTTAACAAAATCCAGTTGAATTCAGAAGAGTTAATTTTAAAACTACAAATGATTTTCCAATTCAACATTACTTTTAGATATTAGTAAATTTTTCTAAACCTAAAATTTATAACAGTTTCCCGTCAAATATCAATTTTAAATTCTTATTATTATATCATATTTACAATTTTTACAAACCTACAATATATATGACAACTTCCCATCAAATTTCAGTTCTAAATTAATATCTATACTTTATGGTATCTTGATAATAAAAGTAAATTGATACGTTTAATAATATTAAATCTGTTTGATTTTGTCTACCAAACCAGGTTTGTAAATTTTAAATTCATTATTCAATTGATTAACATTGACATAGCTACAACTATATACTAATAATATGCACCAATTTTCAATTGATTAACATATACCCGTGAATCAAGACGAGTTAACAAAATCCAGTTGAATCAAGATGAGTTAATTTTAAAACTACAAATGATTTTCAATTCAAATAACATTACTTATTGATATTAATAATTTTTTCTAAACCTAAAATTTATAATAATTTTCCATCAAATATCAGTTTTAAATATTTCTTATTATATCATATTTATAATTTTTATAAACATAATATATATATATATATATATATATATATATATATATATATATATATATATATATATATATTATGTTTATAAAAATTATAAATATGATATATATATATATATATATATATATATATATATATATATATATATGACAGTTTCTATCAAATTTCAATTTTAAATTAATATCTATATTCCATGGTATCTTGAAAGTAAAAGTAAATTGATACTTTTAATAATAATTGGTCATTTTAATTGATTTAATATTTTATATATTTAATGGGATGATTAGTTATGATGATCAAATTTTAATAAATTAAAAAAATTAATGGAATGATTAGTTATAATTATCAAATTTTTAATAAATTAAAAAAAAATTCCAAAATTGTTTTGGCTTTTGGATTTTTTTTCTCATTATCATTATTTTTTCCTTGAATACCATTTATGTCATGATTATTATTAAAAAGTTAATTGGAAAAGATTTTGTTTTGTTTTATTAATTTATCAGTTAAAAAAAATTAATCATAGTTAAAAAATAAAATACGCGTTAATAGTCATTTACTCCTGTAATATATGTGAGTTTTGATTTACCCTTTAATTTTTTTTGATTATCTACAGAAATTTTGGGTACCCATAAGTGTGTAAAAATCAGAGATAAATAAAAATAATATTTTATGGGGATAATTTTTCCATAGGTAAAAGACTTAGAATTATTAAATTTCAGGGGTAATCTATTTTTTTAAAGGAAATAAATCAAAACATGTCTATATTGCAGGATAAATGAGTATTAACTTATAAAATAATTTTCAGATATTTATCTTCTTTATTTAAATAAATCATAATCTTTATTATTAGTTGGTTTCATATTCTTATTAATCTTTTCTAAAAATTTAAATAATTATAAAATATATTTTATTTAAAGTTCATTTTAATTGGATTAGAATTAATGATGATGATCATATTAATAGATAATAACGATAGAGCATAATGATTATTAATTTTTTAAGATTTTATTATCATCTATTTAAATAGAAATAATATATTTACATGAAGTAACAAACATTTAATATTTTTAAAATAGATAACTAAAGTAACAAATATTTTAAAATAGAAAGAATAGAAAATATATAATATTTTTATTAGAAAAAAATCCAATAGTATAATGATTACTAAACAATAACCATAGCATGGTAGCTAGTGCAATATTAAAGCAAGACAAATTTTATATATGGCAGATGATTGCAGTCAAATCTTAGTTCTGTTCGAGGTGTAAAAAATAATAAAAGTCAAACCAAATTTAATTAACTTATTCTATTGGACGGTTGATAATACCCAACAACATTTCCTCATATATATTTAAGATAAATAAAGAAATAAAGAAATAAATAAGTTTTTATTTATTTAAAAATATTTTGAAGTCTCAACATGTTTTTTTGGCTTAGTCAATGATTGCATTTAAGTCTGAAAATATGCGGTTAACCGGGTGATTGTCGGGTTCACATAGATGAACTTTGAGTTCCCTTAACTAACCTTTATGAGAAGTGCAAGAAAGTGTATCACATTAATGTTTTCAATATTAATTACTGTTTTCTTTTAACAAGGCATTGAAAAACAGGTTTTCTTCAACGTAATTGTTTGGTTACGCAGATTGGTAACTTCATTAAGAGAGAATCACTGGAATATGCCTTCTTTCGATGCTCCTTAACCAAGGAAATTCTTCCCATAAAATGATACTCCTACTAGTATCTCCTTCATCCCACCAATGAATGGCAACTCCTATATTCAAGACCTGCTGGCCCTACGCAGAGGAAATGCAGGCTCTACAACACAAGGTCTAAATAAATATAAATAACTAAATAAATTCTATAATAAAAATCTCAAGTCAAAAATTTGATATGGTATATTTTCTTAACTGTATTGGCAGATGTCCAACAATTGAACAAGGTCTAACCCAGACCAGATTTGAGTACAACCCAATAAGAAATATATCCATTGGAGATCACCCCCTCACGCGCTTGACCGTTATTATGCGACCAACTTCCCCTCTGAAACTCACAGAATAGTCGGACCCAGTCGCGGATCACGCGTCCGCATATGCCCTTATAAATACCCCCCTTGGAGGGTCAGATATTCAATTCAATCTCACCTAATTCTACACTTTTCTAACACTTTTGTCTTGCTTTCATCCTCTAATTGAAACTTACTTGAGCATCGAAGTACCCCCAGGTATCCCACCACCTCTCCTACAACTGTTGTTGCTGCCCCAACTGAAGGCCACGAGGATTTGTTTGGAATATTTCTGTACAGTGACACCGTCTGTGGGAAACAACTCCCTCATCTTTCTTGAAACAAGATCCCATCTTTCAACCCAAGATCAAAGCTTTCAAACTTTCTTTTCATCTTCATGACTACTCAGCTCAATGACGTCACCAACAACTCAGTCACCATCCACCTCAGTGATGGTGATAACCCTTCTCATCGTGGAACTGCTGCCCACGAAACAATTAACTTGGACGGACGAGCTAACTCCCCGTCCTCCAACAATTTAAAACCTACCCCCATTCCTTAGGGGGATCACGTGTTCAAGCCTATCCCTATCCCCCAGGACACCGATGCCAACACCATAACTCTCATCACTGCACTCAACATCGCCAATCTGACACTCTTCCAACAGAATAAACGGTTATAGATGCTAGAAGACGACTATCGTTCTCCTTCTCCCACGCAGGAAGCCGTCAAGGGGATACCCTCAACCCTTCTCCTTAGCCACGATCTCCTCCTCGGAAACACAAGAAGAACGGCACCAGAAACCTCTCCCCTCGAAAGGATCGAAGAGAACCAGAGAATTCACGCCCAGGGAAGACAAAGAAGCGCAACCGCTCTCCTTCCCATACAGATCGCCATTCTCTAGACAAGAGGAGGGGAAAGAGTACTTGGAAGTCCATATACGAAGACCGTTTCAGGAATTCTCCTCGATGTAGTAGAAGTCATGGCCGCTCAGATCCTCTACCTCACGTCGGACAACAATGACAACTAGGGCAACTGCGGTCCCTTGAGCCGTGAGATCATGACAACTCGCATAACACGCGGGCTGGAGAAACCACCTCCCTTGGCTGTGTACGACGGGCCTACTGACCCCTACGATCACTTAGAAAACATTGAAGTTATGCTCCACTACCACAAAGTAGGGGGACATCAAATGTAGATATTTCCCCATCAAGCCGAGGAAAAGGGCTATGACTTGGTACACACATCTCCCTCTGGCTCCATCACTTCTTGGAGAAACCTAAATAATAAGTTTACAAGGCACTTCACTGCGTCGAGACCTCACCCCAAATTTGAGGCTACACTCGAGGGAATTGTCCAGGGCAGTACAAGGCTTCCAAGGCAAGGGTGAGCCTCTACACGACTATATTGACAGATTCAACACGGAAGCCGCGAAGATCCACACCACTGACCGCATGTAGAGGTACTTGTAACGCCTAAATTTTTATAAATTATTTTTATAAAATAATATGGAGGATTTAGAGTATATTTGGGGTAATAATGAAAGAGTTATTTTATTTTTAATAATAATATGATAATGAGATGATTTATTATAATATTGTTAATTAAAATAATAAAATAATAAGTTGGAGGTTTGAGGGGCGTAGGTGTAATTTGTTTATGTTAAGAAAAGGGAAGAACACGATACATTTCTCATTATCGTGTATTTCGACGAAGAATAGAGAGCTCTGGAGAAAAGGGAGAAGAAGGGGAAAATCAAGGATCGTAGAGTCCAAGGTCGATAATTCAGAAAGCTTCTCTCAATTTCGAGGTAAGGGGGAGAAAGGGTTTTATATTGGTGACCTAACATAGAAGGGTAATTGGGAGTTCCTTACTCCCTTAGGGATTTATAAATTATGATTTGATTGATGAATTCTTGAACTGTTTATGAATTGGTTGATGATTAATTGTATATGTTTGTGTTTTGATGATTGAATTGGTGATGTATGTATGGTATGGTGAGAATTGGCATATGAAGGATATGGGGAGTAGGGTAATTGGGGAAGATGATGAAAACTTATAATTTTCCCTATTTGATCTGTAAAAGTTAGGCTAGATGATTAGTTGATGTTATAGGTATAAATTAGTAGTGAGTTAATTGGACTATTTAGGATGCTAAAATTGAAATAAAAAGGACTGGATTCGTGCTGGTGTAGAAGAGGAAGAAAATTGGACATTTTGTGAAAAACTGATTTTTCAGGTACAGGGTCCCTGACACGGTCCGTGTTACAGGACACGGGTGGCCGTGTCAGGGTACGGGAAGATGAATTTTGGAGGAATTTTGGGGAAGGAGGCTTCAGGAGGTGTGACACGGTCCGTTTCACACGACACGGGCGGCGGTGTCAGCCCCCTGGATGTGTTGGAAGCTTGGAACTTTGGGGTGCGCTTCAGGCCACCTGACACGGGCCGTGTCAGGGGACACGGAGGGTCGTGTCAGGCCTCTATATTTTGGAATTTTGCCATATTTTAATTCAGATTTAACTCGTTCTTTCAGTTAAGGTTCGTACCATTAGTCTAAAATTGTGCGAGTAAAGTTTGATAGTGGAAATAGGACCTGACGACCAACCTTAGTGAAGGAGTCTCAGGTGATTATGTGAATTATGTGAACTTGCTAATGATGAAATGAATCGTATTGATTATGATAATGTATAATATATGCTTTGTACAAATTATGTTATGAAATACTTGATGTTTGATGAAGATCATGAGGATCGTATTGATATGACTATATTCATATGTGATTTGAAAATGTATGTTGTAATCGAGTTTTTGCATACGCATACATTTTGGGGGAATAATCATGTCTCGAATGGAGCGTAAGTGATTATTCGTATTTATTGGGAATCAATGGGTGGTGGATGACCGTGTCAGTAGGAGCGTAAGCGATGCATCCGGTCCGAATCGATGGACATTTGATGAAGTCGGTACCGTATTTGCATTGTGTATTGACTCGCATTGCATTGATATGAATGATTGATTGATGTTGTATGTGTGTGTGTGTGAATTACTCCTTCGTATATGTTATTTGCACCGTTATAATATGAAATTGTTCACACCCCTTTGTTTGTGTTGTTGCGTCTGTGCTTCTTCGGAAGTACAGATAACTCAGGTACTTGAGAAGTGCTTGGTGTTGCTTGTTCGAGTCCTAGGCGCTATGATATGTAACGGGAATGGGGATTTTACCACTTTGTTATTATTTTATATTTTCAGACTTTGTTGCTTATGTATCCGCCTAAGGAACTAAAAGAATCATTTTATGTCATTGGATGACTATGCATTGAGCACACATATGTTGAAACTACTTATTTTTCCGCTGCTTATGAATAAAGGGAACTTTTGTTTGGTTTTGGAAATGTAGCCACTCACTTTACTGACTAAACTCTGATTTATTTGAAAACTTGCGTTATTTTTGAAAACGGGAAAAGTGGGTGTTACAGTAACTCCTCGAGAAAGGCTTGCGCCCAAACAACGAATTCTGAAGGGCAGTAAGAATTGAAACCCCTCGCCGAGTTCCTTCACAAAGCACATGCCTGCATTCAATACGAGGAGACGGAGGCCGCATGCAAGACCATAAATTCCAGGAACCCAGATAATTCAAGGGCCCCAAAGCAGAAAGACGATTCCAAGGCTCCCCGACATGAAAAATGAAGGGATAACTGTGCACATGATAACAAGGGACCTGCTGGCCGCATTACAGAGTACACATTACTGATAACTCCCCGTGAGAAGATCCTCTTTAAGTGCATCAACACGAATTTCAAACAGGAAGGAGTCCACTTCCCAAAGCCAACAACGTCCAAGGGAAAAATCGATAAAACTAGGTATTGTCGACTCCATCGCAGCCATAAGTGTAACACCCACTTTTCCCACAGAGTTATTTATATAAACCTTTAATAAAATCAGAGTTACTTGTCCAAAGTGAGATGTTACATCATCATTATTCATCAAAATCGTTAATAAAAGAAAACAACAGAATCCAAATCTTTAACGTCAATAGCTCGAAGGCTTAATAAATCATACATAATAAAGTTCTTCAATTCAAGTTTAATTATAAAAATAAGTTTTTCTAAACATTATAAGTAAATGTGGAAAAGATCCCCGTTCCCGTTACATATCAGAGCTCCTAGGACACAGACATCACACCAACGTACTTCTCAAGTACCTGAATTATCTGCACTTCCGAAGAAGCACAGACACAACAAAACAAACAGAGGGGTGTGAAATAGATTCATAATATAACGGTGCATACGACATATATGAAGAAGTAATTCACCCCTAATCACACCAAATTATCAATCATATTATTCACTCAATCATATTATTCAATCAGTCATAATATTCAATCAATCATGATGCAATGTGACTCAAATGCACAATGCAAATGCGGTACCGACTCACAATAACAGTTCATCAATAGAACCCCGAATGCATCGTTAACGTCTCCAACAAGACACGATCATCCCTGCAACCACGATTCTCAACGAATCCCGAATAATCACATCCACGACATGATTATTCCATCAAATGTATGCGCATGCAGACATAACAACGCATACCATATCACAATACACATGGACACATCATGCTTTACGATCATCATGATCTCATCAACCAACCATCAGTGCATCTTATTCACACACAAAGCATACACATATCTCATGTTGTTCACAATTATAACAATCTACATATTCATATAATTCAATTAAGCACTTAGGATTTCTTATGCGACTAATCATCAAGTCCTATATTCACTATTAGAACATCCTCAAAGTCTTATTTCACTAATATAATCCTACATTAGAAGAATTAATCAAATCCACCTTAAAACGGATGAAAAATTAGATTTACAGGGGCCTGACACGGCCTCCCGTGTCCCCTGACACGGCCCGTGTCAGGTGGCCTGGGGACACGTCCCCTCCAATCACCAAATCCCATTTTCCAGGAGGCTGACACGGCCGCCCGTGTTGCCTGACACGGCCCGTGTCAGGCCTCCTGAAGCCAACTTCCCAAAATTCCACTTTTTAGTATAATGTCGGTAGCCTGACACGGCCGCCCGTGTCATGGGACACGGCCCGTGTCAGGGCACCTGTACCCCAAAAATCCAATTTTTCCAAAAGTCTCAATTTCTTCCCTCTTCCTCACATACACGAACCCCAATCATTCTAAGTCGAATTTAGCACTCAAAACCAACCAATTCACATGTTTATTATCCATTTATACATATAACATCTACTAGTTTTATTAATAAACTTTCCTAGATCAAATTAGGGAATCAATGAGGTTTAATCCTCTTCTCTGTTCATCATATCCTCCATAACCTTCATATGCCATTCTTCCCAATACCAAACACACAACACCAAATATATTTTCAAAATACATCGTATAATCATATTCATCAACAATTTCACAGTATTGCATCAATTTAATCAATATCATCATAATCTCTTAAAAATACCTAAGGGAGGAAGGAACTCCCAATTACCCTTCTATGTCCTATCACCAATCATAAACCCTTTTCTCCCCCCTTACCTTAAAATCGTAGCTTTCCTTCACAACTTTTGGTCTTGGTGATCTACGATCCTTGACCTTGCCTTTCTTCTCCTCTTTCTCCAGACCTCTCTGTTCTTCGTCAAAATACGATGAATGAGGGTTGTTTCCAAATTCCTCTTTTTATGAAACAACAATTCCACCTTTGCCCCTTAAACCTCTAACTAATCCTTTTATTTTATTTAAATAATAACAACATTATAATAATACACCTCATATTATTATTATTATTCTCATAAAATACTTTCTTCACCAATTAATTCAATTATGCCCTTAAAATATTAATATTTATTTCACAAAAATAAATATAAAAATTAAGGCGTTACAACTCTCCCCCACTTAATTATTTTCGTCCTCGAAAATGTACCTGAATGGAATAACTCTGGATATGATTCCTGCATCTTGCTCTCCAGTTCCCAGGTAACACTTCCACCAGTAGCTCCTCCCCAAGCTACTCTCACAAGAGGTATCTCTTTGCCTCGAAGTTGCTTCATCTTATGATTTTCAATCCTCAACGGTAAAGTCTCCACCGTAAGATTGTCACGAATTTGCACTTCATCTCTCTGAATTACATGTGACGGATCAGACACATATTTCCTGAGTTGCGATACATGAAATACTTCATGCAAATTCGAAAGTTCTGACGGTAATGCCACTCTGTAAGCAACCTTGCCTACTCTCTGCATAATCTGATATAGCCCAATGAACTTAGGATCCAACTTCTTAGACTTCAACTCACGTCCAACACCGGTCATTGGGTTGACTCTAAAAAATACATGGTCACCCTTACTGAACTCTAAGTCTTTCCTTCTATTATCATGATAACGTTTCTGCTGACTCTGAGATGCTTTCATTTTCTCTTTGATCATCTGAATAATTTTAGTAGTCTGCTGAATAATCTCAGGCTCAAGCATAACATTTTCACCTGTCTCATACCAACACAAAGGTGTTCTACATCTTCTACCATAAAGAGCTTCAAATGGTGCCATTCCAATACTTGAATGATAGCTATTATTATAAGTAAATTCAATCAGTGCCAAATGTGTATCCCACACACCACCTTTTTCTAGCACACAAGTTCTCAACAAATCTTCTAATGACTGAATAGTCCTCTCGGATTGTCCATCTTTCTGTGGGTGGTAAGCCGAACTCAATTTCAACTTAGAACCCAAAGCCTTGTGCAAACTTTTCCAAAACTCAGAGGTAAATCGCGGATCTCTATCTGATACTATACTTGACAGTACACCATGCAATTTCACAACAACTCAGATATAAATCTCCGCCAACTAAGTTAACGGGTAACTGATGTTAATCGGAATAAAATGCGCGGACTTAGTCAACCAGTCCACCACTACCCAAATAGTATCCAGTCCTCTCGCAGTATTCGGCAAACCCGTCACAAAATCCATAGCAATACTATCCCACTTCCGCTCTGGGTTCTCTAAAGGTTGCATCAGCCCCGAAGGCTTCTGATGTTCCACTTTTGATTTCTGACATACCAAACAAGCATAAATAAAGTGTGCAATTTCTCATTTCATACCGTGCCACCAAAATAATTTCCTCAAGTCATGGTACATCTTCGTAGCTCCCGAGTGAATACTTAAGCTACTCCAATGTCTCTTCCAGAATTGCTTTCTTTATTTCACCACTATCGGGTATACAAATTCTCTCCTGAAATCTCAAAATACCATTATTATCCAAACTAAAATCACCGCCTTGATTATTTCCTTCGGTAGGCATTAAGTCCACCAATTTCACATCTTGTCGCTGGCCTTCCTTAATTGCATCAAGAAATTCATTATTTATTCTTAACATGCCCAACTTGACACTTCCAGGTGTCATCTCACACACCATACTTAACTCTCTAAATTGCTCAATTAAATCCATCTCTTTCATCATCATAGTCGACATATGAATTGTTTTCCGGCTTAATGCGTCCGCTACTACATTTGCCTTTCCCGGATGGTAACTTAAATTAAAATCATAATCTTTCAAAAATTCTAACCACCTCCTCTGCCTCATATTAAGCTCCTTCTGATCAAATAAATATTTCAGACTCTTATGGTCACTAAAGACTTCAAATCGCGACCCATAGAGATAATGCCTCCAAATTTTCAACACAAATACCACTGCAGCCAATTCTAAATCATGAGTAGGATAATTCCTCTCGTGTATCCTCAACTGTCTTGAAGCATAAGCTACTACCTTACCAGCCTGCATTAACACACCACCTAAACCCATTTTAGATGCATCACAATACACAACAAAAGCTTCATTCGGATTCGGTAAAATCAATACCGGTGCCGAAGTCAATTTCTTTTTCAATTCTTCAAAGCTTTTCTCACAAGTTACATCCCAAATAAAGGCTTGACTCTTCCGGGTCAACTGAGTCAATGGCAACGCCAAATTAGAAAATCCTTCTATAAACCTTCGATAATAACCAGCTAAACCAAGAAAAGTTCTAATTTCCGTTACCGTCTTCGGAGGTTCCCAATCAAGCACATCACTGACCTTTGAAGGGTCTACTGCTATACCTTCACCAGATATTACATGTCCCAAAAAGCTCACTTTCTTCAACCAGAATTCACACTTGGAAAATTTAGCAAACAATTTGTTATCTTTCAACACTTGCAGCGTAATTCTCAAATGTTTCTCATGTTCTTCTTCAGACTTCGAGTATATCAATATATCATCAATAAATACTACGACGAATTGATCCAAGTAAGAATGGAATATCCGATTCATATATTCCATAAACACGCCCGACGCATTAGACACTCCAAAAGGCATCACTGCATATTCGTAATGACCATATCGAGTTCTAAATGCTGTCTTCTGGATATCTCTCTCTTTCACTCTGATTTAATGATATCCTGACCTCAAATCAATCTTGCTAAAAAGACAAGCTCCCACCAGTTGGTCCATCAAGTCATCGATCCTTGGAAGTGGATACTTGTTCTTAATAGTAACCTTATTCAACTGTCGGTAGTCAATGCACAAGCGCATACTACCATCCTTCTTCTTAACTAGTAACACCGGAGCACCCCATGGCGATACACTGGGTCGAATGAACTTCTTATCAAGTAAATCACCAATATGCGATTTCAATTCAGCTAACTCAGTAGCAGACATCCTGTACGGTGCCATAGAAATAGGCCTGGTACCAGGAATCAAGTCAATAGTAAACTCCAGTTCACGCGTCGGAGGTAACTCTGTAATATCATTGGGAAATACTTCAAGAAATTCATTCACCACTGGTAACTCTTCAACAACGACCTTTTCTTCCATAGATAATGAAGCAAACACAACAAACATTTTCGCTTCGTCTTCCAATAAGGTCCTCAGCTCTTTAGTAGAAACTGAACTGGCCAAAATTTCCTCTTCTTGAGTTAGGAATAACAATCTCTTCCTAAAGCAATCAATATAAACTCGGTTGGATTCCAACCAGTTCATACCCAAGATTATATCAAGATTACTAAGTGGTAGACATATAAGATCCACTCTAAACTCTTTATCAGAAATAGCCAAAACACAATCACGACATATCAAGGTAGTAGCCACAAAACCTATAGATGGTGTATCAATAACCATTCCTCGACTTAACTGAGAAGGTTCCAATCCTAACTTTTTCACACATTCCAAAGAAATAAACAAGTGTGTTGCACCCGTATCAATAATCACAAATAAAGGAATATTATTGATAAAGCAAGTACCTTTAACCAATCGATCTTCACTAGTGGGCTGAGCTCCCACTAATGCAAATACTTTCCCATCGTATTTCTGCTTCTTTGGTTTCGGGCAATTAGTGCTAATGTGGCCCTGCTCTCCACAATTATAGCAAATAGGCTCATTCCCTCTGCAATTGGCCATCACATGACCCACCTTTCCACACTTAAAACACTTCTTTTCTTCAGTAGGACAATTATTGGCACGATGTCCCGTGCCGTGACATCTGTAGCATTTGAGCACACCGAGAGTACTTCCTCCCCCACTTGGTTTCTTCTCATTACCAGCCTTTTGCTTCCTTTTGTCAGCTGGAGCACTGTAAGGAGTACCACCAAATCTCTGCTTCCCTTTCCTATCATTCACAGCTTTGTAGTGCGCAATCCGCGCCCTGTTGTCATTATCATAAATCCTGCTTCTACTTACCAGCTCTGGATAATTCCTGATCTTCTGGCAAGCAATACCCAACTTAATCTCAGGACACAGTCCATTCTCATACTTCAGACATTTGGAAGTCATTGCCTCTTCAGTATTGTAGTGCGTACAGTATTGCACTAGTTCTTCAAACTTGGCAGCGTACTCCGCCACTGTCATATTACCTTGCTTGAGTTCCAAGAACTCAACCTCCTTAGCACTGCGAATGTCTTCCGGGAAATACTTTTCCAAGAATTCTCTGCGAAATACAGCCCAAGTGATAGTCGTACCCGCGTCTTCCAACCTTTGGTGACTGTTGTCCCACCAGACTTCAGCTTCGCATTCCAACATGTGAGTACCAAATCTCACCTTTTGATCATCAGAGCATCCCATGGTTCTGAAGATCTTCTCAACAGCTTTCAACCACTTCTGCGCAGCCTCTGGATCCAGAATTCAACCTTCATACGTCGGCGGCTTGTTATTCCGGAACTGCTCCAATGCACGAGACTGAGCATTTCCTCCACCCTAAACGACCTGAACAACATTCTCGACCGTCTGCGCCATGGCTTGCATAGCCGCAGCAAGAGCAACATCATTCCTTCCTGCCATACTGATACAACAAACAACTCAGGTTAGGAAACACACGACTCTTATTCTAAGGATTGACTCAATCTGGCCGGTTGGACCGACCTGCTCTGATACCAATTGTAACACCCACTTTTCCCACAGAATTATTTATATAAACCTTTAATAAAATCAGAGTTACTAGTCCAAAGTGAGATGTTACATCATCATTATTCATCAAAATTGTTAATAAAAGAAAACAGCGGAATCCAAATCTTTAACGTCAATAGCTCGAAGGCTTAACAAATCATACATAATAAATTTCTTCAATTCAAGTTTAATTATAATAATAAGTTTTTCTAAACATTATAAGTAAATGTGGAAAAGATCCCCGTTCCCGTTACATATCAGAGCTCCTAGGACACGGACATCACACCAACGTACTTCTTAAGTACCTGAATTGTCTGCACTTCCGAAGAAGCACAAACACAACAAAACAAACAGAGGGGTGAGAAATAGATTCATAATATAACAGTGCATACGACATATATGAAGAAGTAATTCACCCCTAATCACACCAAATTATCAATCATATTATTCACTCAATCATATTATTCAATCAGTCATAATATTCAATCTGTCATAATATTCAATCAATCATGATGCAATGTGACTCAAATGCACAATGAAAATGCGGTACCGACTCATAATAACGGTCATCAATAGAACCCCGAATGCATCGTTAACGTCTCCAACAAGACACGATCATCCCTGCAACCACAATTCTCAACGAATCCCGAATAATCACATCGACGACATGATTATTCCATCAAATGTATGCGCATGCAGACAGAATAACGCATACCATATCACAATACACATGAACACATCATGCTTTACGATCATCATGATCTCATCAACCAACCATCATTGCATCTTATTCACACTCGAAGCATACACATATCTCATGTTGTTCACAATTATAACAATCTACATATTCATATAATTTAATTAAGCACTTAGGATTTCTTATGCGACTAATCATCAAGTCCTATATTCACTATTAGAACATCCTCAAAGTCTTATTTCACTAATATAATCCTACATTAGAAGAATGAATCAAATCCACCTTAAAACGGACGAAAAATTACATTTATAGGGGCCTGACACGGCCTCCCGTGTCCCCTGACACGACCCGTGTCAGGTGGCCTGGGGACATGTCCCCTCCAATCACCAAATCCCATTTTCCAGGAGGCTGACACGGCCGCCCGTGTTGCCTGACACGGCCCGTGTCAGGCCTCCTGAAGCCAACTTCCCAAAATTCCACTTTTTAGTATAAGTCCGTAGCCTGACACGGCCCGTGTCAGGGCACCTGTACCCCAAAAATCCAATTTTTCCAAAAGTCTCAATTTCTTCCCTCTTCCTCACATACACGAACCCCAATCATTCTAAGTCGAATTTAGCACTCAAAACCAACCAATTCACATGTTTATTATCCATTTATACATATAACATCTACTAATTTTATTAATAAACTTTCCTAGATCAAATTAGGGAATCAATGAGGTTTAATCCTCTTCTCTGTTCATCATATCCTCCATAACCTTCATATGCCATTCTTCCCAATACCAAACACACAACACCAAATATATTTTCAAAATACATCGTATAATCATATTTATCAACAATTTCACAGTATTGCATCAATTTAATCATTATCATCATAATCTCTTAAAAATACCTAAGGGAGGAAGGAACTCCCAATTACCCTTCTATGTCCTATCACCAATCATAAACCCTTTTCTCCCCCCTTACCTTAAAATTAAAGCTTTCCTTCACAACTTTTGGTCTTGGTGATCTACGATCCTTGACTTTGCCTTTCTTCTCCTCTTTCTCCATACCTCTCTGTTCTTCGTCAAAATACGATGAATGAGGGTTGTTTCCAAATTCCTCTTTTTATGAAACAACAATTTCACCTTTGCCCCTTAAACCTCTAACTAACCCTTTTATTTTATTTTATTTAAATAATAACAACATTATAATAATACACCTCATATTATTATTATTATTATTCTCATAAAATACTTTCTTCACCAATTAATTCAATTATGCCCTAAAAATATTAATATTTATTTCACAAAAATAAATATAAAAATTAAGGCGTTACAATAAGCATGTCATCGAGGAATGTATTCACCTTAAAGATGTCATTAATATCCTCATCAAGGAACGACACCTGAAGACTTTTCGAAAGTAAAAAAGTCATAATATATTATAAACTACATTATATTAGTTTCAATCAAATATCAAATTAAATCGAGGACTATTCGAAACGGTACGAATCTTTTCAGATCCTTTCAATATGTTACGAGGGAAGGTTATGATGGAAGTCCATGCAAAATATATCTAAAAATTTGATTCTATGAAACTTTCGAAATGCTAGTTTCGGACAAAAAATCATAATATATTATCCACTATTTTATACTAGTTTCAGTAAAAAAATCAAATTAAATCGAGGACCGTTTGAAATGCAATGAAACTTTTATGATCCTTTATATATTTTACGAGGGAAGGTTATGAGGGAAGTCCATGCAAAAAATCATCTCAAAATTAGATTCTATTAAAATTTTAGAAATGCTAGTTTCGATCAATAAATTATAATTTATTATACACTAGTTTATATTAGTTTCAGTAAAAAATCAAATTAAATCGAGCAATGATCGAAATGCTACGAAACGTTTTAGATCCTTTCTAAATGTTACGAGGGAAGTCCATGCAAAAAATCATCTCAAAATTAGATTCTATGATTTTTTTTGAAATGCTAGTTTCGTTCAAAAAATCATAATATACTATATACTAGCTAGTTTATACTAGTTTCGGTCAAAAAATCAAATTAAATCAAGGAATGTTCGAAATGGTATAAAACTTTTCAGATCCTTTCCATTTGTTATGAGAGGAGTCCATGCAAAAAAAAAAACATCTCAACATTAGATTCTATAAATTTTTTCAAAATCCTAGTTTCTTTCAAAAAATCACAATATACTATACACTAGTTTATACTAGTTTCGGTCAAATAAATAAATAAAACTAAGGCTTTTTGAAATGTTACGAAACTTTTCAGATCCTTTCTATATGTTATGAGTGAAGACCATGAAGGAATTCCATGCAAAATATCATCTCAAAATTATTCTCTATGAAACTTTTCGAAATGCGAGTTTCGGAAATATCAAATTAATACACTTGTTTATATTAGTTTTGTTCAAAAAATAAAATTAAATCGTGGACTGTTCGAAATTCTACAAAACTTTTCAGATCCTTTCTATATGTTACGAGGGAAAGTTGTGAGGGAAGTCTATGCAAAAAGTCATTTCAAAATTAGATTCTATGAATTTTTTTGAAATGCTAGTTTCTTTCAAAAAATCATAATATACTATATACTAGTTCATACTAGTTTCGGTCAAAAAATCAAATTAAATAGAGTATTTTTCAAAATGTTACGAAATTTTTCAGATCCTTTCTATATGTTACGAGGGAAGGTTATAAGAGAAGTCCATGAAAAAAATCAGCTCAAAATTAGATTCTATGAATTTTTTTCGAAATGCTAGTTTCTTTAAAAAATTCATAATATAATTCACACTAGTTTATGCTAGTATCGGTTAAAAAATTAAATTAAATCGAGGATTGTCCAAATTACTACTAAACTTTTCAGATCCTTTCTATATGTTACGAGGGATGATCATGAAAGAAGTCCATGAAAAAATCATCTCAAAATTATTCTCTATGAAATTTTCGAAATGCTAGTTTCGAAAAAATCAAATTAATACACTAGTTTATACTAGTTTCGTTCAAAAAATCATATTAAATCGAGGAAAATTCGAAATTCTACAAAACTTTTCAGATCCTTACTATATGTTACAATGGAAGGTTATGAGCAAAGTCCATACAAAAAATCATTTCAAAATTAGATTCTTTGAAACTTTTTGAAATGAAAGTTTCGGTAAAAAAATCATAATAAATTATTCACTAGTTTATACTAGTTTCGGTCAAAAAATCAAATTAAATCGAGGACTAGTTCACGCAAAAGTGATACGAAACGTTATGAGGTTACGAGGGAAGGTTATGAGGTTATGAGGTTAGTCCATGAAAAAAAATCATCTCAAAATTAGATTCTATGAAACTTTTCGAAATGCAAGTTTCGATAAAAAAATCATAATATATTGTACATTAGTTTATACTATTTTCCGTCAAAAAATATAATTAAATCAAAGACTATTTGAAATGGTACGAGGGAAGGTTATGAGGGAAGTCCAAGCAAAAACAATTATCTAAAAGTTAGATTCTGGGAAACTTTTTGAAATACAAGTTTTGGTAAAAAAATCCTAATATAATGTACACTAATTTATACTAGTTTCTGTCAAAAATTCAAAGTAAATAGAGTACTATTCGAAATGATATGAAACTTTTGTCAAACAATCAAAGTAAATAGAGGACTATTCGAAATGAAATGAAACTTTTCATATCCGTTTAATATGTTAAGAGGGAAGATTATGAGGTTAGTCCAAGTAAAAAATTCATCTCAAAATTAGATTCTTTTAAATTTTTGAAATACAAGTTTTTGTAAAAAAAAATCATAATATATACACTAGTTTATACTAGTTTCGGTTAAAAAATCAAATTAAATCAAAGACTGTTCGAAATAGTATGAAACTTATCATATCCTTTCTATTTGTTACGAGGGAAGTCATGCAAAAACATCATCTCAAAAAATTGGATTATGTGAAACTTTTCAAAATTCTAGTTTAGGTAAAAAAATCATAATATATTATACACTAGTTTATACTAGTTTCGATTAAAGAATAAATTAAATGGGGGTATGTTCGAAATGATACAAAACTTTTCATATCATTTCAATATGTTACGAGGGACGGATATGATGGAACTACAAGCAAAATATAATCTCAAAATAAGATTATATGAAAGTTTTTGAAATGCTTGTTTCGGTGAAAAAATCATAATATATTATACAGTAGATTATCGTAGGTTCGGTAAATAAATCAAGTTATATTGAGGAATGTTCGATTCTCTACGAAACTATTTAGATCCTTTCTATTTTTTAGAGTGAATGTAATGAGGGATGTCCATGCAAAAACTTATCTAAAAATTAGATTCTATGAAACTTATCGAAATGCTTGTTTCGGTCAAAAAACATAATATATTATACACTAGTTTATAGTAATTTTAGTAAAAAAATCAAATTAAATTGAGGAATGTTCGAAATGCTACAAAATGTTTCAGGTCCTTTCTTTATGCTACAAGGGAAGGTCATGAAGGAAGTCCATGCAAAAAATCATCTCAAAATTATTCTCTATGAAACATTTCGAAATGCTAGTTTCGAAAAAATCAAATTAATACACTAGTTTATATTAGTTTCGTTCAGAAAATAAAATTAAATCTTGGATTGTTCGAAATGCTACAAAACATTTTAGATAATTTTATTTGTTATGAGGGAAGTCCATGGTAAAATTCATTTCAAAATTAGATTCTATGAATTTTTTCAAAATGCTAGTTTCTTTCAAAATATATAATATACTATACACTAGTTTATACTATTTTCGGTCAAAAAATCAAATTAAATCGAGAACTGTTCGATATATTACGAAACATTTCAGATCCCTTTTATATGTTACGAGGGATGGTCATGAAAGAAGTCCATGCAAAAAATCATCTCAAAATTATTCTCTATGAAACTTTTCGAAATGCTAGTTTCGAAATAATCAAATTAATATACTAGTTTATACTAGTTTCGTTCAAAAAATCAAATTAAATCGAGGACTCTTCGAAATTCTACAAAACTTTTCAGATCCTTACTATATGTTACGAGTGAAGGTAATAAGGGAAGTCCAAGGAAAATATCATCTAGAAATTAGATTCTATGAAACTTTTTGAAATGCAAGTTTCAGTAAAAAAATCATAATATATTATATTAAAGTTTATACTAGTTTCGAGGAAAGGTTATGAGGGAAGTCCATGCAAAAAATCATAATATATTCAAAATGATACGAAACGTTTCAGATCCGTTCTATATATTACGGGGAAAGGTTATGAGGGAAGTCCATGTAAAAAATCAACTCAAAATTAGATTATATGAAACTTTTCAAAATGCAAGTTTCGGTCAAAAAATCATAATATATTATACATTAGTTTATACTAATTTCGGTCCAAAATACAAATTAAATTTCGAAATGGGACGAAACTTTTTGGATCCTTTCTAAATGTGACGAGGGAAGATTATGAGAGAAGTCCATGCAAAAAAAATTATATCAAAATTAGATTATGGGAAAAAAATAATAATATATTATACACTAGGTTATACTAGTTTTGGTCAAAAAATCAAAGGAAATAGAGGACTATTCGAAATGTTGCAAAACTTTTCATATTCGTTCTATATGTTTCGAAGAAAGGTTATGAGGTTTGTCCAAGCAAAAAAATCATCTAAAAATTAGATTCTATTAAACTTTTTGAAATACAAGTTTGGGTAAAAAAATCATTATATAAGATACACTAGTTTATACTAGTTTCGGTCAAAAAATCAAATTAAATCAAAGACTATTCGAAATGGTATGAAACTTTACAGATCCAATCTATATGTTATGAGGGAAGTTTATGAGGGAAGTATTGCAAAAAAATCATCTCAAAATAAGATTCTGTGAAACTTTTCAAAATGCTAGTTTGGGTCAAAAAATCATAATATATTATACACTAGTTTATACTAGTTTCGATAAAAAAATCAAATAAAATTGAGGACTCTTCGAAATGATACGAAACATTTATGATTATTTCAATATGTTACGAGGGAAGCTTATGATGGAAGTCCATGCAGAAAATCATCTCAAAATTAGATTCTATGAAAGTTTCGAAATGTTAGTTTTGGTCAAGAAATCATAATATCTTATACATTACTTTATACTAGTTTTGGGCCAAAAATAAAATTAAACCGTGGACTGTTCGAAATGCTTCGAAACTATTCAAATCCTTTCTATATTTTACGAGGGAAGGTTATGAGGGAAGTCCATGCCAAAAATCATCTCAAAATTAGATTCTATAAAACTTTTCGAAATGCTACTTTCGATGAAAAAATGATAATATATTATACACTAGTTTATATTAGTTCAGTAAAAAAATCAAATTAAATTGAGGACTGTTCGAAATGCTACGAAACATTTTAGATCTTTTCTATATGTTACGAGGGAAGGTTTTGATGGAAGTCCATGCAAAAAATCATCTCAAAATTAGATTCTATGAAAGATTTTGAATGCTATTTTCGGTCAAAAAATCATAATATATTATACACTAGTTTATACTAGTTTCGGTAAAAAATCAATTTAAATCGAAGATAGTTCGAAATGGTACGAAACTTTTCAGATCCTTTCTGTATGTTACATGGAAAGGTTATGAATGAAGTCCACATAAAAAATCATCTTGAAATTATTCTCTATGAAAATTTTCGAAATTCTAGTTACGAAAAAATCAAATTAATACACTAGTTTATACTAGTTTTGTTCAAAAAATCAAATTAAATCGAGGACTGTTCGAAATGCTACAAAAATTTTCAGATCCTTTCTATATGTTGTGAGGGAAGATTATGAAGGAAGTCCATGAAACAAATCATTTCAAAATTAGATTCTAAGAATTTTTTTCTAAATGACAGTTTCAGTTAAAAAATCATAATATATTATACACTAGTTTATACTAGTTTCGATCAAAAAATAAATTAAATTGAGGACTATTCGAAATGATACGAAACTTTCATATCCTTTCAATATGTTACGAATGACAGTTATGATGGAACTACAAGCAAAAAATAATATCAAAATTAGATTATATGAAAGTTTTCAAAATGTTAGTTTCGGTAAAAAAATCATAATATAATATACACTAGTTTATTCTAGTTTCGGTAAAAAAAATTAAATTAAATTGAGGAATGTTCGAAATTCTACGAAACTATTTAGATCCTTTCTATTTTTTTAGGAGGGTAGGTAATGAGGGATGTCCATGCAAAAATCATCTAAAAATTAGATTCTATGAAACTTGTCGAAATCCTTATTTCGGTCAAAAAAATCATAATATATTATACACTAGTTAATATTAGTTTTAGTCAAAAATTAAATTAAATTGAGGACTGTTCGAAATGCTACAAAACGTTTCAGATCCTGTCTATATATTACGAATGAAGGTTATGAGGGAAGTCCATGGAAAAAATTCATCTCAAAATCAGAGTCTTTGAATTTTTTCGAAATGCTAGTTTCTTTCTAAAAATCATAATATATTCTACACTAGTTTATACTAGTTTCGGTCAAAGAATCAAATAAAACCGAGGACTGTTTGAAATGATACATAACATTTCAGATCCTTTCTATATGTTACGAGGGAATGTTCAAAATAATCTCAAAATTATTCTCTATGAAAGTTTTTGAAATGCTAGTTTCGAAAAATCTCTAAATTAATACACTAGTTTATATTAGTTTCGTTCAAAAAATAAAATTAAATCGTGGACTGTTCAAAATTCTACAAAACATTTTAGATCCTTTCTATATGTTATGAGGGAAGTCCGTGGAAAAAATCATTTCAAAATTAAATTCTATGAGCTTTTTTTCGAAATGTTAGTTTCTTTCAAAAAATTATAATATACTACACACTAGTTTATACTAGTTTCGGTCTAAATTCAAATTAAATCGAGCACTGTTCTAAATGCTACAATACTTTTCAGATCCATTTTATATGTTACGAGGGACGGTCATGAAAGAAGTCCATGCAAAAAATCATCTAAAAATTATTCTCTATGAAACTTTACAAAATGTTAGTTTCAAAAAATCAAATTAATATACTAGTTTATACACTTTCGTTTAAAAAATCAAATTAAATCGAGGACTCTTAGAAATTCTACAAAACTTTTCAGATCCTTACTATATGTTACGAGGGAAAGTTTTAAGGGAAGTCCATGCAAAACATCATCTCAAAATTAGATTCTATGAAACTTTTTGAAATGCAAGTTTTGGTCAATAAATCATAATATATCATACATTAGTTTATACTAGTTTCGGTCTCAAAATCAAATTAAATCGAGGATTATTCAAAATGATTCGAAACTTTTCAGATCCGTTCTATACATTACGAGGAAAGGTTATGAGGGAAGTCCATGCAAAATAAATTATCTAAAAATTAGATTTTGGGAAACTTTTTGAAATGCAAGTTTTGGTAAAAAAATCCTAATATAATGTACACTAATTTATACTAGTTTCTGTCAAAAATTCAAAGTAAATAGAGTACTATTCGAAATGATATGAAACTTTTGTCAAACAATCAAAGTAAATAGAGGACTATTCGAAATGATACGAAACTTTTCATATCCGTTCAATATGTTAAGAGGGAAGATTATGAGGTTAGTCCAAGTAAAAAATTCATCTCAAAATTACGGAACTTTTCTGACCATTTCAATATGCTTCGAGGGAACCTTATGATGGAAGTCCATGTAGAAAATCATCTCAAAATTAGATTTTATGAAAGTTTTCGAAATGCTAGTTTCAGTCAAGAAATCATAAAATATTATACACTACTTTATACCAGTTTCGGTCCAAAAATCAAATCAAATCGTGGACTGCTCGAAATGCTACGAAACTATTCATATCCTTTCTATATTTTAAGAGGGAAGGTTATGAGGGAAGTCCATGCAAAAAATTATCTCAAAATTAGATTCTATAAAACTTTTCGAAATGCTAGTTTTGATAAAAAATCATAATATATTATACACTAGTTTATATTAATTTGGTCGAAAAATTAAATTAAATCGATGACGGAAGGTTATGATGGAAGTTCATGCAATAAATCATCTCAAAATTAGATTCTATGAAATTTTTTGAAATGCTAGTTTTGGTCAAATAATCATAATTCATTATATACTAGTTTATACTAGTTTCGGTCAAAAAATCAATTTGAATTGAAGATAGTCCGAAATGGTACAAAATATTTCAGATCCTTTCTATGTGTTACGTGAGAAGGTCATGAATGAAGTCCATGCAAAAAATATTTCAAATTTAGATTCTTCGAATTTTTTAGAAATGATAGTTTCTTTCAAAAAATCATAATATACTATACACTAGTTTATACTATTTTCGGTCAAAAAATCAAATTAAATCGAGGACTATTCAAAATGCTACTAAACTTTTCAGATCCTTTCTACATGTTGCGAGGGATAGTCATGAAAGAAGTCCATGCAAAAAATCATCTCAAATTTACTCTCTACGATACTTTTCATATTGCTAGTTTTAAAAAAATAAATTAATTCACTAGTTTATGCTAGTTTCGTTCAAAAAATCAAATTAAATCGAGGACAATTCAATATTCTACAAAACTTTTCAGATCCTTACTATATGTTACGAGGGAAGATTTTAAGAAAAGTCCATGCAAAAATAATCTCAAAATTAGATTCTATGAAACTTTTTGAAATGCAAGTTTCGGTAAAAAACTCATAATATATTATACACTAGTTTATACTAGTTTCAGTCAAAAAATCAAATTAAATCGAAGACTGTTCGAAATGGAATGAAACTTTACATATCCATTCTATATATTACTAGGGAAGTTTATGAGGGAAGTCATGCAAAAAAATCATCGCAAAAAATTAGATTATGTGAATCTTTTCAAAATTCTAGTTTAGGTCAAAAAATCATAATATATATTATACACTAGTTTATACTAGTTTCAATAAAAAAATCAAATTAAATTGAGGACTATTCGAAATGATACGAAACTTTTTTGATCATTTGAATATGTTACGAGGGAAGCTTATGATGGAAGTCAATGCAAAAAATGATCTTAAAATTAGATTCTGCGAAAGTTTTCAAAATGCTAGTTTCGGTCAAAAAATCATAATATATTATACACTGGTTTATTCTAGTTTTGGTCCAAAAATCAAATTAAATCGTTGGCTATTCGAAATGCTACCAAACTACTTATATCCTTTCTCTATATTACGAGGGAAGGTTATAAGGGAAATCCATGCAAAAAATAATCTCAAAATTAGTTTCTATAAAACTTTTCAAAATGCCAGTTTCGATAAAAAATCATAATATATTATACACTAATTTAAATTAGTTCGGTCGAAAATTTAAATTAAATCGAGAACTGTTTGAAATGCTATAAATATTTACATATCCTTTCTATATGTTACGAGGAAAGGTTATGATGGAGTCCATGCAAAAATTAATCTCAAAATTAGATTATATGAAAGATTTTGAAATGCTAGTTTCGGTAAAAAAATCATAATATATTATACACTAGTTTATACTAGTTTCGATCAAAACATCGATTTAAATCGAAGATTGTTCGAAAGGTACAAAATTTATTAGATCCTTTCTATATGTTACGTGTGAAGGTCATAAATAAAGTCCATCCAAAAAATCATCTCAAAAGTATTCTCTATGAAACTTTTAAAAATTATAGTTTCGAAAAATCAAATTAATACACTAGTTTATACTAGTTTCATTCAAATAGTCAAATTAATTCGAGGACTGTTCGAAATGCTACAAAACTTTTCAGATCCTTTCTATATGTTATGAGGGAATTCCATGCAAAAATCATTTCAAAATTAGATTCTATGAATTTTATCGAAATGTTAGTTTCTTTCAAAAAATCATAATATACTATAGACTAGTTTCGGTCAAAAAATTAAATTAAATCCTTTCTATATGTTACGAGGGAAGGTTATGAGGGAAGTCCATTTAAAAAACTCATCTCAAAATTAGATTCTATGAATTTTTTCGAAAAACTAGTTTCTTTCAAAAAATCATAATATACTATACACTAGTTTATACTAGTTTTGGTCAAAAAATCAAATTAAGTCGAAGACTATTCAAAATGCTACTAAACGTTTCAAATCATTTCTATATGTTACAGGGAAATGTTATGAGGGAAGCACTTGCAAATTTTCTTATCTCAAAATTAGATTCTGGGAAAGTTTTCGAAATGCAATTTTTGTCCAAAAATCCTAATATAATATACAATAGTTTATATTAGTTTCGATAAAAAAAAATAAAAGTAGATAGAGGACTATTCAAAATGATACAAAACTTTTTAGATCCGTTCAATATGTTACGAAGGAAGTTTATGAGGTTAGTCCAAGCAAAAAAATCATCTCAAAATTATATTCTATTAAACTTTTCAAAATAAAAATTTCGGTAAAAAAATCACAATATATTATAAACTAGTTTATACTAGTTTCGGTCAAAAAATCAAATCAAATCGAAGATTGTTCGAAATGGTATGAAACTATATAGATCCATTCTATATGTTACGAGGGAAGTTTCTGAGGGAAGTCATGCAAAAAAATCATCTCAAAATTAGATTTTGTGAAACTTTTCCAAATGCTAGTTTAGGTCAAAAAGTTATAATATATTATACACTAGTTTATACTAGTTTCGATCAAAAAATAAAATAAAATTGAGGACTGTTCGAAATGATACAAAACTTTTCTGATCATTTCAATAAGTTAAGAGGGAAGCTTATGATGGAAGTCCATGCTGAAAATCATCTCAAAATTAGATTCTATGAAAGTTTTCGAAATGCTAGTTTCAGTCAAGAAATCATAATATATTATACACCACTTTATACTAGTTTTGGTCCAAAAATCAAATTAAATAGTGGACTGTTCGAAATGCTACGAAACTATTCAGATCCTTTCTATATTTTACGAGGGAAGGTTATGAGGGAAGTCCATGCAAAAAATCATCTCAAAATTAGATTCTATAAAATTTTAGAAATGCTAGTTTCGATCAAAAAATCATAATATATTATACACTAGTTTATATTAGTTAGATCAAAAAATCAAATTAAATCGAGGACTATTCGAAATGCTACAGAACTTTTCAAATCCTTTCTATATGTAACGAGGGAAAGTTATGATGGAAGTCCATGCAAAAAATCATCTCATAATTAAATTCTATTAAAGATTTCGAAATGATAATTTTGGTCAAAAAATCATAATATATTATACACTAGTTTTTGAATTAATAAATATGTATATATAACTTAAAAAAGAAATTGAAATACAAGGCGATTGCAAGGATCCAACCCGCAAATTAGACAAAAAGTGACACAGGAGACTAAAAATCCATCAAGTGTGAAATGGGCTTTCTAAGCTTTCCATTATACCACCCTCTATAAACAATCATATCTAAAATTTTATCCACAATACTAGATTTATTAACTGTATTACCATATTAAATATCATTACACTACCTTCTAAATCCATAAAGGGTTTCAATAGCTGCTAGTTTCAGAATGGATGCTCTCCAAGCTTTTCCTTTTGTTCTGCTAATCAACCACGGTAGTTTCTCATCCCATGGACGCTCAATCTGGTTCCACTTAAGAATATTCTCCCAAATAGATTTTTGTTCTGAACATTTGTAAAACAAGTGATTTATAGATTCTTCCTTTAGATTGCAAAAAGAACACATACTATTAAAACTTTGAAGAACCTTTCTATATTTTACGAGGGAAGGTTATTAGAGAAGTCCATACAAAAAAAATATCTCAAAATTAGATTCTATGAAACTTTTCAAAATGCTAGTTTCGGTCAAAAAATCATAATGTATTAAACACTAGTTAATACTAGTTTTGGTCAAAAAACCATTATGTATTATACACTAGTTTATTCTAGTTTCGGTCATAAAATCATAATGTATTACACAATAGTTTATACTAGTTTCGGTAAAAAAAATCAAATAAAATTGAGGACTGTTTGAAATGCTATAAAACTTTATATATCCTTTCTATATTTTACGAGGGAAGGTTTGAGGGAAGTCCACACAAAAAATCATCTCAAAATTAATTTTTATGAAACCTTTTGAAATGCTAGTTTCAGAGAAAAATCATAATATATTATACACTAGTTTATACTAGTTTTAATAAAAAAATCAAATTAAATCGGGGACTGTTCGAAATACTACAAAACTATTCAGATCCATTCTATATGTTACGAGGGAAGGTTGTGAGGAAATTCCATTGAAAAACTTCATCTCAAAATTAGATTCTAGGAAACTTTTAATAATGCTAGTTTCGGTCGAAAATTCATAATATATTATACACTAGTTTATACTAGTTTCAGTCAAAAAATCAAATTAAATCGAGGAATGTTTGAAATGCTACAATTTTTTAGACCCTTTTTATATTTTACGAGGGAAGGTTATGAGGGAAGTCCATACAAAAATCATCTCAAAATTATATTCTATGAAACTTTTCGAAATGCTAGTTTCGGGGATAAAATCATATTATATTATACAATAGTTTATACTAGTTTCGATAAAAAAATACAATTAAATCGAGGACGGTTTGAAATATTACAAAACATTTCAGATTCTTTATATATTTTACGAGTGAAGGTTATGAGGGAAGTCCATTCAAAAAATCATCTCAAAATTAGATTCTATGAAGCTTTTTGAAATGCAAAGTTTATTAAAAAATCATAGTATATTATATAATAGTTTATACTAGTTTCGGTCAAAAAATTAAATTAAATTGAGGACTATTTGAAATACTATTAAAATTTTAAGATCCTTTAGGGAAGGTTATGAGGAAAGTCCATACAAATTTTTTACGAGGGAAGGTTATGAGGGAAGTCCATACAAAAAATATATCAAAATTAGATTCTATGAAACTTTTCAAAATTCTAGTTTCGATAAAAAAATGATAATGTATTATAGACTAGTTTATACTAGTTTCAGTCATAAAAATCTTAATGTATTATACACTAGTTTATACTAGTTTCAGGCAAAAAATCATAATGTATTATACAATAGTTTATACTAGTTTCGGTCAAAAAATTAAATTAAATTGAGGACTGTTTGAAATGCTATAAAACTTTGAAGATTCTTTCTATATTTTACGTGGAAATCATAATGTATTATACACTAGTTAATACTAGTTTTGGTCAAAAATTCATTATGTATTATACACTAGTTTATTCTAGTTTCGATCATAAGATCATAAGGTCTTACACACTAGTTTATACCAGTTTAGGTAAAAAAATCAAATAAAATTAAGGACTGTTTGAAATGCTATAAAACTTTATAGATCTTTTCTATATTTTACGAGGAAAGGTTATGAGGGAAGTCCACACAAAAAATCATCTCAAAATTAGATTCTATGAAACTTTATGAAATGCTAGTTTCGGGGAAAAATCATAATATACTATACACTAGTTTATACAAGTTTTGATTAAAAAAATCAAATTAAATTAAGGAATATTCGAAATACTACAAAACACTTCATATTCTTTCTATATTTTACGAGGGAAGGTTATTAGGGAAGTCCATACAAAAAATCATCTCAAAATTAGATTCTATGAAACTTTTTGAAAAACTAGTTTCGGGGAAAAATCGTAATATATTATACACTAGTTTATACTAGTTTCGATAAAAGAATTAAATTAAATTGAGGACTGTTCGAAATACTAGAAAACATTTCTTATTCTTTCTATATTTTATGAGGGAAGGTTATGAGGGAAGTTAATGCAAAAATTCATCTAAAAATTAGATTCTATGAAACTTTTCGAAATGCTAGTTTCGGTCGAAAAATCATAATATATTATACACTAGTTTATACTAGTTTCAGTCAAAAAATCAAATTAAATTGAGGAATGTTTGAAATGCTACAAAACTTTTTAGTTCCTTTCTATATTTTACGAGGGAATGTTTTCAGGGAAGTCGATAAAAAAATCATCTCAAAATTATATTCTATGAAACTTTTCGAAATAATAGTTTCAAGGATAAAATCATATTATATTATACAATAGTTTATACTAGTTTCGATAAAAAAATCATATTATATCGAACGCTGTTTGAAATATTACAAAGCATTTCAGATTGTTTCTATATTTTATGAGGGAAGGTTATTATGGAAGTTCATGCAAAAAATCATCTCAAAATTAGATTCTATGAAGCTTTTTGAAATACAAAGTCCGGGCAAAAAATCATAATGTATTAAATACTAGTTTATACTAGTTTCAGTCAAAAAATAAAACTAAATCGAGGATTGTCAAAATGATACAAATCTTTTCAGATCCGTTCTATATGTTACGATGGAAGGTTATGAGGGAATTCCATTCAAAAAAGTCATCTCAAAATTGGATTCTATAAAACTTTTCGAAATGCTAGTTTCAGTCAAAAAATCACAATGTATTATACACTAGTTTATCATAGTTTCGATAAAAAAATACTAATGTATTATACACTAGTTTATCATAGTTTCGGTCATTAAATAATCTCAAAATTAGATTCTTTGAAACGTTTTGAAATGCTAGTTTCGGGGAAAAATCACAATATATTATACACTAGTTTATACTAGTTTTGATCAAAAAATAAATTTAAATCGAGGACTATTTGAAATACTATAAAACATTTCAGATTCTTTCTGTATTTTACGAGGGAAGTTGATGAGGGAAATCCATGGAAAAAATCATCTCAAAATTAGATTCAATGAAGCTTTTTGAAAGGAAAAGTTCAGTAAAAATATCATAACGTATTATACACTAGATTATACTAGTTTCAGTCAAAAAATTAAATTAAATCGAGGACTGTCAAAATGATACAAAACTTTTCAGATCCGTTCTATATGTTACGAGGGAAGGTTATGAGGGAATTCCAATCAAAAAAGTCACCTCAAAATTGGATTCTATGAAACTTTTCAAAATGTTAGTATTGGTCAAAAATCAAATTAAATCGAGGACTGTTCGAATTGCTAGTTTCGGTAAAAAAAATCATAATATATTATGAACTAGTTTATACTATTTTCGGTCAAAAAATTAAATTAAATTGAGGAATGTTTGAAATGCTATAAAATTTTTAAGATCCTTTCTATATTTTACGAGTGAAGGTTATGAGGGAAGTCCATACAAAAATATATATATAAATTAGATTATATGAAATTTTTTGAAATGCTAGTTTCGATCAAAAAATAATAATGTATTATACACTAATTTATACTAGTTTCGGTAAAAAAATATCTTAATTTATTATACGCTAGTTTATACTAGTTTCAGTCAAAAAATCATAACGAATAATACACTAGATTATACTAGTTTTGGTAAAAAAATCAAATTAAATTGAGGACTATTTGATATGCTATAAAACTTTGAAGATGCTTTATATATTTTACGTGGGAAGGTTATGAGGGAAGTCCATACAAATAATATCTCCAAATTAGATTTTACGAAACTTTTCGAAATGCTAGTTTCGGTCAAAAAATAGTAATGTATTATACACTAGTTTATACTAGTTTTGTTCAAAAAATTATAATGTATTATACACTAGTTTATACTAGTTTCGGTCAAAAAATCATAATGTATTACACACTAGTTTATCCTAGTTTAGGTCAAAAAATCAAATTAAATTGAGGACTATTTGAAATGCTATAAAACTTTATAGATCCTTTCTATATTTTACGAGGGAAGGTTATGATGGAAGTCCACACAAAAAATCATCTTAAAATTAGATTCTATGAAACTTTTTGAAGTGCTAGTTTTGGGGAAATATCATAATATATTATACACTAGTTTATACAAGTTTTGATAAAAAAATCAAATTAAATCGCGGACTGTTCGAAATACTACAAAACATTTCATATTCTTTCTATTTTTTACGAGGGAAGGTTATGAGGGAAGTCCATACAATAAATTTCCTCAAAATTAGATTCTATGAAACTTTTTGAAATGCTAGTTTAGGGGAAAATCATAATATATTATTCACTAATTTTTACAAGTTTCGATCAAAAAATTAAATTAAATCGAGGACTGTTCGAAATAGTACAAAACATTTTATATTCTTTCTATATTTTACGAGGGAAGGTTATGAGAGAAGTCCATGCAATAAATCATCTCAAAATAAAATTCTATGAAGCTTTTTGATATGCGAAGTTTGGTAAAAAAATCATAATGTATAATACACAAGTTTATACTAGTTTCAAGGAAAAAATTAAATTAAATCGAGGACTATCAAAATCATACAAAACTTTTCATATTTGTTCTATATGTTATGAGGAAAGGTTATGAGGGAATTCCATTCAAAAGAATCATCTCAAAATTGGATTTCCCTCATAGACTAGTTTTTACTAGTTTCGATAAAGAAAATCAAATTAAATCATGGACTGTTCGAAATACTACAAAACATTTCAAATTCTTTCTATATATTACGAGGGAAGGTTATGAGGGAAGTACATGTAAAAATCATCTCAAAAGTAGTTTCTATGAAACTTTTCAAATTCTAGTTTCGATCGAAAAATCATAATATATTATACACTAGTTTATACTAGTTTCGGTCAAAAAATTAAATTAAATCGAGGACTGATTGAAATGCTACAAAACGTTTTAGATCCTTTCTATATTTTATGAGGGAAGGTTATGAGAGAAGTCGATACAAAAAAATCATCTTCAAATTAGATTCTATGAAATTTTCGAAATGCTAGTTTCGTTCAAAAAATCATAAAGTATTATACACTAGTTTATACTTGTTTCGGTTAAAAAATCTTAATGTATTATACACTAGTTTATACTAGTTTCAAGCAAAAAAACACAATGTATTAAAAACTTGTTTATACTCGTTTCAGTCAAAAAATCAAATTAGATTGAGGTCTGTTTGAAATGCTATAAAAGTTTGAAGATCTTTTCTATATTTTTCGAGAGAAGGTTATGAGGGAAGTCCATACAAAAAAATGTCTCAAAATTAGATTATATGAAACTTTTCAAAATGTTAGTTTCGGTCAAAAAATCATAATGTATTATACACTAGTTTAGACTAGTTTTGGTCAAAAAATTATAATGTATTATACAATAGTTTATACTAGTTTCGGTCAAAAAATCATAATGTATTACACACTAGTTTATACTAGTTTTGGTCAAAAAATCAATTTAAATTGGGGACTGTTTGAAATTGTATAAAACTTTATACATCCTTTCTATTTTTTACGAGGGAAGGTTACGAGGGAAGTCCATACAAAAATCATCTCAAAAAATTAGATTTTATGAAACTTTTTGAAATGCTAGTTTCGGGGAAAATTTATAATATATTATACACTAATTTATATAAGTTTCGATCAAAAAATCAAATTAAATCGAGGTCTGTTTGATACACTACAAAACATTTCATTTTCTTTCTATATTTTACGAGGGAAGTGTCATACCCTAATTTTTGACCCTAAGATTTTTCGCATCTCATCTGCATCTTTCATACAAACAAGATATCGCACTAGTTATGTAACACCCCATTTTCTACCCACGAAATATAACACAAAATCAGAGTCTTACAAATATTTTTTTTTAATACAAACGGGATATTACATATTCAACTTTAACAATTTTCCAAATTTTAAGGAAATCATAACAAATACGTAACACTTTCCCTTAAATTCAACAAACCATGTCATTCACTCAAATAATTTAGCTTCATAAAATTTTTACGCAGCGGATTCATAATTTTGATTCATAACATCTTTAAGCAACATAATAACAACTTAACATAAGAAGTGAACAACCATAAATCCTTCGGACAATTAAAATTCAGCAATAATTAAATGATCAACAAAGCAGACATGCAACAATCCCCCCGAGTGCTACGTATCAGAGCGACTGACCACCGACTCAACCCACGGTAACCGGCTACTTCTAAGGATTACCTGCACATTGTCACATAAGGACAACATTCAACAGAAAGGGTGAGTTACACTAATTATAAGCGGTATATGAAAAACAATATAATGACTAAGAATCGTAAACAAACACCACTTCACAACTCGTATCGAATATCAACATAAAATTCAAGTAAAGTGCAACTTTAATGAGACTCGACTAATTATACATGTGGTACCATTCGGAGTAAACTCCCAACTTAAAAAATCTGCCAATTTATGAGGCATCAAAGCATAAGCCTTCAACGTTCAACTTTAATTGCCAATCCAGGCCAACATGGTGTGAGCAACGGCTCCGACAAATGCATATGACTTAAATGGTATACACGACTTTAAACCCAGACAACATAACAACAGGAACATCACAACCACGTTTCCAATCTAATCAACTTATATTCAACTTTGGCTTATAAAGCCTACAACATAATAACTTTAAGAATTTTCGCAATCGGAACAACTTACCAACATCAATTGTACCTGTAACACAACTTTACGACGTAATTTCAACAAAAACGACGCATCAAAATCAACAATAATATTACCCGACTTATCCCGATAAATTTCATTAAATTTCGAGGAATTAAGTTTTCCGCCTAATTCGGCTAAAACAACTAACTCAGCACTGTTTTAACATTTTAAGGTTAATGCAACCCTTTCATAAATTCTGCCAAAAATTCAGTATTCTAAAAATTCCACAATTCCTAAAGTATTAATTAATATTAGATGAAATAAAACTACTAATTGATGTATGAACCTAATTACATTAAGTATTAATTAATTATGTAGTATGCACCTAATTATATTAAGTCTTACTTAATTATATGAGTAAATGAACACTAAAAATTAAAGTGGCTATAGGACCCCAATTGGCCTGCGCCACCTCACGTCCATCACCCAATCCGCATGGCCCGCCCATACTATCCTATGGCCTACGCCATAGTACAAGGAAATGCTATGGCCTGCGCCATCTTCAAGCTATCATCCATGGCTTGCGCCATCTTCAAGGGTGTGTGGGGCTCACCCTACCAAAGTGGCCCCTTACCAACAATTCTATATAATTTTTTTTTTAAAATTCTCTTTCCAACATTCAATTGTTTCTAATACCATTTAATATAATAATTCACAATTTAGTTATAATTTTATGTATATTCACAAAAACTCAGCAACATTGCAACACAACATGAACACAAATTATTGATAAAATTTCTATAACACTCTAACAATCGACGAAGACGTATCAACCTAACTATTCAATCAAAATATTGGATTTCATACACGATTATAATAATTGAACCCACCCTTACCTTAGATTGGATTGAAAGTTGTTCTTATGGTTGGATTCCGGAATTTGTTTCTCGTTCTCTCACGTTCGTGCAGTAGTTTCCAATTCCTCTTTTTCTTCCTTAATTCTCTAACTTCTGTTTCTACTTTTTGTTTCCATCACTTATATTTTATTTCTTTTTATTAAATTACTAAATATTAAAATTTCTAATGGGCCTAAACATAACACCTCCCATTTTACTAAATAGTACACAAAAGAAGCCCACTTACTCAAAAAAAACACAACAACTATATTATTATTTCTTATAATATTTCTACGACATCCGACTAAATTTCCGACTTATCGATTAATTTAACTACGACACTAAATATTCCTACTAACCAAAATAATTACTTAAATATTAAAATAATAAATAATTATTTGGGCGTTACAACTCCCCCCCACTTAGAATATTTTTGTCCTCGAAAATTTACCTGCTTCAAACAGCTTGGAAGGAGTCTCACATCTTGCTCTCCAATTCCCATGTCATGCTTTCGCCCGTAGCTCCCAACCAAACGACTTTGACCAATATGATTTCTTTTCCTCGAAGAGTCTTTGTTTCACGATCTTCAACTCGTACAGGCTTTGTTTCCACTGTGAGATTATCCCGTACTTGCACATCGTCCATACTAACCACATGAGACGGATCTGGGATATACTTTCGAAGCTGCGACACATGGAATTCATCATGCAAATTCGAAATATTTGGTGGTAATGCCATCCGATAAGCAACTTTTCCAACTCGATCCAAGATTTGATACGGACCAATGAAGCAAGGAGTGAGCTTTTTAGACTTCAAAGCCCTCCCAATACCGGTCACAGGCGTGACCCTCAAAAACACATGGTCACCTGCTTGAAATTCTAAATCCTTCTTCTGCTTGTCATAGTAACTCTTCTGCCTGCTCTGAGAAGCTTTCATCTTCTCTCGGATAAACTTCACTTTCTCTGTAGTCTCTCGAACTAACTCTGGTCCAAGTACCACACTCTCACCAGATTCATGCCAACACAACGGAGTTCTACACCTACGACCATACAATGCTTCAAAAGGCGCCATTCCGATACTAGAATGGTAACTATTATTGTATGTGAACTCAATCAATGAAAGATAAGTGTCCCACGAACCTCCTTGCTCAAGAACAGAAGCTCTCAGCAAATCCTCCAATGACTGAATAGTTCTCTCAGTTTGGCCATCAGTTTGAGGATGATATGCCGAACTCAACCTCAACTTAGAACCCAACGAATCTTGCAGACTTTTCCAAAATTCCGATGTAAACCTCGGATCTCTATCCGACACAATACACAGAGGAACACCATGCAACTTTACAATTAATCGGATGTAAATCTCTGCCAACTTCGCAATTGGGTAAGTGATGTTAATAGGTATGAAGTGAGCCGACTTCGTGAGCCTATCAATGATCACCCAAATCGAATCATGCCCTCTTAAAGTAACAGGCAGCCCTGTTACAAAGTCCATAGAAATGCTATCCCATTTCCATTCTGGAACTTCCAACGGTTGCATCAACCCAGCAGGCTTCTGATGCTCAATCTTCAACTTTTGACAAGTTAAGCACGCATACACAAAACGAGCCATATCTTCTTTCATTCCGGGCCACCAAAATATTTTCTTTAAATCCTGATACATTTTAGTAGCTCCTGGATGAATACTCAAACTGCTTCTATGACCCTCTTCTAGAATGCTTCTTTTCATAACCGCGTCATCAGGAATACAAATTCTTTCACCTAATTTCAACACACCTCTCGCATCAATCTTAAAGTCACTCTTCTCTGATTGACCACAACGATTAAGGATATCTACTAATTTCACATCCAATTTCTGTGCCTCTCGGATACTATCCATAAAATCATTATTAATCTTTAGCATTCCTAACATTACACTCTACAGGGTTACTTCGCAAACCAAACTTATATCACGAAATTGCTCAATTAATTCCAACACCTTAATCATCATTGCTGACACATGCAAAGTCTTTCTACTTAAAGCATCGGCCACAACATTTGCTTTACCTGGATGATAATTCAAACCGAAATCATAATCCTTAAGCAATTCTAACCATCTATGTTGTCGCATATTCAGCTCTTTCTGATCAAATAAATACTTTAAACTTTTATGATCACTGTAAACCTCGAATCAGGAACCATAAAGGTAATGCCTCCAGATTTTTACACAAACACCACAACAGCAAGTTCAAGATCATGCGTAGGATAGTTCTTTTCATGAATTCTTAACTGTCGTGACGCATAAGCAATTACTTTATTATTTTGCATAAGCACACCTCCTAAACCCATCAATGAAGCATCACAGTAAATTACAAACGGTTCCTCCGGATTTGGCAAAGTCAAAACCGGCGCCGACGTCAATCTCCTTTTTAATTCATTAAAACTCTCTTCGCACTGAACATCCCACACGAAAGTTTTACCTTTACAAGTTAATTTAGTTAACGGAAGTGCTAACTTAGAAAATCCTTCAATAAACCTTCTATAATATCCAGCTAATCCCAAAAAGCTTCTAATCTCGGTAGCCGACTTAGGAGTCTCCCATTGCAATACAGCTTCTACCTTGGAAGGATCCACAGCAATACCTTTTCCTGAAATTATATGGCCGAGAAAACTGACTTCTCTTAACCAAAACTCACACTTGGACAACTTCGCATACAATTTCTTATCTTTCAAAATATCCAACACTAATCTCAAATGTTCCTTATGCTCTTCTTCTGACTTAGAGTAAATTAAAATATCATCAATAAATACTACCACAAAATGGTCCAGATAAGTATGAAAAATACGATTCATGTATTCCATAAATACTCCCGATGCATTAGTCACACCGAAAGGCATCACAGAATACTCATAATGTCCATACCGTGTTCTGAACGTTGTCTTCTGAATGTCTTCATCTTTCACTTTGATCTGATGATAGCCTGATCTCAAATCAATTTTACTGAACACACAAGCACCCACTAACTGATCCATCAAATCATCTATTCTTGGTAGTGGATACTTATTCTTGATCATTACTTTATTCAACTGTCTATAATCAATACAAAGTCTCATACTACCACCTTTCTTCTTTACTAGCAACACTGGAGCTCCCCACGGTGATACACTTGGTCTTATGAACTTTTTCTCAAGTAAGTCTTCCAATTGTTTCTTTAATTCATACAGTTCAGATGCCGACATCCAATACGGTGCCATCGAAACAGGCCTAGTACCAGGTACCAGATCAATAGTAAATTCAACTTCCCTCTCTGGTGGCACACTAGGAATCTCATCTGGAAAAACTTCAGGAAATTCTTTCACTACTAACAATTCATCAATCTTAGCTTTACTCTCAACCGATAGCGTTGCCATCAAAGAAAACATCTGAGCTTCCTCTTTCATCAATTTTTGTAATTCTCTGAAAGATAATAAACTACCCCCTTCCTCTTCAGGAGTGGAAAACCTCACAGACTTATGATAACAATTTATATGGACATAGTTATACTCTAACCAATTCATACCAAGAATTACATCCATCCCAGCCAACGGCAAACACACTAAATCGACATAGAAATCTTTATCGAAGATCGACAAAGGACACTTTAAACATACCAAAGAAGTAGTTATTGATCCCTTAGCTGGGGTCTCAACAATCAATTCACCATCCAAAGCGGACAATTTTAAACCCAGTCTTCGAGCACAGTTAGCAGAAATAAAATAGTGTGTAGCACCAGTATCAATAATAGTAATTAAAGGAGTACCATTTATGAAGCATGTACCTCGGATAAGTCTGTCCTCATTAGAGGTTTGAGTTTCGGTCAATGCGAACACCTTTCCAGTCTGAGATTTCTTTGGCTTCTGACACTGGCTACCAATATGCCCTTCTTCGCCATAATTAAAACAAATCATTTCCTTGTGCTTGCAATCAGCTATTGCATGCCCAGTCTTACCACAGCGAAAACACCTTTTTACCTCAGCAGTGCATACATTACTCTTATGACCAGCCTGACCACATTTGAAGCAAACTATACCAGCAGGAGCACCTCCCCCACTAGTTCTCTGAGCCGGAGCAACTCTTTGTTTCCCTTTTCCAGCTGGAGCATCATACGGCTTGCCACGGTTTTGATGTTGCTTGCCTCTGCGATCACTGACAACCTTGTAATGAGCATTATTGTCCTTTCAAATATCCTGCAGCTATCAACCAATTCAGTAAAAATGCGTATCTTCTGATACCCAACAACCTTCTTAATTTCAGAGCGCAACCCGTTTTCAAACTTGATGCACTTTGAAAATTCAGCACCAGCACCAGAGTAATGAGGATAATGTTTGGACAACTCTACAAATTTTGCAGCATAATCCGTGACAGACATGTTTCCTTGCTTCAGCTCAAGGAACTCAATTTCTTTCTTACCACGGACATCTTCCGGATAATACTTTCTCATGAATTCCCTACGGAATACATCCCAAGTAATGACTTCACCTGCCGTGGTCAACCTCTCATGAGTCTCTAGCCACCAGTCATCAGCTTCGACTGCTAGCATGTGAGTACCATACCGAACCTTATGAGCTGAAGTGCAATCCATAACACGGAAAATTCTCTCGATCTCTTTCAACCATCCCAAAGCTGCATCTGGATCATGCTTCCCTTTAAACACTGGCGGATTCTCTCTTTGAAAAGTCGCCAAGTTATATGATCCAGCATCTCCACCAGCATTTGGCAAGTTCTGCACAGCTTGTGCCATCGCTTGCATTGCGGAAGCCATTGCAGCGTCATTTCTTCCAGCCATCTCAACTTATCACTACAACACAACTAAAAGTTAGATTAGTAACAATACACAATTGTTAGACAGTAAAGACACGACAACCGGCCGGACAGACCGACCGGCTCTGATACCACTAATGTAACACCCCATTTTCTCCCCACGAAATATAACACAAAATCAGAGTCTTACAAATATTTTTTTTTAATACAAACGGGATATTACATATTCAACTTTAACAATTTTCCAAATTTTAAGGAATCATAACAAATACGTAACAGTTTCTCTTAAATTCAACAAACCATGTCATTCACTCCAATAATTTAGCTTCATAAAATTTTTACGCAGCGGATTCATAATTTTGATTCATAACATCTTTAAGTAACATAATAACAACTTAACATAAGAAATGAACAACCATAAATCCTTCGGACAATTAAAATTCAGCAATAATTAAATGATCAACAAAGCAGACATGCGACAATCCCCCCGAGTGCTACGTATCAGAGCGACTGACCACCGACTCAACCCACGGTAACCGGATACTTCTCATGATTACCTGCACATTGTCACATAAGGACAACATTCAACAGAAAGGGCGAGTTACAATAATTATAAGCAGTATATGAAAAACAATATAATGACTAAGAATCGTAAACAAACACCACTTCACAACTCGTATCGAATATCAACATAAAATTCAAGTAAAGTGCAACTTTAATGAGACTCGACTAATTATGCATGTGGTACCATTCGGAGTAAACTCCCAACTTAAAAAATCTGCCAATTTATGAGGCATCAAGGCATAAGCCTTCAACGTTCAACATTAATTGCCAATCCAGCCCAACGTGGTGTGAGCAACGGCTTCGACAAATGCATATGACTTAAATGGTATACACGACTTTAAACCCAGACAACATAACAACAAGAACATCACGACCACGTTTCCAAATTAATCAACTTATATTCAACTTTGGCTTATAAAGCCTACAACATAATAACTTTAAGAATGTTCGCAACCGGAACAACTTACCGACATCAATTGTACCTGTAACACAACTTTACGACATAATTTCAACAAAAACGACGCATCAAAATCAACAATAATATTACCCGACTTATCCCGATAAATTTCATTAAATTTCGAGGAATTAAGTTTTCCGCCTAATTCGGCTGAAACAACTAACTCAACACTGTTTTTAACATTTTAAGGTTAATGCAACCCTTTCATAAATTCTGCCAAAAATTCAGTATTCTAAAAATTCCACTATTCCTAAAGTATTAATTAATCTTAGATGAAATAAAACTACTAATTGATGTATGAACCTAATTACATTAAGTATTAATTAATTATGTAGTATGCACCTAATTATATTAAGTCTTACTTAATTATATGAGTAAATGAACACTAAAAATTAAAGTGGCTACAAGACCCCAATTGGCCTACGCCACCTCACGTCCATCACCCAATCCGCATGGCCCGCCCATACTATCCTATGGCCTGCTCCATAGTACAAGGAAATGCTATGGCCTGCGCCATCTTCAAGCTATCATCCATGGCTTGCGCCATCTTTTAGGGTGTGTGGGGCTCACCCTACCAAAGTGGCCCCTTACCAACAATTCTATATATATTTTTTTTTAAATTCTCTTTCCAGCATTCAATTGTTTCTAATACCATTTAATATAATAATTCACAATTTAGTTATAATTTTATGTATATTCACAAAAACTCAGCAACATTGCAACACAACATGAACACAAATTATTGATAAAATTTCCATAACACTCTAACAATCGACGAAGACGTATCAACCTAACTATTCAATCAAAATATTGGATTTCATACACGATTATAATAATTGAACCCACCCTTACCTTAGATTGGATTGAAAGTTGTTCTTACGGTTGGATTTCGGAATTTGTTTCTCGTTCTCTCACGTTCGTGCAGTAGTTTCCAATTCCTCTTTTTCTTCCTTAATTCTCTAACTTATGTTTCTACTTTTTGTTTCCATCACTTATATTTTATTTCTTTTTATTAAATTACTAAATATTAAAATTTCTAATGGGCCTAAACATAACACCTCCCATTTTACTAAATAGTACACAAAAGAAGCCCACTTACTCAAAAAAAACACAACAACTATATTATTATTTCTTATAATATTTCTACGACATCCGACTAAATTTCCGACTTATCGATTAATTTAACTACGACACTAAATATTCCTACTAACCAAAATAATTACTTAAATATTAAAATAATAAATAATTATTTGGGCGTTACAGGTTACACGGTTATTCTCGGGTTAGGTTTATCCCTCGCAGGGGATCACCGTTGTCTTTAATTACTTTATTTGTTTGTGTTTACTAACCATTAATCAAAATCCAAAAATATTTTGTTTCCTTTTGCTAACCTTTTTCAGGAAGAGGAACCATGTGAAAATACCAAAAATAGCAGTCCTGCAGCTCGAGCGAAATTTCACAGAAAAAAGTCGAAGACGATCCGCAAATAATTCAAATTTATCTGATCGAGGATTGCCTAAGTTAATTGATTCATTCAAAGGATTTCCAAGGTTCATGCATTTATTTTTTTGACGTACAAAAAAATAGGGCCAGAATAACCAAGCAACCTCATTTGAATAAAATATTCAAATTTTGGCTTGGTTAACCGGTTAACCATTTGGTTAACCGGTTAACCAGTGTGAAAATTGAATATTTTATTCAAATTCAGCATCCTTAGATCATTGATTTAATTGGAATATTCTAGATCCATTGGTTTCTGATTTCTCTACATCACTTTGATCATTTCCTACCATAAACCCTCACTAATCACCACTCTTTTCCATTTCCCACCAAAATTTCAATTACCAAACCTAATTTGAATTACCAAAGCAAGCTCCATTCCACCAAATTCCCATACCTAAAGTCTTTAAATAGGACCATAATTTCATTCATTCAACAAGCTTTAGAGAGCTAAATTCACCTTGCAAAAATTTCTACAAGCTTTTGATAGCCACAAAACCTCTTGCAAATTACTTCCCCAAACACCAAAATTCTTAAAAGCTCATTTTCTTTCTTTTGAAGTTATCAAGAATTCACATTGAATTCTTGATTAACTTGAGCTAAACCTTAATCCTTTCATTCTTTTGATCATCAATTTCAGTAGATCTAAGCTTGTATTGGTTCAATTTGAAGAAAAGCTTTTGGTAATTCATCTTCCTCCATAAACCCATATTCACCATCAACATTCAAGATGTAGATCTTTGGTGCTTTTGTTACTAGATCCTTTGGATCTTTATTTGTTGTTTGATTGCAGGGATTCCACTGTATTTTGGTTTTAAAATTCGTGCAAATTCAGATCATGATCATCCAATGTTTGAGAAAAGGTTTCAAAGTGGATCATGCTGAATTTTCTGCATTTTCAGCCTCTGGTACAGTGTTAACCGGTCAACCATTTGGTTAACCGGTTAACCAGTTTAAAAACAGTGCAAATTGTTCAAATTTTGCTTGCGTTAACCGGTTAACCAATTGGTTTACCGGTTAACACAAGTCAGAATGGTGTTTTTGGCTTGTTTCAAGCCCCTTTTTGGTTCCTCTTTCTTCTCCTTCTTCCTCCTTTTTATTTTTACCTTGGGAAATACTTTTGGGAGTGATTTCTCCTTAATTTCAATGAACTTTGGGTTTATATTAGAGTAGTAAATATTCATTAATTCAAAACTACGTTTAAGTGTATTGTTCAATTCATTTAAGGTACTTTGCATTAGTGATACATTTTCATGCTTGAATCCACCAAGATGAGTGATTGAACTTAAGGATGGAAGAATACCATAAGTACGGCTTAATTTGGTATTCACCTTTAGTTTTGTGCGGTATCGCGTCTGGATAACGATTTACATATCGTTTATCTCGCATGCATTAGCACTAACATTATGCACCTTAATTGGTGGTGGCCGGCCACATTTGTAGGGTAATTACTTCGTAAATTACTCGGTGATTGCTTAACATAGACCTAAATGTGTCCCGACTTCGGAATAAAAATCTAATTGGGTACTTGCACTTTCGTGGACCGAATCTCTTGCTGATCGCGTAATCCCAAAGTGGTTAATCATATTGCATCAAGAATCGAGACTTGTGAATTTTTGATGCGTAGGTGCTTTGGGTCCCAATCGCCTTTCAAATTTCATTGAATTCGGTTTAGTTTGCCTTGATTAATCGCTACAGTGTAAAAAGCCAAGCGGATCCAGTTGCTTTCGGTTTTGGTCACTCTTTCTCTTTTAGTTGTGGTTGATTAAGTTCACCATACCATTATTATGTAAATATTATTATACTACTACTATTATTAATATTTTAGATTCTTGCACTTTAATTTCTTTTGTTACTAACATTTAATTTCTTGCACTTTTATTGCCTTTATTCTATTTTGCTTTATTCATCCATATCATGTTTATTATTTGCCCTTATTATTTTGTTGATTTTCCTTTTGTCCACCTGGACACCAAAAATTAATAAAGGATTAAACCTCTAAAAAACTTGTGACTTTAATTTGAGGACTATTGGTTACTATCCTTGGCTTTTGGAATGAAGAATTGGACTTAGATTTTAGGATCCCTTCCCCTTGTTTTGATCTTCATGAAGTTGGACTTAACCTTTATTTGGCCATTTGCTAGCTTATAAGGATGAAACTTTTTGTGCTCATAATTTGGAATGTCATTAAGTTTGGTTAGATCTTTCTTCCCTTATCTCCTTATTTTCTTTTTTAGGACAGTCCCTTCATCTCCTCCCATTCTTCAATTTTCAAAACCTTCTCCCTTTTTCAAAGGATTCTTTTTTTTAAAAATCATCACCTCTTTAATAATAAAAAACCTTGACTTTTGTCAAGTGGATTTTACTCTTCTTTTTCTTTTAAAATAAATGGATCTAATCATGTTGACCTTAATTCAAAAATAAAAAGAATCAAACTCATTCAATTTGTTTTATGCCTTTGTGCATTTTTGTTTATTTTCTTTTAAAGAGTGCCGATTACGAGTCATTATTCTTTAGTCGGGTGCAAGTCTCTCAATCTCCATGGTTGTAGTTTGATGTAATTGAGTCTCTTGTCATTTGTGGGGGTTTAGTGGCATACTCGTTGATTTTATCCGAGTTGGCGCCCTCCCCATAATGACGAATGAGTCCATGCCTTCATTCTCATGGTAGATTTGTTTCGCTATCCACTTGAAGATGACAAATTCTCTTCACTTAATAAAATGAATCATAACCCACCCTTTTCACATTTTGTACCACGAACTACGAGGTTTTGATCTTGCATTACACTTTGTGGGTACGTAGGCATGAGACATCAAAAATATATATTAAAATTAGATTCTATGAAACTTTTAGAAATGCTAGTTTCGATCAAAAAATAATAGTGTATTATACACTAGTTTATACTAGTTTCAGTCAAAAAAATATGAATGTATTATACACTAGTTTATACTAGTTTCAATAAAAAAATCATAATGTATAATACACTAGTTTTGGTCAAAAAATCAAATTAAATTGAGGACTGTTTTAAAGGCTATAAAACTTTGAAGATCCTTTCTATTTTTACGAGGGAAGGTTATGAGGCAAGTCCATACAAAAAATATCTCAAAATTAGATTCTATGGAACTTTTCGAAATGTTAGTTTCATTCAAAAAAACATAATGTATTACACACTAGTTTATAATAGTGTGGTCAAAAAATTATAATGTATTATACACTAGTTTATACTAGTTTCGGTCAAAAAATCATAATTTATTACACACTAGTTTATACTAGTTTCAGTCAAAAAATCAAATTAAATTGAGGACTCTTTGAAATGCTACAAAACTTTATAGATCCTTTCTATATTATATGAGGGAAGGTTATGAGGGAAGTCCACACAAAAAATCATCTCAAAATTAGATTATATGAAACTTTTTGAAATGCTAGTTTTGGGGAAAAATCAAAATATATTATACACTAGTTTATACAAGTTTTAATAAAAAAATCAAATTAAATCACGGACTATTCAAAATAATACAAAACATTTCATATTCTTTCTATTTTTCACGAGGGAAGTTTACGAGGGAAGTCCATACAAAAAATCATCTCAAAATTAGATTTTTTGAAACTTTTTGAAATGCTAGTTTTGGGGTAAAATCATAATATATTATACACTAGTTTATACAAGTTTCGATAAAAAAATCAAATTAAATCGAGGGCTGTTCGATACACTACAAAACATTTTATATTCTTTCTATATTTTACGAGGGAAGGTTATGAGGGAAGTCCATGCAAAAAATCATCTCAAAAATAAATTCTATGAAACATTTCAAAATGATAGTTTCGGTCGAAAAATCATAATATATTATACACTAGTTTATACTAGTTTCAGTAAAAAAACAAATTAAATCGAGGAATGTTTGAAGTGTTACAAAACATTTTAGATCCTTTCTATATTTTACGAGGGAAGGTTATGAGGGAAGTCCATAAAAAAAATCTCAAAATTATATTCTATGAAACTTTTCGAAATGCTAGTTTCGGGGATAAAATCATATTATATTATACTATAGTTTATACTAGTTTCAATCAATAAATAAAATTAAATCGAGGACTGCTTGAAATAGAATAAAACATTTTTGATTCTTTCTATATTTTACGAGGGAAGGTTATGGGGGAAGTCCATGCAAAAAATCATCTCAAAATAAGATTCTATGAAGCTTTTTGAAATGCGAAGTTCGTTCAAAAAATCATAATGTATAATACACTAGTTTATACTAGTTTCAAGGAAAAAATAAAATAAAAACGAGGACTATAAGAATCATGCAAAACTTTTCACATTTGTTCTATATGTTACGAGGGAAGGTTATGAGGACATTCCATTCAAAAAAATCATCTCAGAATTGGACATCCCTCATAGACGAGTTGTTACTAGTTTCGATAAAAAAAATCAAATTATATCGAGGAGTGTTCGAAATACTAAAAAACGTTTCAAATTCTTTCTCTATATTACAAGGGAAGTTTATGATGGAAGTCCATACAAATAATCATCTCAAAATTAGATTCTATGAAACTTTTTGAAACGCTAGTTTCAGGGAAACAATCATAATATATTACACACTAGTTTATACTAGTTACAAGGGAAGGTTATGAGGGAATTCAATTCAAAAAAATCATCTCAAAATTGGATTCTATGAAACTTTTCGAAAGGCTAGTTTCGGTCAAAAATCAAATTAAATCGAGGACTATTAGAAATGCTAGTTTCGGTCAAAAAAATCATAATGTATTATACACTAGTTTATACTATTATCGTTCTAAAAATTAAATTAAATTGAGGACTGTTCGAAATGCTATAAAATTTTAGATTCTATGAAAATTTTCGAAATGCTAGTTTCGATCAAAAAATAATAATGTATTATACACTAGTTTATACTAATTTCGGTCAAACAAATCTTAATGTATTATACACTAGTTTATACTAGTTTCAGTCAAAAAATCATAATGTACAATACACTAGTTTATACTAGTTTTGGTAAAAAAATCAAATTAAATTGAGGACTGTTTTAAATGCTATAAAACTTTGAAGATCCTTTCTATATTTTACGAGGGAAGGTTATGAGGGAAGTCCATACAAAAAAATATCTCAAAATAAAGATTGTATAAAACTTTTCAAAATACTAGTTTCAGTCAAAAAATCATAATGTATTATACACTAGTTTATACTAGTTTCAGTCAAAAAATTATAATGTATTATACACTAGTTTATACTTGTTTCGGTCAAAAAATTATAATGTATTACACACTAGTTTATACTAGTTTCGGTCAAAAAATTAAATTAAATTGTGGACTGTTTGAAATGCTATAAAACTTTATAGATCCTCTCTATATTTTACGAGGGACGGGTATAAGGGAAGTCCACACAAAAAATCATCTCAAAATTAGATACTATGAAACTTTATGAATTGCTAGTTTCGGGGAAAATCATAATATATTATACACTAGTTTATACAAGTATTGATAAAAAGACAAATTAAATCGAGGACTGTTCGAAATACTAGAAAACATTTTATATTCTTTCTATATTTAACGAGGGAAGGTTATGAGGGAAGTTCATACAAAAATCATCTCAAAATTATATTCTATGAAACTTTTCGAAATGCTAGTTTTGGTCGAAAAATCGCAATATATTATACACTAGTTTACACTAGTTTTAGTCAAAAAATCAAATTAATTTGAGGACTGTCAAAATGATACAATACTTTTCAGATCTGTTCTATATGTTACGAGGGAAAGTTATGAGGGAATTCCATTAAAAAATATCATCTCAAAATTGGATTCTATGAAACTTTTCAAAATGCTAGTTTCTGTCAAATAATCATAATGTATTACACACTAGTTTATGGTAGTTTCGGTCAAAAAATCATAACGTATTATACCCTAGTTTATACTAGTTTCTGTAAAAAAATCAAATTAAATTGAGGACTATTTGAAATTGTATAAAACTTTTGAGACCCTTTTATATTTTACGAGTGAAGGTTATGAGGGAAGTCCATACAAATAATCATCTCAAAATTAGATTCTATGAAACTTTTTGAAATGCTAGTTTCAGGGAAAAAATAAATAATATATTTACTCTAGTTTATATTAGTTTCGAGGGAAAAATCAAATTAAATCGAGGACTGTTCGAAATACTACAAAACCTTTCAGACCCGTTCTATATGTTACAAGGAAGGTTATGAGGGAATTCCATTCAAAAAAATCATCTCAAAATTGGATTCATGAAACTTTTCGAAATTATAGTTTCGATCCAAAATCAAATTAAATCAAGGACAGTTAGAAAAGCTATTTTCGCCCAAAAAAATCATAATATATTATACACTACTTTATACTATTATAGGTCTAAAAATTAAATTAAATTGAGGACTCTTTGAAATGCAATAAATTTTTTAAGATCCTTTCTATATTTTATGAGGGAAGGTTATGAGGGAAGTCCATAAAAAATATATATTAAAATTAATTCTATGAAACTTTTCGAAATGCTAGTTTGGATCAAAAAATAATAATGTATTATACACTAGTTTATACTAGTTTCGGTCAAAAAAATCTTAATGTATTATACACCAGTTATACTAGTTTCAGTCAAAAAATCATAATGTATAATACACTAGTTTATACTAGTTTTGGTCAAAATATCAAATTAAATTGAGGACTGTTTGAAATGCTATAAAACTTTGAAGATCCTTTCTATATTTTACGAGGGAAGGTTATGAGGGAAGTCTGTACAAAAAAATATCTCAAAATTATATTCTATGAAAGTTTTCGAAATGTTAGTTTCGGTCAAAATATCATAATGTATTAACCACACTAGTTTATACTAGTTTTGGTCAAAAAATTCTAATGTATTATACACTAGTTTATACTAGTTTCATTCAAAAAACCATAATGTTTTACACACTAGTTTATACTGGTTTCTGTCAAAAAATCAAATTAAATTGAGGACTGTTTGAAATGATATAAAACTTTCTAGATTCTTTCTATATTTTATGAGGGAAGGTTATGAGGGAAGTCAGTACAAAAAATATCTCAAAATTAGATTCTATGAAACTTTTCGAAATGTTAGTTTCGGTCAAAAAATTATAATGTATTAAGCACACTAGTTTATACTAGTTTTGGTCAAAAAATTCTAATGTATTATACACTAGTTTATACTTGTTTCGTTCGAAAAATCATAAGATATTGTACAATAGTTTTACTAGTTTCGGTCAAAAAATCAAATTAAATCGAGGACTGTTTGAAATGCTACAAATATTTTTAGATCCTTTCTATATTTTACGAGTGAAGGTTATGAGGGAAGTCGATTCAAAAAAATCATCTCAAAATTAGATTCTATGAAACTTTTCGAAATGCTAGTTTCGGGGATAAAATAATATTTTATTAAACACTACTTTATAGTAGATTTGATAAAAAAATCAAATTAATCGAGGACTGTTCGAAATATTACAAAACATTTCAAATTCTTTTTATATTTTACGAGGGAAGGTTATAAAGGAAGTCCATGCAAAATATCATCTCAAAATTAGATTCTATGAAGCTTTTTGAAAAGAAAAGTTCAGAAAAAACATCATATTGTATCATACACTAGTTTATACTAGTTTCAGTAAAAAAATCAAATTAAATTGAGGATTGTCAAAATGATACAAATTTTTTCAGATCTGTTCTATATGTTACAAGGAAATGTTATTAAGGAATTCCATTAAAAAAATATCATCTCAAAATTGGATTCTATGAAACTCTTTGAAATGCTAGTTTCTGTCAAAAAATCATAATGTATTATACACTAGTTGATTCTAGTTTTGGTCAAAAAGTCATAATCTATTATACACTAGTTTATAGTAGTTTCGGTCAAAAAGTCAGAATGTATTATACAATAGTTTATACTAGTTTCGGTCAAAAAATCAAATTAAATTGAGGACTGTTTGAAATGCTATAAAACTTTTGCGACCCTTTTATATTTTACGAGTGAAGGTTATGAGGGAAGTTCATACAAAAAATCATCTCAAAATTAGATTCTATTAAATTTTTGAAATGCTAGTTTCAGAGAAAAAATAATAATATATTATACACTAGTTTATACTAGTTTCGATGAAAAATTCAAATTAAATCGACGACTGTTCAAAATTATACAAAATGTTTCAGATCCATTCTATATGTTACGAGGGAATGATATGAGGGAATTCCATTCAAAAAAATAATCTCAAAATTGGATTCTATGAAACTTTTCGAAATGCTAGTTTCGGTTAAAAAATCAAATTAATCTAGGATTGTTAGAAATGCTAGTTTCGGTCAAAAAAATCATAATGTATGATACCCTAGTTTATACTATTTTCGGACAAAAAATCAAATTAAATTGAGGACAGTTGATATGTTATAATAAATTTAAGATCCTTTCTATATTTTACGTGTGAAGGTTATGAGGGAAGACCATACAAAAAATATATCAAAATTAGATTCTATGAAACTTTTCAAAATGCTAGTTTCGATAAAAAAATCAATGTATTATACACTAGATTATACTAGTTTTGGTCAAAAAATAATAATGAATTATACACTAGATTATACTAGTTTTGTTCAAAAAATAATAATGAATTATACACTAGATTATACTAGTTTTGTTCAAAAAATCAAATTAAATTGAGGACTGTTTGAAATGCTATAAAACTTTGAAGATCCTTTCAATATTTTACGAGGGAAGGTTATGAGGGAAGTCCATACAAAAAATATCTCAAAATAAACATTGTATAAAACTTTTAAAAATAGTAGGTTCGGTCAAAAAATCATAATGTATTATACACTAGTTTATACTAGTTTTGATCAAAAAACTATAATGTATTATACACTAGTTTATACTAGTTTCGGTCAAAAAATCATAATTATTATGACACACTAGTCTATACTAGTTTTGGTCAAAAAATCAAATTAAATTGAGGACTGGTTGAAATGCTATAAAACATTATATATCCTTTCTATATTTTACGAGTGAAGGTTATGAGGGAAGTCGATACAAAAAAATCATCTCAAAATTAGATTCTATGAAACTTTTCGAAATGCTAGTTTCGGGGATAAAATGATATTTTATTATACACTACTTTATAGTAGTTTTGATAAAAAAGAATCAAATTAAATCGAGGACTGTTCAAAATCTTACAAAACATTTCAAATTCTTTCTATATTTTACGACGGAAGGTTATAAAGGAAGTCCATGCAAAAAATCATCTCAAAATTAGATTCTATGACGCTTTTTGAAATGCAAAGTTCGGTAAAAAAATCATATTGTATTATACATAGGTTTATACTAGTTTCAGTAAAAAAACCAAATTAAATTGAGGACTGTCAAAATGATACAAAACGTTTCAGATCCGTTCTATATGTTATGAGGGAATGTTATGAGGGAATTCCATTAAAAAATATCATTTCAAAATTGGATTCTATGAAACTTTTCGAAATGCTAGTTTCTGTCAAAAAATCATAATTATTATATACTAGTTTATACTAGTTTTGGTTAAAAAGTCATTATCAATTATACACTAGTTTATAGAAGTTTCAGTCAAAAAATCAGAATCAATTATACTCTAGTTTATACTAGTTTCGGTCAAAAAATCAAATTAAATTGAGGAATGTTTGAAATTCTATAAATCTTTTGAGACCATTTTATATTTTACGAGTGAAGGTTATGAGGGAAGTCCATAAAAAAATATTCTCAAAATTATATTCTATGAAACTTTTTGAAATGCTAGTTTCAGGGAAAAAATAATAATATATTATACACTAGTTTATACTAGTTTCGATAAAAAAAATCAAATTAAATTGAGGACTGTTCGAAATAATACAAAACTTTACAGATCCGTTATATATGTTACGAGGGAAGGTAATAAGGGAATTGCATTCATAAAAATCATCTCAAATTGGATTCAATGAATCTTTTCGAAAGTCTAGTTTCGGTCAAAAAATCAAATTAAATCGAGGACTGTTCTAAATGCTAGTTTCGGTAAAAAAAATCATAAAGTATGATACCCTAGTTTATACTATTATCGGTCAAAAAATCAAATTAAATTGAGGACTGTTGAAATGCTATAATAAATTTAAGATCCTTTCTATATTTTACGAGTGAAGGTTATGAGGGAAGTCCATACAAAAAAATAAATCAAAATTAGATTCTATGAAACTTTTCAAAATGCTAGTTTCAATAAAAAAATCATAAATGTGTTATACACTATTTTATATTAGTTTTGGTCAAAAAAATCTTAATATATTATACACTAGTTTACAATAGTTTTAGTCAAAAAATCACAATGAATTATAAACAAGTTTATACTAGTTTCGGTCAAAAAATCAAATTAAATTGAGGACTGTTTGAAATGCTATAAAACTTTGAAGATACTTTCTATATTTTACGAGGGAAGGTTATGAGGGATGTCCATACAGAAACAAATCTCAAAATTAGATTCTATGAAACTTTTCGAAATGCTAGTTTCGGTCAAAAAATCATAATGTATTATACACTAGTTTATACTTGTTTCAGTAAAAAAAAATTAAATTGAGGACTGTCAAAATGATACAAAGCTTTTCAGATCCGTTCTATTTGTTACAAGGGAATGTTCTGAGGGAATTCCATTAAAAAATATCATCTCAAAATTGGATTCTATGAAACTTTTCGAAATGCTAGTTTCTGTCAAAAACTCATAAAGTATTATATACTAGTTTATACTAATTTTGGTCAAAAAGTCATAATCTAATATACACTAGTTTATAGTAGTTTCGGTCAAAAAATCAGAATGTATTATACTCTAGTTTATACTAGTTTCGGTAAAAAAAAATCAAATTAATTTGAGGACTGTTTGAAATGCTATAAAACTTTTGAGACCATTTAATATTTTTCGAGTGAAAGTTATGAGGGAAGTCCATACAAAAATCATCTCAAAATTAGATTCTATGAAACTTTTTGAAATGCTAGTTTCACGGAAAAATTAATAATATATTATACACTAGTTTATACTAGTTTCGATGAAAAAATAAAATTAAATCGAGAACTGTTCGAAACAATACAATACTTTACATATCCGTTATATATGTTAGTAGCGAAGGTAATGAGGGAATTGCATTCATAAAAATCATCTCAAAATTGGATTCAATGAAACTTTTTGAAATGCTAGTTTGGGTCAAAAATCAAATTAAATCGAGGACTGTTCGAAATGCTAGTTTCGGTCAAAAAAATCATAATGTATGATACCCTATATTTTACGAGTGAAGGTTATGAGGGAGTTCATACAAAAAAACATATAAAAATTAGATTCTATGAAACTTTTCAAAATTCTAGTTTCAATAAAAAAATCATAAATGTTTTATACACTAGTTTATACTAGTTTTGGTAAAAAATATTTTAATGTATTATACACTAGTTTATACTAGTGTATACTATTCTAGTATCAAATTAAATTGAGGACTATTTGAAATACTAAAAAACTTTGAAGATCGTTTCTATATTTTACAAGGGAAGGTTAAAAGGGAAGTCCATACAAATAAAACTCAAAATTAGATTCTATGAAACTTTTCGAAATGCTAGTTTCGGTCAAAAAATCATAATGTATTATACACTAGTTTTGGTCAAAAAACTATAGTGTATTATAAACTAGTTTATACTAGTTTCGGTCAAAAAATCATAATGTATTACACACTAGTTTATACTAGTTTCAGTCAAAAATCAAATTAAATTGAGGACTCTTTGAAATTCTATAAAATTTTGTAGATCCTTTCTATATTTTACGAGGAAAGGTTATGACGGAAGTCCACACAAAATATTATCTCAAAATTAGATTCTATGAAACTTTTTGAAATGATAGTTTCGGGGAAAAATCATAATATATTAAACCCTAGTTTATACAAGTATTGATAAAAAATCAAATTAAATCGAAGACTGTTCGAAATACTATAAAACTTTTCATATTCATTCTATATTTTACGAGGGAAATTATGAGGGAAGTCCATACAAAAAATCATCTCAAAATTAGATTTTATGAAACTTTTTGAAATGCTAGTTTCGGAGAAAAATCATAATATATTATACACTAGTTTATACAAGTTTCGATCAAAAAATCAAATTAAATCGAGGACTGTTTGAAATGCTACAAATATTTTTAGATCCTTTCTATATTTTATGACGGAAGGTTATGAGGGAAGTCGATACAAAAACATCATCTCAAAATTAGATTCTATGAACCTTTTCGAAATGTTAGTTTCGGGGATAAAATGCTATTTTATTATACACTACTTTATAGTAATTTTTATAAAAAAAATCAAATTAAATCGAGGACTATTCGAAATATTACACAACATTTCAGATTCTTTCTATATTTTACGAGGGAAGATTATAAAGGAAGTCCATGCCAAAAATCATCTCAAATTTAGATTCTATGAAGCTTTTTGAAATACAAAGTTCGGTCAAAAAATCATATGGTATTATACACTAGTTTATACTAGTTTCAGTAAAAAAATGAAATTAAATTGAGGACTGTCAAAATGATATAAACCTTTTCAGATCCGTTCTATTTGTTACGAGGGAATGTTCTGAGGGAATTCCATTAAAAATATCATCTCAAAATTGGATTCTATGAAACTTTTCAAAATGCTAGTTTCTTTCAAAAATCATAATGTATTAAATACTAGTTTATACTAATTTTGGTCAAAAAGTCATAATATAATATACACTAGTTTATAGTAGTTTCGGTCAAAAAATCAGAATGTATTATACTCTAGTTTATACTAGTTTCGGTCAAAAAATCAAATAAATTGAGGATTGTTTGAAATGCTATAAAACTTTTGAGACCATTTAATATTTTTCGAGTGAAAGTTATGAGGGAAGTCCATACAAAAATCATCTCAAAATTAGATTCTATGAAACTTTTTGAAATGCTAGTTTCATGGAAAAAATAATAATATATTATACATTAGTTTATACTAGTTTCGATGAAAAAATCAAATTAAATCGAGAACTGTTCGAAACAATACAATACTTTATAGATCCATTATATATGTTACGAGGGAAGGTAATGAGGGAATTGCATTCGTAAAAATCATCTCAAAATTGGATTCGATGTAACTTTTCGAAATGCTAGTTTCGGTCTAAAAATCAAATTAAATCGAGGACTGTTCGAAAGGCTAGTTTCGGTAAAAAAAATCATAATGTATGATACCGTAGTTTATACTATTGTCGGTCAAAAAAGCAAATTAAATTGAGGACTGTTGAAATGCTATAATAAGATTTAGATCCTTTCTATATTTTACGAGTGAAGGTTATGAGGGAAGTCTATACAATAAAACATATCAAAATTAGATTCTATAAAACTTTTCAAAATGCTAGTTTCAATCAAAAAATCATAAATGTATTATACACTAGTTTATACTAGTTTTGGTCAAAAAAATCTTAATGTATTATACACTAGTTTATAATAGTTTCAGTCAAAAAATCACAATGAATTATAAACAAGTTTATACTAGTTTCAGTCAAAAAATCAAATTAAATTGAGCACTATTTGAAATGCTATAAAACTTTGAAGATACTTTCTATATTTTACGAGGGAAGGTTATGAGGTAAGTCCATACAAAAACAAATCTCAAAATTAGATTCTATGAAACTTTTCGAAATGCTAGTTACGGTCAAAAAATCATATTGTATTATACACTAGTTTTGGTCAAAAAACTATAATTTATCATACACTAGTTTATACTAGTTTCGGTCAAAAAATCATAATGTATTACACACTATTTTCGGTCAAAAAATCAAATTAAATTGAGGACTGTTTGAAATTCTATAAAAGTTTATAGATCCTCTCTATATTTTACGAAGAAAGGTTATGACGGAAGTCCACACAAACAAATTTCTCAAAATTAGATTCTATGAAACTTTTTGAAATGCTAGTTTCGGGGAAAAATCATAATATATTAAGCCCTAGTTTATACAAGTTTTGATAAAAAAAATCAAATTAAATCGAAGACTATTTGAAATACTATAAAACTTTTCATATTCATTCTATATTTTATGAGGGAGTTTATGAGGGAAGTCCATACACAAAATCATCTCAAAATTAGATTCTATGAAACTTTTTGAAATGCTAGTTTCGGAGAAACATCATAATATATTATACACTAGTTTATACAAGTTTCGATCAAAAAATTAAATTAAATCGAGGACTGTTTGAAATGCTACAAATATTTTTAGATCCTTTCTATATTTTACGAGGGAAGGTTATGAGGGAAGTCGATACAAAAAAATCATCTCAAAATTATATTCTATGAAACTTTTGGAAATGCTCGTTTAGGGGATAAAATGCAATTTTATTAGACACTAATTTAAAGTAATTTTTATAAAAAAAATCAAATTAAATCGAGGACTACTCAAAATATTATAAAACATTTCATATTCTATCTATATTTTATGAGGGAAGGTTATACAGGAAGTCCATGCCAAAAATCATCTCAAAATTAGATTCTATGAAGCTTTTTAAAATGCAAAGTTCGGTCCAAAAATCATATGGAATTATACACTAGTTTATACTAGTTTCAGTAAAAAAAATAAAATAAAATTGAGGACTGTCAAAATTATACAAACATTTTCAGATCCTTTCTATTTGTTACGAGGGAATATTCTGAGGGAATTCCATTAAAAAATTTCATCTCAAAATTGGATTGGAAGAAACTTTTCGAAATGCTAGTTTCTTTCAAAAAATCATAATGTATTATATACTAGTTTCTATCGAAACTTGCATTTAAAAAAGTTTCATAGAATCTAGTTTTCAGATGATATTTTTGCATGGACTTCCATCAAAACCTTCCCTCTTAACATATATAAATGATCTGAAAAGTCTCGTATCATTTCAAATAGTCCCCAATTAAATTTGATTTTTTTGACCGAAACTAGTGTATAATATACTAGGATTTTTGAACGAAACTTGCATTTTGAAAAGTTTCATACAATCTAATTTTCCGATGATTTTTTGCATGGACTTCCATCATAAGCTTCCCTCGTAAAATATATAAATGATATGTGAAGTTTCGTATCATTTCGAACAATACCCGATCTAATTTGATTTTTGACCGAAACTTGTATAAACTAGTGTATAATATATTATGATTTTTTGGCTGAAACTTGCATTTATAAAAGTTTCATAGAATCAAGTTTTCAGATGATTTTTTGGCAAGGACTTACATCATTACCTTCCCTCTTAACATATATAAATTATCTGAAAAGTCTCGTATCATTTCAAATAGTCCCTAATTAAATTTGATTTTTTTGAACGAAACTAGTGTATAATATACTATGATTTTTGATCGTAACTTGCATTTCGAAAATTTTCATAGAATCTAATTTTCCGATGATTGTTTGCATGGACTTCCAACATAACATTCCCTCGTAAAGTATATAAATGATATGTGAAGTTTCTTATCATTTCGAACAGTCCCCGATTTAATTTGATTTTTGACTGAAACTAGTATAAACTAGTGTATAATATATTATGATTTTTTTGGCCGAAACTTACATTTAGAAAAGTTTCATCGAATCAAGTTTTCAGATGATTTTTTTTGCATGGACTTCCATCGTAAACTTCCGTCTTAACATATATAAATGATATGAAAAGTCTCGTATCATTTCAAAAAGTCCCCAATTAAATTTTATTTTTTTGACCGAAACTAGTGTATAAAATACTATGATTTTTGACCGAAACTTGCATTTCGAAAAGTTTCATAGAATCTATTTTTCCGATGATTTTGTGGCGTGGACTTCCATCATAACCGTCCCTCATAAAATATATAAATGATATGTGAAGTTTCTTATCATTTCGAACAGTCCCCGAATTAATTTGATTTTTGACCGAAACTAGTATAAACTAGTCTATAATATATTATGATGTTTTGGCTGAAAGTTGCATTTAGAAAAGTTTAATAGAATCTAGTTTTCATATGATTTTTTTTGCATGGACTTCCATAATGACCTTCCCACTTAACATATATAAATGATCTAAAAAGTCTCGTATCATTTCAAATAGTCCCCAATTAAATTTGATTTTTTTTGACCGAAACTAGTGTATAATATACTATGATTTTATGATTTTTTGGCCGAAACTTGCATTTAGAAAAGTTTTATAGAATCTAGTTTTCAGATATTTTTTTGCATGGACTTCCATCATAACCTTCCCTCTTAACATATATAAATGATCTGAAAAGTCTCGTATCATTTCAAATAATCCCCAATTAAAATTTAATTTTTTGCCCGAAACTAGTGTATAACATACTATGATTTTTGACCGTAACTTACATTTCGAAAAGTTTCATTGAATCTAATTTTCCGATGATTTTTTTGCATGGACTTCCATCATAACCTTCCCTCATAAAACATATAAATGATATGTGAAGTTTCTTATCATTTCGAATAGTCCCCGATTTAATTTGATTTTTGACTGAATCTAGTATAAACTAGTGTATAATATATTATGATTTTTTGGCCGAAACTTACATTTAGAAAAGTTTCATAGAATCAAGTTTTCAGATGATTTTTTTTGCATGGACTTCCATCGTAAACTTCCGTCTTAACATATATAAATGATATGAAAAGTCTCGTATCATTTCAAAAAGTCCCCAATTAAATTTTATTTTTTTGACCGAAACTAGTGTATAAAATACTATGATTTTTGACCGAAACTTGCATTTCGGAAAGTTTCATAGAATCTATTTTTCCGATGATTTTTTGCGTGGACTTCCATCATAACCGTCCCTCATAAAATATATAAATGATATGTGAAGTTTCTTATCATTTCGAACAGTCCCCGAATTAATTTGATTTTTGACCGAAACTAGTATAAACTAGTCTATAATATATTATGATGTTTTGGCTGAAAGTTGCATTTAGAAAAGTTTAATAGAATCTAGTTTTCATATGGTTTTTTTTGCATGGACTTCCATAATGACCTTCCCACTTAACATATATAAATGATCTAAAAAGTCTCGTATCATTTCAAATAGTCCCCAATTAAATTTGATTTTTTTTGACCGAAACTAGTGTATAATATACTATGATTTTATGATTTTTTGGCCGAAACTTGCATTTAGAAAAGTTTTATAGAATCTAGTTTTCAGATATTTTTTTGCATGGACTTCCATCATAACCTTCCCTCTTAACATATATAAATGATCTGAAAAGTCTCGTATCATTTCAAATAATCCCCAATTAAAATTTAATTTTTTGCCCGAAACTAGTGTATAACATACTATGATTTTTGACCGTAACTTACATTTCGAAAAGTTTCATTGAATCTAATTTTCCGATGATTTTTTTGCATGGACTTCCATCATAACCTTCCCTCATAAAACATATAAATGATATGTGAAGTTTCTTATCATTTCGAACAGTCCCCGATTTAATTTGATTTTTGACTGAAACTAGTATAAACTAGTGTATAATATATTATGATTTTTTGGCCGAAACTTACATTTAGAAAAGTTTCATAGAATCAAGTTTTAGATGATTTTTTTTGCATGGACTTCCATCGTAAACTTCCGTCTTAACATATATAAATGATATGAAAAGTCTCGTATCATTTCAAAAAGTCCCCAATTAAATTTTATTTTTTTGACCGAAACTAGTGTATAAAATACTATGATTTTTGACCGAAACTTGCATTTCGGAAAGTTTCATAGAATCTATTTTTCCGATGATTTTTTGCGTGGACTTCCATCATAACCGTCCCTCATAAAATATATAAATGATATGTGAAGTTTCTTATCATTTCGAACAGTCCCCGAATTAATTTGATTTTTGACCGAAACTAGTATAAACTAGTCTATAATATATTATGATGTTTTGGCTGAAAGTTGCATTTAGAAAAGTTTAATAGAATCTAGTTTTCATATGATTTTTTTTGCATGGACTTCCATAATGACCTTCCCACTTAACATATATAAATGATCTAAAAAGTCTCGTATCATTTCAAATAGTCCCCAATTAAATTTGATTTTTTTTGACCGAAACTAGTGTATAATATACTATGATTTTATGATTTTTTGGCCGAAACTTGCATTTAGAAAAGTTTTATAGAATCTAGTTTTCAGATATTTTTTTGCATGGACTTCCATCATAACCTTCCCTCTTAACATATATAAATGATCTGAAAAGTCTCGTATCATTTCAAATAATCCCCAATTAAAATTTAATTTTTTGCCCGAAACTAGTGTATAACATACTATGATTTTTGACCGTAACTTACATTTCGAAAAGTTTCATTGAATCTAATTTTCCGATGATTTTTTTGCATGGACTTCCATCATAACCTTCCCTCATAAAACATATAAATGATATGTGAAGTTTCTTATCATTTCGAACAGTCCCCGATTTAATTTGATTTTTGACTGAATCTAGTATAAACTAGTGTATAATATATTATGATTTTTTGGCCGAAACTTACATTTAGAAAAGTTTCATAGAATCAAGTTTTCAGATGATTTTTTTTGCATGGACTTCCATCGTAAACTTCCGTCTTAACATATATAAATGATATGAAAAGTCTCGTATCATTTCAAAAAGTCCCCAATTAAATTTTATTTTTTTGACCGAAACTAGTGTATAAAATACTATGATTTTTGACCGAAACTTGCATTTCGGAAAGTTTCATAGAATCTATTTTTCCGATGATTTTGTGGCGTGGACTTCCATCATAACCGTCCCTCATAAAATATATAAATGATATGTGAAGTTTCTTATCATTTCGAACAGTCCCCGAATTAATTTGATTTTTGACCGAAACTAGTATAAACTAGTCTATAATATATTATGATGTTTTGGCTGAAAGTTGCATTTAGAAAAGTTTAATAGAATCTAGTTTTCATATGATTTTTTTTGCATGGACTTCCATAATGACCTTCCCACTTAACATATATAAATGATCTAAAAAGTCTCGTATCATTTCAAATAGTCCCCAATTAAATTTGATTTTTTTTGACCGAAACTAGTGTATAATATACTATGATTTTATGATTTTTTGGCCGAAACTTGCATTTAGAAAAGTTTTATAGAATCTAGTTTTCAGATATTTTTTTGCATGGACTTCCATCATAACCTTCCCTCTTAACATATATAAATGATCTGAAAAGTCTCGTATCATTTCAAATAATCCCCAATTAAAATTTAATTTTTTGCCCGAAACTAGTGTATAACATACTATGATTTTTGACCGTAACTTACATTTCGAAAAGTTTCATTGAATCTAATTTTCCGATGATTTTTTTGCATGGACTTCCATCATAACCTTCCCTCATAAAACATATAAATGATATGTGAAGTTTCTTATCATTTCGAATAGTCCCCGATTTAATTTGATTTTTGACTGAATCTAGTATAAACTAGTGTATAATATATTATGATTTTTTGGCCGAAACTTACATTTAGAAAAGTTTCATAGAATCAAGTTTTCAGATGATTTTTTTTGCATGGACTTCCATCGTAAACTTCCGTCTTAACATATATAAATGATATGAAAAGTCTCGTATCATTTCAAAAAGTCCCCAATTAAATTTTATTTTTTTGACCGAAACTAGTGTATAAAATACTATGATTTTTGACCGAAACTTGCATTTCGGAAAGTTTCATAGAATCTATTTTTCCGATGATTTTTTGCGTGGACTTCCATCATAACCGTCCCTCATAAAATATATAAATGATATGTGAAGTTTCTTATCATTTCGAACAGTCCCCGAATTAATTTGATTTTTGACCGAAACTAGTATAAACTAGTCTATAATATATTATGATGTTTTGGCTGAAAGTTGCATTTAGAAAAGTTTAATAGAATCTAGTTTTCATATGGTTTTTTTTGCATGGACTTCCATAATGACCTTCCCACTTAACATATATAAATGATCTAAAAAGTCTCGTATCATTTCAAATAGTCCCCAATTAAATTTGATTTTTTTTGACCGAAACTAGTGTATAATATACTATGATTTTATGATTTTTTGGCCGAAACTTGCATTTAGAAAAGTTTTATAGAATCTAGTTTTCAGATATTTTTTTGCATGGACTTCCATCATAACCTTCCCTCTTAACATATATAAATGATCTGAAAAGTCTCGTATCATTTCAAATAATCCCCAATTAAAATTTAATTTTTTGCCCGAAACTAGTGTATAACATACTATGATTTTTGACCGTAACTTACATTTCGAAAAGTTTCATTGAATCTAATTTTCCGATGATTTTTTTGCATGGACTTCCATCATAACCTTCCCTCATAAAACATATAAATGATATGTGAAGTTTCTTATCATTTCGAACAGTCCCCGATTTAATTTGATTTTTGACTGAAACTAGTATAAACTAGTGTATAATATATTATGATTTTTTGGCCGAAACTTACATTTAGAAAAGTTTCATAGAATCAAGTTTTAGATGATTTTTTTTGCATGGACTTCCATCGTAAACTTCCGTCTTAACATATATAAATGATATGAAAAGTCTCGTATCATTTCAAAAAGTCCCCAATTAAATTTTATTTTTTTGACCGAAACTAGTGTATAAAATACTATGATTTTTGACCGAAACTTGCATTTCGGAAAGTTTCATAGAATCTATTTTTCCGATGATTTTTTGCGTGGACTTCCATCATAACCGTCCCTCATAAAATATATAAATGATATGTGAAGTTTCTTATCATTTCGAACAGTCCCCGAATTAATTTGATTTTTGACCGAAACTAGTATAAACTAGTCTATAATATATTATGATGTTTTGGCTGAAAGTTGCATTTAGAAAAGTTTAATAGAATCTAGTTTTCATATGATTTTTTTTGCATGGACTTCCATAATGACCTTCCCACTTAACATATATAAATGATCTAAAAAGTCTCGTATCATTTCAAATAGTCCCCAATTAAATTTGATTTTTTTTGACCGAAACTAGTGTATAATATACTATGATTTTATGATTTTTTGGCCGAAACTTGCATTTAGAAAAGTTTTATAGAATCTAGTTTTCAGATATTTTTTTGCATGGACTTCCATCATAACCTTCCCTCTTAACATATATAAATGATCTGAAAAGTCTCGTATCATTTCAAATAATCCCCAATTAAAATTTAATTTTTTGCCCGAAACTAGTGTATAACATACTATGATTTTTGACCGTAACTTACATTTCGAAAAGTTTCATTGAATCTAATTTTCCGATGATTTTTTTGCATGGACTTCCATCATAACCTTCCCTCATAAAACATATAAATGATATGTGAAGTTTCTTATCATTTCGAACAGTCCCCGATTTAATTTGATTTTTGACTGAATCTAGTATAAACTAGTGTATAATATATTATGATTTTTTGGCCGAAACTTACATTTAGAAAAGTTTCATAGAATCAAGTTTTCAGATGATTTTTTTTGCATGGACTTCCATCGTAAACTTCCGTCTTAACATATATAAATGATATGAAAAGTCTCGTATCATTTCAAAAAGTCCCCAATTAAATTTTATTTTTTTGACCGAAACTAGTGTATAAAATACTATGATTTTTGACCGAAACTTGCATTTCGGAAAGTTTCATAGAATCTATTTTTCCGATGATTTTTTGCGTGGACTTCCATCATAACCGTCCCTCATAAAATATATAAATGATATGTGAAGTTTCTTATCATTTCGAACAGTCCCCGAATTAATTTGATTTTTGACCGAAACTAGTATAAACTAGTCTATAATATATTATGATGTTTTGGCTGAAAGTTGCATTTAGAAAAGTTTAATAGAATCTAGTTTTCATATGGTTTTTTTTTGCATGGACTTCCATAATGACCTTCCCACTTAACATATATAAATGATCTAAAAAGTCTCGTATCATTTCAAATAGTCCCCAATTAAATTTGATTTTTTTTGACCGAAACTAGTGTATAATATACTATGATTTTATGATTTTTTTGCCGAAACTTGCATTTAGAAAAGTTTTATAGAATCTAGTTTTCAGATATTTTTTTGCATGGACTTCCATCATAACCTTCCATCTTAACATATATAAATGATCTGAAAAGTCTCGTATCATTTCAAATAATCCCCAATTAAAATTTAATTTTTTGCCCGAAACTAGTGTATAACATACTATGATTTTTGACCGTAACTTACATTTCGAAAAGTTTCATTGAATCTAATTTTCCGATGATTTTTTTGCATGGACTTCCATCATAACCTTCCCTCATAAAACATATAAATGATATGTGAAGTTTCTTATCATTTCGAACAGTCCCCGATTTAATTTGATTTTTGACTGAAACTAGTATAAACTAGTGTATAATATATTATGATTTTTTGGCCGAAACTTACATTTAGAAAAGTTTCATAGAATCAAGTTTTAGATGATTTTTTTTGCATGGACTTCCATCGTAAACTTCCGTCTTAACATATATAAATGATATGAAAAGTCTCGTATCATTTCAAAAAGTCCCCAATTAAATTTTATTTTTTTGACCGAAACTAGTGTATAAAATACTATGATTTTTGACCGAAACTTGCATTTCGGAAAGTTTCATAGAATCTATTTTTCCGATGATTTTTTGCGTGGACTTCCATCATAACCGTCCCTCATAAAATATATAAATGATATGTGAAGTTTCTTATCATTTCGAACAGTCCCCGAATTAATTTGATTTTTGACCGAAACTAGTATAAACTAGTCTATAATATATTATGATGTTTTGGCTGAAAGTTGCATTTAGAAAAGTTTAATAGAATCTAGTTTTCATATGATTTTTTTTGCATGGACTTCCATAATGACCTTCCCACTTAACATATATAAATGATCTAAAAAGTCTCGTATCATTTCAAATAGTCCCCAATTAAATTTGATTTTTTTTGACCGAAACTAGTGTATAATATACTATGATTTTATGATTTTTTGGCCGAAACTTGCATTTAGAAAAGTTTTATAGAATCTAGTTTTCAGATATTTTTTTTGCATGGACTTCCATCATAACCTTCCCTCTTAACATATATAAATGATCTGAAAAGTCTCGTATCATTTCAAATAATCCCCAATTAAAATTTAATTTTTTGCCCGAAACTAGTGTATAACATACTATGATTTTTGACCGTAACTTACATTTCGAAAAGTTTCATTGAATCTAATTTTCCGATGATTTTTTTGCATGGACTTCCATCATAACCTTCCCTCATAAAACATATAAATGATATGTGAAGTTTCTTATCATTTCGAACAGTCCCCGATTTAATTTGATTTTTGAATGAAACTAGTATAAACTAGTGTATAATATATTATGATTTTTTGGCCGAAACTTACATTTAGAAAAGTTTCATAGAATCAAGTTTTAGATGATTTTTTTTGCATGGACTTCCATCGTAAACTTCCGTCTTAACATATATAAATGATATGAAAAGTCTCGTATCATTTCAAAAAGTCCCCAATTAAATTTTATTTTTTTGACCGAAACTAGTGTATAAAATACTATGATTTTTGACCGAAACTTGCATTTCGGAAAGTTTCATAGAATCTATTTTTCCGATGATTTTTTGCGTGGACTTCCATCATAACCGTCCCTCATAAAATATATAAATGATATGTGAAGTTTCTTATCATTTCGAACAGTCCCCGAATTAATTTGATTTTTGACCGAAACTAGTATAAACTAGTCTATAATATATTATGATGTTTTGGCTGAAAGTTGCATTTAGAAAAGTTTAATAGAATCTAGTTTTCATATGATTTTTTTTGCATGGACTTCCATAATGACCTTCCCACTTAACATATATAAATGATCTAAAAAGTCTCGTATCATTTCAAATAGTCCCCAATTAAATTTGATTTTTTTTGACCGAAACTAGTGTATAATATACTATGATTTTATGATTTTTTGGCCGAAACTTGCATTTAGAAAAGTTTTATAGAATCTAGTTTTCAGATATTTTTTTGCATGGACTTCCATCATAACCTTCCCTCTTAACATATATAAATGATCTGAAAAGTCTCGTATCATTTCAAATAATCCCCAATTAAAATTTAATTTTTTGCCCGAAACTAGTGTATAACATATTATGATTTTTGACCGTAACTTACATTTCGAAAAGTTTCATTGAATCTAATTTTCCGATGATTTTTTTGCATGGACTTCCATCATAACCTTCCCTCATAAAACATATAAATGATATGTGAAGTTTCTTATCATTTCGAATAGTCCCCGATTTAATTTGATTTTTGACTGAAACTAGTATAAACTAGTGTATAATATATTATGATTTTTTGGCCGAAACTTACATTTAGAAAAGTTTCATAGAATCAAGTTTTAGATGATTTTTTTTGCATGGACTTCCATCGTAAACTTCCGTCTTAACATATATAAATGATATGAAAAGTCTCGTATCATTTCAAAAAGTCCCCAATTAAATTTTATTTTTTTGACCGAAACTAGTGTATAAAATACTATGATTTTTGACCGAAACTTGCATTTCGGAAAGTTTCATAGAATCTATTTTTCCGATGATTTTTTGCGTGGACTTCCATCATAACCGTCCCTCATAAAATATATAAATGATATGTGAAGTTTCTTATCATTTCGAACAGTCCCCGAATTAATTTGATTTTTGACCGAAACTAGTATAAACTAGTCTATAATATATTATGATGTTTTGGCTGAAAGTTGCATTTAGAAAAGTTTAATAGAATCTAGTTTTCATATGATTTTTTTTGCATGGACTTCCATAATGACCTTCCCACTTAACATATATAAATGATCTAAAAAGTCTCGTATCATTTCAAATAGTCCCCAATTAAATTTGATTTTTTTTGACCGAAACTAGTGTATAATATACTATGATTTTATGATTTTTTGGCCGAAACTTGCATTTAGAAAAGTTTTATAGAATCTAGTTTTCAGATATTTTTTTTGCATGGACTTCCATCATAACCTTCCCTCTTAACATATATAAATGATCTGAAAAGTCTCGTATCATTTCAAATAGTCCCCAATTAAAATTTAATTTTTTGCCCGAAACTAGTGTATAACATACTATGATTTTTGACCGTAACTTACATTTCGAAAAGTTTCATTGAATCTAATTTTCCGATGATTTTTTTGCATGGACTTCCATCATAACCTTCCCTCATAAAACATATAAATGATATGTGAAGTTTCTTATCATTTCGAACAGTCCCCGATTTAATTTGATTTTTGACTGAAACTAGTATAAACTAGTGTATAATATATTATGATTTTTTGGCCGAAACTTACATTTAGAAAAGTTTCATAGAATCAAGTTTTAGATGATTTTTTTTGCGTGGACTTCCATCGTAAACTTCCGTCTTAACATATATAAATGATATGAAAAGTCTCGTATCATTTCAAAAAGTCCCCAATTAAATTTTATTTTTTTGACCGAAACTAGTGTATAAAATACTATGATTTTTGACCGAAACTTGCATTTCGGAAAGTTTCATAGAATCTATTTTTCCGATGATTTTTTGCGTGGACTTCCATCATAACCGTCCCTCATAAAATATATAAATGATATGTGAAGTTTCTTATCATTTGGAACAGTCCCCGAATTAATTTGATTTTTGACCGAAACTTGTATAAACTAGTCTATAATATATTATGATGTTTTGGCTGAAAGTTGCATTTAGAAAAGTTTAATAGAATCTAGTTTTCATATGATTTTTTTTGCATGGACTTCCATAATGACCTTCCCACTTAACATATATAAATGATCTAAAAAGTCTCGTATCATTTCAAATAGTCCCCAATTAAATTTGATTTTTTTTGACCGAAACTAGTGTATAATATACTATGATTTTATGATTTTTTGGCCGAAACTTGCATTTAGAAAAGTTTTATAGAATCTAGTTTTCAGATATTTTTTTGCATGGACTTCCATCATAACCTTCCCTCTTAACATATATAAATGATCTGAAAAGTCTCGTATCATTTCAAATAATCCCCAATTAAAATTTAATTTTTTGCCCGAAACTAGTGTATAACATACTATGATTTTTGACCGTAACTTACATTTCGAAAAGTTTCATTGAATCTAATTTTCCGATGATTTTTTTGCATGGACTTCCATCATAACCTTCCCTCATAAAACATATAAATGATATGTGAAGTTTCTTATCATTTCGAACAGTCCCCGATTTAATTTGATTTTTGACTGAATCTAGTATAAACTAGTGTATAATATATTATGATTTTTTGGCCGAAACTTACATTTAGAAAAGTTTCATAGAATCAAGTTTTCAGATGATTTTTTTTGCATGGACTTCCATCGTAAACTTCCGTCTTAACATATATAAATGATATGAAAAGTCTCGTATCATTTCAAAAAGTCCCCAATTAAATTTTATTTTTTTGACCGAAACTAGTGTATAAAATACTATGATTTTTGACCGAAACTTGCATTTCGGAAAGTTTCATAGAATCTATTTTTCCGATGATTTTTTGCGTGGACTTCCATCATAACCGTCCCTCATAAAATATATAAATGATATGTGAAGTTTCTTATCATTTCGAACAGTCCCCGAATTAATTTGATTTTTGACCGAAACTAGTATAAACTAGTCTATAATATATTATGATGTTTTGGCTGAAAGTTGCATTTAGAAAAGTTTAATAGAATCTAGTTTTCATATGGTTTTTTTTTGCATGGACTTCCATAATGACCTTCCCACTTAACATATATAAATGATCTAAAAAGTCTCGTATCATTTCTAATAGTCCCCAATTAAATTTGATTTTTTTTGACCGAAACTAGTGTATAATATACTATGATTTTATGATTTTTTTGCCGAAACTTGCATTTAGAAAAGTTTTATAGAATCTAGTTTTCAGATATTTTTTTGCATGGACTTCCATCATAACCTTCCATCTTAACATATATAAATGATCTGAAAAGTCTCGTATCATTTCAAATAATCCCCAATTAAAATTTAATTTTTTGCCCGAAACTAGTGTATAACATACTATGATTTTTGACCGTAACTTACATTTCGAAAAGTTTCATTGAATCTAATTTTCCGATGATTTTTTTGCATGGACTTCCATCATAACCTTCCCTCATAAAACATATAAATGATATGTGAAGTTTCTTATCATTTCGAACAGTCCCCGATTTAATTTGATTTTTGACTGAAACTAGTATAAACTAGTGTATAATATATTATGATTTTTTGGCCGAAACTTACATTTAGAAAAGTTTCATAGAATCAAGTTTTAGATGATTTTTTTTGCATGGACTTCCATCGTAAACTTCCGTCTTAACATATATAAATGATATGAAAAGTCTCGTATCATTTCAAAAAGTCCCCAATTAAATTTTATTTTTTTGACCGAAACTAGTGTATAAAATACTATGATTTTTGACCGAAACTTGCATTTCGGAAAGTTTCATAGAATCTATTTTTCCGATGATTTTTTGCGTGGACTTCCATCATAACCGTCCCTCATAAAATATATAAATGATATGTGAAGTTTCTTATCATTTCGAACAGTCCCCGAATTAATTTGATTTTTGACCGAAACTAGTATAAACTAGTCTATAATATATTATGATGTTTTGGCTGAAAGTTGCATTTAGAAAAGTTTAATAGAATCTAGTTTTCATATGATTTTTTTTGCATGGACTTCCATAATGACCTTCCCACTTAACATATATAAATGATCTAAAAAGTCTCGTATCATTTCAAATAGTCCCCAATTAAATTTGATTTTTTTTGACCGAAACTAGTGTATAATATACTATGATTTTATGATTTTTTGGCCGAAACTTGCATTTAGAAAAGTTTTATAGAATCTAGTTTTCAGATATTTTTTTTGCATGGACTTCCATCATAACCTTCCCTCTTAACATATATAAATGATCTGAAAAGTCTCGTATCATTTCAAATAATCCCCAATTAAAATTTAATTTTTTGCCCGAAACTAGTGTATAACATACTATGATTTTTGACCGTAACTTACATTTCGAAAAGTTTCATTGAATCTAATTTTCCGATGATTTTTTTGCATGGACTTCCATCATAACCTTCCCTCATAAAACATATAAATGATATGTGAAGTTTCTTATCATTTCGAACAGTCCCCGATTTAATTTGATTTTTGAATGAAACTAGTATAAACTAGTGTATAATATATTATGATTTTTTGGCCGAAACTTACATTTAGAAAAGTTTCATAGAATCAAGTTTTAGATGATTTTTTTTGCATGGACTTCCATCGTAAACTTCCGTCTTAACATATATAAATGATATGAAAAGTCTCGTATCATTTCAAAAAGTCCCCAATTAAATTTTATTTTTTTGACCGAAACTAGTGTATAAAATACTATGATTTTTGACCGAAACTTGCATTTCGGAAAGTTTCATAGAATCTATTTTTCCGATGATTTTTTGCGTGGACTTCCATCATAACCGTCCCTCATAAAATATATAAATGATATGTGAAGTTTCTTATCATTTCGAACAGTCCCCGAATTAATTTGATTTTTGACCGAAACTAGTATAAACTAGTCTATAATATATTATGATGTTTTGGCTGAAAGTTGCATTTAGAAAAGTTTAATAGAATCTAGTTTTCATATGATTTTTTTTGCATGGACTTCCATAATGACCTTCCCACTTAACATATATAAATGATCTAAAAAGTCTCGTATCATTTCAAATAGTCCCCAATTAAATTTGATTTTTTTTGACCGAAACTAGTGTATAATATACTATGATTTTATGATTTTTTGGCCGAAACTTGCATTTAGAAAAGTTTTATAGAATCTAGTTTTCAGATATTTTTTTGCATGGACTTCCATCATAACCTTCCCTCTTAACATATATAAATGATCTGAAAAGTCTCGTATCATTTCAAATAATCCCCAATTAAAATTTAATTTTTTGCCCGAAACTAGTGTATAACATACTATGATTTTTGACCGTAACTTACATTTCGAAAAGTTTCATTGAATCTAATTTTCCGATGATTTTTTTGCATGGACTTCCATCATAACCTTCCCTCATAAAACATATAAATGATATGTGAAGTTTCTTATCATTTCGAACAGTCCCCGATTTAATTTGATTTTTGACTGAAACTAGTATAAACTAGTGTATAATATATTATGATTTTTTGGCCGAAACTTACATTTAGAAAAGTTTCATAGAATCAAGTTTTAGATGATTTTTTTTGCATGGACTTCCATCGTAAACTTCCGTCTTAACATATATAAATGATATGAAAAGTCTCGTATCATTTCAAAAAGTCCCCAATTAAATTTTATTTTTTTGACCGAAACTAGTGTATAAAATACTATGATTTTTGACCGAAACTTGCATTTCGGAAAGTTTCATAGAATCTATTTTTCCGATGATTTTTTGCGTGGACTTCCATCATAACCGTCCCTCATAAAATATATAAATGATATGTGAAGTTTCTTATCATTTCGAACAGTCCCCGAATTAATTTGATTTTTGACCGAAACTAGTATAAACTAGTCTATAATATATTATGATGTTTTGGCTGAAAGTTGCATTTAGAAAAGTTTAATAGAATCTAGTTTTCATATGATTTTTTTTGCATGGACTTCCATAATGACCTTCCCACTTAACATATATAAATGATCTAAAAAGTCTCGTATCATTTCAAATAGTCCCCAATTAAATTTGATTTTTTTTGACCGAAACTAGTGTATAATATACTATGATTTTATGATTTTTTGGCCGAAACTTGCATTTAGAAAAGTTTTATAGAATCTAGTTTTCAGATATTTTTTTTGCATGGACTTCCATCATAACCTTCCCTCTTAACATATATAAATGATCTGAAAAGTCTCGTATCATTTCAAATAGTCCCCAATTAAATTTGATTTTTTTGACCGAAACTAGTGTATAATATACTAATATTTTTGGCCGAAACATGCATTTCGAACAGTTTTATAGAATCTAATTTTTCGATGATTTTTTGCATGGACTTCCATCATAACCTTCCCTCGTAAAATATATAAATGATATGTGAAATTTCGTATAATTTCAAACAGTCCACGAATTAAATTGATTTTTGACCGAAACTAGTATAAACTTGTGTATATTATATTATCATTTTTGGCCGAAACTTGCATTTAAAAAAGTTTCATAGAATCTAGTTTTCAGATGATTTTTTTTGCGTGGACTTCCATCAAAACCTTCCCTCTTAACATATATAAATGATCTGAAAAGTCTCGTATCATTTCAAATAGTCCCCAATTAAATTTGATTTTTTTGACCGAAACTAGTGTATAATATACTAGGATTTTTGAACGAAACTTGCATTTTGAAAAGTTTCATACAATCTAATTTTCCGATGATTTTTTGCATGGACTTCCATCATAAGCTTCCCTCGTAAAATATATAAATGATATGTGAAGTTTCGTATCATTTCGAACAATACTCGATCTAATTTGATTTTTGACCGAAACTTGTATAAACTAGTGTATAATATATTATGATTTTTTGGCTGAAACTTGCATTTATAAAAGTTTCATAGAATCAAGTTTTCAGATGATTTTTTGGCAAGGACTTACATCATTACCTTCCCTCTTAACATATATAAATTATCTGAAAAGTCTCGTATCATTTCAAATAGTCCCTAATTAAATTTGATTTTTTTGAACGAAACTAGTGTATAATATACTATGATTTTTGATCGTAACTTGCATTTCGAAAAGTTTCATAGAATCTAATTTTCCGATGATTGTTTGCATGGACTTCCAACATAACATTCCCTCGTAAAGTATATAAATGATATGTGAAGTTTCTTATCATTTAGAACAGTCCCCGATTTAATTTGATTTTTGACTGAAACTAGTATAAACTAGTGTATAATATATTATAATTTTTTGGCCGAAACTTACATTTAGAAACTTTTCATAGAATCAAGTTTTCAAATGATTTTTTTGCATGGAATTCCATCATAAACATCCCTCTTAACATATATAAATGATATGAAAAGTATCGTATCATTTCAAATAGTCCCCAATTAAATTTTATTTTTTTGACCGAAATTAGTGTATAAAATAATATGACTATTGATCGAAACTTGCATTTCGAAAAGTTTCAAAGAATCTAATTTTCTGATGATTTTTTGCGTGGACTTCCATCATAACCGTCCCTCATAAAATATATAAATGATATGTGAAGTTTCTTATCATTTCGAACAGTCCCCGAATTAATTTGATTTTTGACCGAAACTAGTATAAACTAGTCTATAATATATTATGATATTTTGGTTGAAACTTGCATTTAGAAAAGATTCATAGAACCTAGTTTTCATATGATTTTTTTGTATGGACTTCCATCATAACCTTCCCACTTAACATATATAAATGATCTGAAAAGTCTCGTTTCATTTGAAGTAGTCCCCAATTAAATTTGATTGTTTAACCGAAACTACTGTATAATATACTATGATTTTTGACCGAAACATGCATTTCAAAAAGTTTCATAGAATCTAATTTTCTGATGATTTTTTGCATGGACTTCCATCATAACCTACCCTCACAAAAATATATAAATGATATGTGATGTTTTGTATCATTTCGAATAGTACCCGATTTAATTTGATTTTTGACCGAAATTTGCATAAACTAGTGTATAATATATTATGATTTTTTGGCAGAAACTTGCATTTAAAAAAGTTTCATAGAAACTAGTTTTCAGATGATTTTTTTGCATGGACTTCCATCATAACCTTCCCTCTTGACATATATAAATGATCTGAAAAGTCTCGTATCATTTCAAATAGTCGCCAATTAAATTTGATTTTTTTGACCGAAACTAGTGTATAATATACTATGATTTTTGAACGAAACTTGCATTTCGAAAAGTTTCATAGAATCTAATTTTCCGATGATTTTTTGCGTGAAATTCCATCATAACCTTCCCTCGTAAAATATATAAATGATATGTGAAGTTTCGTATCATTTCGAACAGTACCAGATTTAATTTGATTTTTGACCGAAACTAGTATAAACTAGTGTATAATATATTATGATTTTTTGGCCGAATCTTGCATTTAGAAAAGTTTCATAGAATCAAGTTTTCAGATATTTTCTTGCATGGACTTCCATCATAACCTTCCCTCTTAACATATATAAATGATCTGAAAAGTCTCGCATTTCAAATATTCCCAATTAAATTTGATTTTTTTGACCGAAACTAGTGTATAATATACTATGATTTTTGACCGAAACATGCATTTCGAAAAGTTTCATAGAATCTAATTTTCCGATGATATTTTACATGGACTTCCATCATAACCTTCCTTCGTAAAATATATAAATGATATGTGAAATTTCGTATCATTTCAAACATTCCACGAATTAATTTGATTTTTGAACGAAACTAGTATAAACTAGTGTATATTATATTATCATTTTTGGCCGAAACTTGCATTTAAAAAAGTTTCATAGAATCTAGTTTTAAGATGATTTTTTTTTTGCGTGGACTTCCATCATAACCTTCCCTCTTAACATATATAAATGATCTGAAAAGTCTCGTATCATTTCAAATAGTCCCCAATTAAATTTGATTTTTTTGACCGAAACTAGTGTATAATATACTAGGATTTTTGAACGAAACTTGCATTTTGAATAGTTTCATAGAATCTAATTTTCCGATGATTTTTTGCATGGAATTCCATCATAAGCTTCCCTTGTAAAATATATAAATGATATGTGAAGTTTCGTATCATTTCGAACAATACCCGATTTAATTGTATTTTTGACCGAAACTTGTATAAACTAGTGTATAATATATTATGATTTTTTGGCCGAAACTTGCATTTATAAAAGTTTCATAGAATCAAGTTTTTAGATGATTTTTTTGCATGGACATCCATCATTACCTTCCTTCTTAACATATATAAATGATCTGACTAATCTCGTATCATTTCAAATAGTCCCATATTCAATTTGATTTTTTTGACCAAAACTAGTGTATAATATACTATGATTTTTCACCGTAACTTTCATTTCAAAAAGTTTCATAGAATCTAATTTTCCGATGATTTTTTTGCATGGACTTCCATCATAACCTTCCCTCGTAAATTATATAAATGATATGTGAAGTTTCTTATCATTTCGAACAGTCCCTGATTTAATTTGATTTTTGACTGAAACTAGTATAAACTAGTGTATAATATATTATGATTTTTTGGCCGAAACTTACATTTAGAAAAGTTTCATAGAATCAAGTTTTCAGATGATTTTTTTTGCATGGACTTCCATCGTAAACTTCCGTCTTAACATATATAAATGATATGAAAAGTCTCGTATCATTTCAAAAAGTCCCCAATTAAATTTTATTTTTTTGACCGAAACTAGTGTATAAAATACTATGATTTTTGACCGAAACTTGCATTTCGAAAAGTTTCATAGAATCTATTTTTCCGATGATTTTTTTGCGTGGACTTCCATCATAACCGTCCCTCATAAAATATATAAATGATATGTGAAGTTTCTTATCATTTCGAACAGTCCCCGAATTAATTTGATTTTTGACCGAAACTAGTATAAACTAGTCTATAATATATTATGATGTTTTGGCTGAAAGTTGCATTTAGAAAAGTTTAATAGAATCTAGTTTTCATATGATTTTTTTTGCATGGACTTCCATAATGACCTTCCCACTTAACATATATAAATGATCTAAAAAGTCTCGTATCATTTCAAATAGTCCCCAATTAAATTTGATTTTTTTTGACCGAAACTAGTGTATAATATACTATGATTTTATGATTTTTTGGCCGAAACTTGCATTTAGAAAAGTTTTATAGAATCTAGTTTTCAGATATTTTTTTGCATGGACTTCCATCATAACCTTCCATCTTAACATATATAAATGATCTGAAAAGTCTCGTATCATTTCAAATAATCCCCAATTAAAATTTAATTTTTTGCCCGAAACTAGTGTATAACATACTATGATTTTTGACCGTAACTTACATTTCGAAAAGTTTCATTGAATATAATTTTTCGATGATTTTTTTGCATGGACTTCCATCATAACCTTCCCTCATAAAACATATAAATGATATGTGAAGTTTCTTATCATTTCGAACAGTCCCCGATTTAATTTGATTTTTGACTGAAACTAGTATAAACTAGTGTATAATATATTATGATTTTTTGGCCGAAACTTACATTTAGAAAAGTTTCATAGAATCAAGTTTTCAGATGATTTTTTTTGCATGGACTTCCATCGTAAACTTCCGTCTTAACATATATAAATGATATGAAAAGTCTCGTATCATTTCAAAAAGTCCCCAATTAAATTTTATTTTTTTGACCGAAACTAGTGTATAAAATACTATGATTTTTGACCGAAACTTGCATTTCGAAAAGTTTCATAGAATCTATTTTTCCGATGATTTTTTGCGTGGACTTCCATCATAACCGTCCCTCATAAAATATATAAATGATATGTGAAGTTTCTTATCATTTCGAACAGTCCCCGAATTAATTTGATTTTTGACCGAAACTAGTATAAACTAGTCTATAATATATTATGATGTTTTGGCTGAAAGTTGCATTTAGAAAAGTTTAATAGAATCTAGTTTTCATATGATTTTTTTTGCATGGACTTCCATAATGACCTTCCCACTTAACATATATAAATGATCTAAAAAGTCTCGTATCATTTCAAATAGTCCCCAATTAAATTTGATTTTTTTTGACCGAAACTAGTGTATAATATACTATGATTTTATGATTTTTTGGCCGAAACTTGCATTTAGAAAAAGTTTTATAGAATCTAGTTTTCAGATATTTTTTTTGCATGGACTTCCATCATAACCTTCCATCTTAACATATATAAATGATCTGAAAAGTCTCGTATCATTTCAAATAGTCCCTAATTAAGTTTGATTTTTTTGACCGAAACTAGTGTATAATATACTAATATTTTTGGCCGAAACATGCATTTCGAACAGTTTTATAGAATCTAATTTTTCGATGATTTTTTGCATGGACTTCCATCATAACCTTCCCTCGTAAAATATATAAATGATATGTGAAATTTTGTATAATTTCAAACAGTCCACGAATTAAATTGATTTTTGACCGAAACTAGTATAAACTTGTGTATATTATATTATCATTTTTGGCCGAAACTTGCATTTAAAAAAGTTTCATAGAATCTAGTTTTCAGATGATTTTTTTTGCGTGGACTTCCATCAAAACCTTCCCTCTTAACATATATAAATGATCTAAAAAGTATCGTATCATTTCAAATAGTCCCCAATTAAATTTGATTTTTTTGACCGAAACTAGTGTATAATATACAAGGATTTTTGAACGAAACTTGCATTTTGAAAAGTTTCATACAATCTAATTTTCCGATGATTTTTTGCATGGACTTCCATCATAAGCTTCCCTCGTAAAATATATAAATGATATGTGAAGTTTCGTATCATTTCGAACAATACCCGATCTAATTTGATTTTTGACCGAAACTTGTATAAACTAGTGTATAATATATTATGATTTTTTGGCTGAAACTTGCATTTATAAAAGTTTCATAGAATCAAGTTTTCAGATGATTTTTTGGCAAGGACTTACATCATTACCTTCCCTCTTAACATATATAAATTATCTGAAAAGTCTCGTATCATTTCAAATAGTCCCTAATTAAATTTGATTTTTTTGAACGAAACTAGTGTATAATATACTATGATTTTTGATCGTAACTTGCATTTCGAAAAGTTTCATAGAATCTAATTTTCCGATGATTGTTTGCATGGACTTCCAACATAACATTCCCTCGTAAAGTATATAAATGATATGTGAAGTTTCTTATCATTTAGAACAGTCCCCGATTTAATTTGATTTTTGACTGAAACTAGTATAAACTAGTGTATAATATATTATAATTTTTTGGCCGAAACTTACATTTAGAAACTTTTCATAGAATCAAGTTTTCAAATGATTTTTTTGCATGGAATTCCATCATAAACATCCCTCTTAACATATATAAATGATATGAAAAGTCTCGTATCATTTCAAATAGTTCCCAATTAAATTTTATTTTTTTGACCGAAATTAGTGTATAAAATAATATGACTATTGATCGAAACTTGCATTTCGAAAAGTTTCAAAGAATCTAATTTTCTGATGATTTTTTGCGTGGACTTCCATCATAACCGTCCCTCATAAAATATATAAATGATATGTGAAGTTTCTTATCATTTCGAACAGTCCCCGAATTAATTTGATTTTTGACCGAAACTAGTATAAACTAGTCTATAATATATTATGATATTTTGGTTGAAACTTGCATTTAGAAAAGATTCATAGAACCTAGTTTTCATATGATTTTTTTGTATGGACTTCCATCATAACCTTCCCACTTAACATATATAAATGATCTGAAAAGTCTCGTTTCATTTGAAGTAGTCCCCAATTAAATTTGATTGTTTAACCGAAACTACTGTATAATATACTATGATTTTTGACCGAAACATGCATTTCAAAAAGTTTCATAGAATCTAATTTTCTGATGATTTTTTGCATGGACTTCCATCATAACCTACCCTCACAAAAATATATAAATGATATGTGATGTTTTGTATCATTTCGAATAGTACCCGATTTAATTTGATTTTTGACCGAAATTTGCATAAACTAGTGTATAATATATTATGATTTTTTGGCAGAAACTTGCATTTAAAAAAGTTTCATAGAAACTAGTTTTCAGATGATTTTTTTGCATGGACTTCCATCATAACCTTCCCTCTTGACATATATAAATGATCTGAAAAGTCTCGTATCATTTCAAATAGTCGCCAATTAAATTTGATTTTTTTGACCGAAACTAGTGTATAATATACAATGATTTTTGAACGAAACTTGCATTTCGAAAAGTTTCATAGAATCTAATTTTCCGATGATTTTTTGCGTGAAATTCCATCATAACCTTCCCTCGTAAAATATATAAATGATATGTGAAGTTTCGTATCATTTCGAACAGTACCAGATTTAATTTGATTTTTGACCGAAACTAGTATAAACTAGTGTATAATATATTATGATTTTTTGGCCGAATCTTGCATTTAGAAAAGTTTCATAGAATCAAGTTTTCAGATATTTTCTTGCATGGACTTCCATCATAACCTTCCCTCTTAACATATATAAATGATCTGAAAAGTCTCGCATTTCAAATATTCCCAATTAAATTTGATTTTTTTGACCGAAACTAGTGTATAATATACTATGATTTTTGACCGAAACATGCATTTCGAAAAGTTTCATAGAATCTAATTTTCCGATGATATTTTACATGGACTTCCATCATAACCTTCCTTCGTAAAATATATAAATGATATGTGAAATTTCGTATCATTTCAAACATTCCACGAATTAATTTGATTTTTGAACGAAACTAGTATAAACTAGTGTATATTATATTATCATTTTTGGCCGAAACTTGCATTTAAAAAAGTTTCATAGAATCTAGTTTTAAGATGATTTTTTTTGCGTGGACTTCCATCATAACCTTCCCTCTTAACATATATAAATGATCTGAAAAGTCTCGTATCATTTCAAATAGTCCCCAATTAAATTTGATTTTTTTGACCGAAACTAGTGTATAATATACTAGGATTTTTGAACGAAACTTGCATTTTGAATAGTTTCATAGAATCTAATTTTCCGATGATTTTTTGCATGGAATTCCATCATAAGCTTCCCTTGTAAAATATATAAATGATATGTGAAGTTTCGTATCATTTCGAACAATACCCGATTTAATTGTATTTTTGACCGAAACTTGTATAAACTAGTGTATAATATATTATGATTTTTTGGCCGAAACTTGCATTTATAAAAGTTTCATAGAATCAAGTTTTTAGATGATTTTTTTGCATGGACATCCATCATTACCTTCCTTCTTAACATATATAAATGATCTGACTAATCTCGTATCATTTCAAATAGTCCCATATTCAATTTGATTTTTTTGACCAAAACTAGTGTATAATATACTATGATTTTTCACCGTAACTTTCATTTCAAAAAGTTTCATAGAATCTAATTTTCCGATGATTTTTTTGCATGGACTTCCATCATAACCTTCCCTCGTAAATTATATAAATGATATGTGAAGTTTCTTATCATTTCGAACAGTCCCTGATTTAATTTGATTTTTGACTGAAACTAGTATAAACTAGTGTATAATATATTATGATTTTTTGGCCGAAACTTACATTTAGAAAAGTTTCATAGAATCAAGTTTTCAGATGATTTTTTTTGCATGGACTTCCATCGTAACCTTCCGTCTTAACATATATAAATGATATGAAAAGTCTCGTATCATTTCAAAAAGTCCCCAATTAAATTTTATTTTTTTGACCGAAACTAGTGTATAAAATACTATGATTTTTGACCGAAACTTGCATTTCGAAAAGTTTCATAGAATCTATTTTTCCGATGATTTTTTTGCGTGGACTTCCATCATAACCGTCCCTCATAAAATATATAAATGATATGTGAAGTTTCTTATCATTTCGAACAGTCCCCGAATTAATTTGATTTTTGACCGAAACTAGTATAAACTAGTCTATAATATATTATGATGTTTTGGCTGAAAGTTGCATTTAGAAAAGTTTAATAGAATCTAGTTTTCATATGATTTTTTTTGCATGGACTTCCATAATGACCTTCCCACTTAACATATATAAATGATCTAAAAAGTCTCGTATCATTTCAAATAGTCCCCAATTAAATTTGATTTTTTTTGACCGAAACTAGTGTATAATATACTATGATTTTATGATTTTTTGGCCGAAACTTGCATTTAGAAAAGTTTTATAGAATCTAGTTTTCAGATATTTTTTTGCATGGACTTCCATCATAACCTTCCCTCTTAACATATATAAATGATCTGAAAAGTCTCGTATCATTTCAAATAATCCCCAATTAAAATTTAATTTTTTGCCCGAAACTAGTGTATAACATACTATGATTTTTGACCGTAACTTACATTTCGAAAAGTTTCATTGAATATAATTTTTCGATGATTTTTTTGCATGGACTTCCATCATAACCTTCCCTCATAAAACATATAAATGATATGTGAAGTTTCTTATCATTTCGAACAGTCCCCGATTTAATTTGATTTTTGACTGAAACTAGTATAAACTAGTGTATAATATATTATGATTTTTTGGCCGAAACTTACATTTAGAAAAGTTTCATAGAATCAAGTTTTCAGATGATTTTTTTTGCATGGACTTCCATCGTAAACTTCCGTCTTAACATATATAAATGATATGAAAAGTCTCGTATCATTTCAAAAAGTCCCCAATTAAATTTTATTTTTTTGACCGAAACTAGTGTATAAAATACTATGATTTTTGACCGAAACTTGCATTTCGAAAAGTTTCATAGAATCTATTTTTCCGATGATTTTTTGCGTGGACTTCCATCATAACCGTCCCTCATAAAATATATAAATGATATGTGAAGTTTCTTATCATTTCGAACAGTCCCCGAATTAATTTGATTTTTGACCGAAACTAGTATAAACTAGTCTATAATATATTATGATGTTTTGGCTGAAAGTTGCATTTAGAAAAGTTTAATAGAATCTAGTTTTCATATGATTTTTTTTGCATGGACTTCCATAATGACCTTCCCACTTAACATATATAAATGATCTAAAAAGTCTCGTATCATTTCAAATAGTCCCCAATTAAATTTGATTTTTTTTGACCGAAACTAGTGTATAATATACTATGATTTTATGATTTTTTGGCCGAAACTTGCATTTAGAAAAGTTTTATAGAATCTAGTTTTCAGATATTTTTTTTGCATGGACTTCCATCATAACCTTCCATCTTAACATATATAAATGATCTGAAAAGTCTCGTATCATTTCAAATAGTCCCTAATTAAATTTGATTTTTTTGACCGAAACTAGTGTATAATATACTAATATTTTTGGCCGAAACATGCATTTCGAACAGTTTTATAGAATCTAATTTTTCGATGATTTTTTGCATGGACTTCCATCATAACCTTCCCTCGTAAAATATATAAATGATATGTGAAATTTCGTATAATTTCAAACAGTCCACGAATTAAATTGATTTTTGACCGAAACTAGTATAAACTTGTGTATATTATATTATCATTTTTGGCCGAAACTTGCATTTAAAAAAGTTTCATAGAATCTAGTTTTCAGATGATTTTTTTTGCGTGGACTTCCATCAAAACCTTCCCTCTTAACATATATAAATGATCTGAAAAGTATCGTATCATTTCAAATAGTCCCCAATTAAATTTGATTTTTTTGACCGAAACTAGTGTATAATATACTAGGATTTTTGAACGAAACTTGCATTTTGAAAAGTTTCATACAATCTAATTTTCCGATGATTTTTTGCATGGACTTCCATCATAAGCTTCCCTCGTAAAATATATAAATGATATGTGAAGTTTCGTATCATTTCGAACAATACCCGATCTAATTTGATTTTTGACCGAAACTTGTATAAACTAGTGTATAATATATTATGATTTTTTGGCTGAAACTTGCATTTATAAAAGTTTCATAGAATCAAGTTTTCAGATGATTTTTTGGCAAGGACTTACATCATTACCTTCCCTCTTAACATATATAAATTATCTGAAAAGTCTCGTATCATTTCAAATAGTCCCTAATTAAATTTGATTTTTTTGAACGAAACTAGTGTATAATATACTATGATTTTTGATCGTAACTTGCATTTCGAAAAGTTTCATAGAATCTAATTTTCCGATGATTGTTTGCATGGACTTCCAACATAACATTCCCTCGTAAAGTATATAAATGATATGTGAAGTTTCTTATCATTTAGAACAGTCCCCGATTTAATTTGATTTTTGACTGAAACTAGTATAAACTAGTGTATAATATATTATAATTTTTTGGCCGAAACTTACATTTAGAAACTTTTCATAGAATCAAGTTTTCAAATGATTTTTTTGCATGGAATTCCATCATAAACATCCCTCTTAACATATATAAATGATATGAAAAGTCTCGTATCATTTCAAATAGTCCCCAATTAAATTTTATTTTTTTGACCGAAATTAGTGTATAAAATAATATGACTATTGATCGAAACTTGCATTTCGAAAAGTTTCAAAGAATCTAATTTTCAAATAGTGTATAATATACTTTGACCGAAACTAGTGTATAATATACTATGATTTTATGATTTTTTGGCCGAAACTTGCATTTAGAAAAGTTTTATAGAATCTAGTTTTCAGATATTTTTTTGCATGGACTTCCATCATAACCTTCCCTCTTAACATATATAAATGATCTGAAAAGTCTCGTATCATTTCAAATAATCCCCAATTAAAATTTAATTTTTTGCCCGAAACTAGTGTATAACATACTATGATTTTTGACCGTAACTTACATTTCGAAAAGTTTCATTGAATATAATTTTCCGATGATTTTTTTGCATGGACTTCCATCATAACCTTCCCTCATAAAACATATAAATGATATGTGAAGTTTCTTATCATTTCGAACAGTCCCCGATTTAATTTGATTTTTGACTGAAACTAGTATAAACTAGTTTATAATATATTATGATTTTTTGGCCGAAACTTACATTTAGAAAAGTTTCATAGAATCAAGTTTTCAGATGATTTTTTTTGCATGGACTTCCATCGTAAACTTCCGTCTTAACATATATAAATGATATGAAAAGTCTCGTATCATTTCAAAAAGTCCCCAATTAAATTTTATTTTTTTGACCGAAACTAGTGTATAAAATACTATGATTTTTGACCGAAACTTGCATTTCGAAAAGTTTCATAGAATCTAATTTTCCGATGATTTTTTGCGTGGACTTCCATCATAACCGTCCCTCATAAAATATATAAATGATATGTGAAGTTTCTTATCATTTCGAACAGTCCCCGAATTAATTTGATTTTTGACCGAAACTAGTATAAACTAGTCTATAATATATTATGATATTTTGGTTGAAACTTGCATTTAGAAAAGATTCATAGAACCTAGTTTTCATATGATTTTTTTGTATGGACTTCCATCATAACCTTCCCACTTAACATATATAAATGATCTGAAAAGTCTCGTTTCATTTGAAGTAGTCCCCAATTAAATTTGATTGTTTAACCGAAACTACTGTATAATATACTATGATTTTTGACCGAAACATGCATTTCAAAAAGTTTCATAGAATCTAATTTTCTGATGATTTTTTGCATGGACTTCCATCATAACCTACCCTCACAAAAATATATAAATGATATGTGATGTTTTGTATCATTTCGAATAGTACCCGATTTAATTTGATTTTTGACCGAAATTTGCATAAACTAGTGTATAATATATTATGATTTTTTGGCAGAAACTTGCATTTAAAAAAGTTTCATAGAAACTAGTTTTCAGATGATTTTTTTGCATGGACTTCCATCATAACCTTCCCTCTTGACATATATAAATGATCTGAAATGTCTCGTATCATTTCAAATAGTCGCCAATTAAATTTGATTTTTTTGACCGAAACTAGTGTATAATATACTATGATTTTTGAACGAAACTTGCATTTCGAAAAGTTTCATAGAATCTAATTTTCCGATGATTTTTTGCGTGAAATTCCATCATAACCTTCCCTCGTAAAATATATAAATGATATGTGAAGTTTCGTATCATTTCGAACAGTACCAGATTTAATTTGATTTTTGACCGAAACTAGTATAAACTAGTGTATAATATATTATGATTTTTTGGCCGAATCTTGCATTTAGAAAAGTTTCATAGAATCAAGTTTTCAGATATTTTCTTGCATGGACTTCCATCATAACCTTCCCTCTTAACATATATAAATGATCTGAAAAGTCTCGCATTTCAAATATTCCCAATTAAATTTGATTTTTTTGACCGAAACTAGTGTATAATATACTATGATTTTTGACCGAAACATGCATTTCGAAAAGTTTCATAGAATCTAATTTTCCGATGATATTTTACATGGACTTCCATCATAACCTTCCTTCGTAAAATATATAAATGATATGTGAAATTTCGTATCATTTCAAACATTCCACGAATTAATTTGATTTTTGAACGAAACTAGTATAAACTAGTGTATATTATATTATCATTTTTGGCCGAAACTTGCATTTAAAAAAGTTTCATAGAATCTAGTTTTAAGATGATTTTTTTTGCGTGGACTTCCATCATAACCTTCCCTCTTAACATATATAAATGATCTGAAAAGTCTCGTATCATTTCAAATAGTCCCCAATTAAATTTGATTTTTTTGACCGAAACTAGTGTATAATATACTAGGATTTTTGAACGAAACTTGCATTTTGAATAGTTTCATAGAATCTAATTTTCCGATGATTTTTTGCATGGAATTCCATCATAAGCTTCCCTTGTAAAATATATAAATGATATGTGAAGTTTCGTATCATTTCGAACAATACCCGATTTAATTGTATTTTTGACCGAAACTTGTATAAACTAGTGTATAATATATTATGATTTTTTGGCCGAAACTTGCATTTATAAAAGTTTCATAGAATCAAGTTTTTAGATGATTTTTTTGCATGGACATCCATCATTACCTTCCTTCTTAACATATATAAATGATCTGACTAATCTCGTATCATTTCAAATAGTCCCATATTCAATTTGATTTTTTTGACCAAAACTAGTGTATAATATACTATGATTTTTCACCGTAACTTTCATTTCAAAAAGTTTCATAGAATCTAATTTTCCGATGATTTTTTTGCATGGACTTCCATCATAACCTTCCCTCGTAAATTATATAAATGATATGTGAAGTTTCTTATCATTTCGAACAGTCCCTGATTTAATTTGATTTTTGACTGAAACTAGTATAAACTAGTGTATAATATATTATGATTTTTTGGCCGAAACTTACATTTAGAAAAGTTTCATAGAATCAAGTTTTCAGATGATTTTTTTTGCATGGACTTCCATCGTAAACTTCCGTCTTAACATATATAAATGATATGAAAAGTCTCGTATCATTTCAAAAAGTCCCCAATTAAATTTTATTTTTTTGACCGAAACTAGTGTATAAAATACTATGATTTTTGACCGAAACTTGCATTTCGAAAAGTTTCATAGAATCTATTTTTCCGATGATTTTTTTGCGTGGACTTCCATCATAACCGTCCCTCATAAAATATATAAATGATATGTGAAGTTTCTTATCATTTCGAACAGTCCCCGAATTAATTTGATTTTTGACCGAAACTAGTATAAACTAGTCTATAATATATTATGATGTTTTGGCTGAAAGTTGCATTTAGAAAAGTTTAATAGAATCTAGTTTTCATATGATTTTTTTTGCATGGACTTCCATAATGACCTTCCCACTTAACATATATAAATGATCTAAAAAGTCTCGTATCATTTCAAATAGTCCCCAATTAAATTTGATTTTTTTTGACCGAAACTAGTGTATAATATACTATGATTTTATGATTTTTTGGCCGAAACTTGCATTTAGAAAAGTTTTATAGAATCTAGTTTTCAGATATTTTTTTGCATGGACTTCCATCATAACCTTCCCTCTTAACATATATAAATGATCTGAAAAGTCTCGTATCATTTCAAATAATCCCCAATTAAAATTTAATTTTTTGCCCGAAACTAGTGTATAACATACTATGATTTTTGACCGTAACTTACATTTCGAAAAGTTTCATTGAATATAATTTTCCGATGATTTTTTTGCATGGACTTCCATCATAACCTTCCCTCATAAAACATATAAATGATATGTGAAGTTTCTTATCATTTCGAACAGTCCCCGATTTAATTTGATTTTTGACTGAAACTAGTATAAACTAGTGTATAATATATTATGATTTTTTGGCCGAAACTTACATTTAGAAAAGTTTCATAGAATCAAGTTTTCAGATGATTTTTTTTGCATGGACTTCCATCGTAAACTTCCGTCTTAACATATATAAATGATATGAAAAGTCTCGTATCATTTCAAAAAGTCCCCAATTAAATTTTATTTTTTTGACCGAAACTAGTGTATAAAATACTATGATTTTTGACCGAAACTTGCATTTCGAAGAGTTTCATAGAATCTAATTTTCCGATGATTTTTTGCGTGGACTTCCATCATAACCGTCCCTCATAAAATATATAAATGATATGTGAAGTTTCTTATCATTTCGAACAGTCCCCGAATTAATTTGATTTTTGACCGAAACTAGTATAAACTAGTCTATAATATATTATGATATTTTGGTTGAAACTTGCATTTAGAAAAGATTCATAGAACCTAGTTTTCATATGATTTTTTTGTATGGACTTCCATCATAACCTTCCCACTTAACATATATAAATGATCTGAAAAGTCTCGTTTCATTTGAAGTAGTCCCCAATTAAATTTGATTGTTTAACCGAAACTACTGTATAATATACTATGATTTTTGACCGAAACATGCATTTCAAAAAGTTTCATAGAATCTAATTTTCTGATGATTTTTTGCATGGACTTCCATCATAACCTACCCTCACAAAAATATATAAATGATATGTGATGTTTTGTATCATTTCGAATAGTACCCGATTTAATTTGTTTTTTGACCGAAATTTGCATAAACTAGTGTATAATATATTATGATTTTTTGGCAGAAACTTGCATTTAAAAAAGTTTCATAGAAACTAGTTTTCAGATGATTTTTTTGCATGGACTTCCATCATAACCTTCCCTCTTGACATATATAAATGATCTGAAAAGTCTCGTATCATTTCAAATAGTCGCCAATTAAATTTGATTTTTTTGACCGAAACTAGTGTATAATATACTAGGATTTTTGAACGAAACTTGCATTTTGAAAAGTTTCATACAATCTAATTTTCCGATGATTTTTTGCATGGACTTCCATCACAAGCTTCCCTCGTAAAATATATAAATGATATGTGAAGTTTCGTATCATTTCGAACAATACCCGATCTAATTTGATTTTTGACCGAAACTTGTATAAACTAGTGTATAATATATTATGATTTTTTGGCTGAAACTTGCATTTATAAAAGTTTCATAGAATCAAGTTTTCAGATGATTTTTTGGCAAGGACTTACATCATTACCTTCCCTCTTAACATATATAAATTATCTGAAAAGTCTCGTATCATTTCAAATAGTCCCTAATTAAATTTGATTTTTTTGAACGAAACTAGTGTATAATATACTATGATTTTTGATCGTAACTTGCATTTCGAAAAGTTTCATAGAATCTAATTTTCTGATGATTGTTTGCATGGACTTCCAACATAACATTCCCTCGTAAAGTATATAAATGATATGTGAAGTTTCTTATCATTTCGAACAGTCCCCGATTTAATTTGATTTTTGACTGAAACTAGTATAAACTAGTGTATAATATATTATAATTTTTTGGCCGAAACTTACATTTAAAAACTTTTCATAGAATCAAGTTTTCAAATGATTTTTTTGCATGGAATTCCATCATAAACATCCCTCTTAACATATATAAATGATATGAAAAGTCTCGTATCATTTCAAATAGTCCCCAATTAAATTTTATTTTTTTGAACGAAATTAGTGTATAAAATAATATGACTATTGATCGAAACTTGCATTTCGAAAAGTTTCAAAGAATCTAATTTTCTGATGATTTTTTGCGTGGACTTCCATCATAACCGTCCCTCATAAAATATATAAATGATATGTGAAGTTTCTTATCATTTCGAACAGTCCCCGAATTAATTTGATTTTTGACCGAAACTAGTATAAACTAGTCTATAATATATTATGATTTTTTGGTTGAAACTTGCATTTAGAAAAGATTCATAGAACCTAGTTTTCATATGATTTTTTTGTATGGACTTCCATCATAACCTTCCCACTTAACATATATAAATGATCTGAAAAGTCTCGTTTCATTTGAAGTAGTCCCCAATTAAATTTGATTGTTTAACCGAAACTACTGTATAATATACTATGATTTTTGACCGAAACATGCATTTCAAAAAGTTTCATAGAATCTAATTTTCTGATGATTTTTTGCATGGACTTCCATCATAACCTACCCTCACAAAAATATATAAATGATATGTGATGTTTTGTATAATTTCGAATAGTACCCGATTTAATTTGATTTTTGACCGAAATTTGCATAAACTAGTGTATAATATATTATGATTTTTTGGCAGAAACTTGCATTTAAAAAAGTTTCATAGAAACTAGTTTTCAGATGATTTTTTTGCATGGACTTCCATCATAACCTTCCCTCTTGACATATATAAATGATCTGAAAAGTCTCGTATCATTTCAAATAGTCGCCAATTAAATTTGATTTTTTTTGACCGAAACTAGTGTATAATATACTATGATTTTTGAACGAAACTTGCATTTCGAAAAGTTTCATAGAATCTAATTTTCCGATGATTTTTTGCATGAAATTCCATCATAACCTTCCCTCGTAAAATATATAAATGATATGTGAAGTTTCGTATCATTTCGAACAGTACCAGATTTAATTTGATTTTTGACCGAAACTAGTATAAACTAGTGTATAATATATTATGATTTTTTGGCCGAATCTTGCATTTAGAAAAGTTTCATAGAATCAAGTTTTCAGATATTTCCTTGCATGGACTTCCATCATAACCTTCCCTCTTAACATATATAAATGATCTGAAAAGTCTCGCATCATTTCAAATATTCCCAATTAAATTTGATTTTTTTGACCGAAACTAGTGTATAATATACTATGATTTTTGACCGAAACATGCATTTCGAAAAGTTTCATAGAATCTAATTTTCCGATGATATTTTACATGGACTTCCATCATAACCTTCCTTCGTAAAATATATAAATGATATGTGAAATTTCGTATCATTTCAAACATTCCACGAATTAATTTGATTTTTGACCGAAACTAGTATAAACTAGTGTATATTATATTATCATTTTTGGCCGAAACTTGCATTTAAAAAAGTTTCATAGAATCTAGTTTTAAGATGATTTTTTTTGCGTGGACTTCCATCATAACCTTCCCTCTTAACATATATAAATGATCTGAAAAGTCTCGTATCATTTCAAATAGTCCCCAATTAAATTTGATTTTTTTGACCGAAACTAGTGTATAATATACTAGGATTTTTGAACGAAACTTGCATTTTGAATAGTTTCATAGAATCTAATTTTCCGATGATTTTTTGCATGGAATTCCATCATAAGCTTCCCTTGTAAAATATATAAATGATATGTGAAGTTTCGTATCATTTCGAACAATACCCGATTTAATTGTATTTTTGACCGAAACTTGTATAAACTAGTGTATAATATATTATGATTTTTTGGCCGAAACTTGCATTTATAAAAGTTTCATAGAATCAAGTTTTTAGATGATTTTTTTGCATGGACATCCATCATTACCTTCCTTCTTAACATATATAAATGATCTGACTAATCTCGTATCATTTCAAATAGTCCCATATTCAATTTGATTTTTTTGACCAAAACTAGTGTATAATATACTATGATTTTTCACCGTAACTTTCATTTCAAAAAGTTTCATAGAATCTAATTTTCCGATGATTTTTTTGCATGGACTTCCATCATAACCTTCCCTCGTAAATTATATAAATGATATGTGAAGTTTCTTATCATTTCGAACAGTCCCTGATTTAATTTGATTTTTGACTGAAACTAGTATAAACTAGTGTATAATATATTATGATTTTTTCGCCGAAACTTACATTTAGAAAAGTTTCATAGAATCAAGTTTTCAGATGATTTTTTTTGCATGGACTTCCATCGTAAACTTCCGTCTTAACATATATAAATGATATGAAAAGTCTCGTATCATTTCAAAAAGTCCCCAATTAAATTTTATTTTTTTGACCGAAACTAGTGTATAAAATACTATGATTTTTGACCGAAACTTGCATTTCGAAAAGTTTCATAGAATCTATTTTTCCGATGATTTTTTTGCGTGGACTTCCATCATAACCGTCCCTCATAAAATATATAAATGATATGTGAAGTTTCTTATCATTTCGAACAGTCCCCGAATTAATTTGATTTTTGACCGAAACTAGTATAAACTAGTCTATAATATATTATGATGTTTTGGCTGAAAGTTGCATTTAGAAAAGTTTAATAGAATCTAGTTTTCATATGATTTTTTTTGCATGGACTTCCATAATGACCTTCCCACTTAACATATATAAATGATCTAAAAAGTCTCGTATCATTTCAAATAGTCCCCAATTAAATTTGATTTTTTTTGACCGAAACTAGTGTATAATATACTATGATTTTATGATTTTTTGGCCGAAACTTGCATTTAGAAAAGTTTTATAGAATCTAGTTTTCAGATATTTTTTTGCATGGACTTCCATCATAACCTTCCCTCTTAACATATATAAATGATCTGAAAAGTCTCGTATCATTTCAAATAATCCCCAATTAAAATTTAATTTTTTGCCCGAAACTAGTGTATAACATACTATGATTTTTGACCGTAACTTACATTTCGAAAAGTTTCATTGAATATAATTTTCCGATGATTTTTTTGCATGGACTTCCATCATAACCTTCCCTCATAAAACATATAAATGATATGTGAAGTTTCTTATCATTTCGAACAGTCCCCGATTTAATTTGATTTTTGACTGAAACTAGTATAAACTAGTTTATAATATATTATGATTTTTTGGCCGAAACTTACATTTAGAAAAGTTTCATAGAATCAAGTTTTCAGATGATTTTTTTTGCATGGACTTCCATCGTAAACTTCCGTCTTAACATATATAAATGATATGAAAAGTCTCGTATCATTTCAAAAAGTCCCCAATTAAATTTTATTTTTTTGACCGAAACTAGTGTATAAAATACTATGATTTTTGACCGAAACTTGCATTTCGAAGAGTTTCATAGAATCTATTTTTCCGATGATTTTTTGCGTGGACTTCCATCATAACCGTCCCTCATAAAATATATAAATGATATGTGAAGTTTCTTATCATTTCGAACAGTCCCCGAATTAATTTGATTTTTGACCGAAACTAGTATAAACTAGTCTATAATATATTATGATGTTTTGGCTGAAAGTTGCATTTAGAAAAGTTTAATAGAATCTAGTTTTCATATGATTTTTTTTGCATGGACTTCCATAATGACCTTCCCACTTAACATATATAAATGATCTAAAAAGTCTCGTATCATTTCAAATAGTCCCCAATTAAATTTGATTTTTTTTGACCGAAACTAGTGTATAATATACTATGATTTTATGATTTTTTGGCCGAAACTTGCATTTAGAAAAGTTTTATAGAATCTAGTTTTCAGATATTTTTTTTGCATGGACTTCCATCATAACCTTCCCTCTTAACATATATAAATGATCTGAAAAGTCTCGTATCATTTCAAATAGTCCCTAATTAAATTTGATTTTTTTGACCGAAACTAGTGTATAATATACTAATATTTTTGGCCGAAACATGCATTTCGAACAGTTTTATAGAATCTAATTTTTCGATGATTTTTTGCATGGACTTCCATCATAACCTTCCCTCGTAAAATATATAAATGATATGTGAAATTTCGTATAATTTCAAACAGTCCACGAATTAAATTGATTTTTGACCGAAACTAGTATAAACTTGTGTATATTATATTATCATTTTTGGCCGAAACATGCATTTAAAAAAGTTTCATAGAATCTAGTTTTTAGATGATTTTTTTTGCGTGGACTTCCATCAAAACCTTCCCTCTTAACATATATAAATGATCTGAAAAGTATCGTATCATTTCAAATAGTCCCCAATTAAATTTGATTTTTTTGACCGAAACTAGTGTATAATATACTAGGATTTTTGAACGAAACTTGCATTTTGAAAAGTTTCATACAATCTAATTTTCCGATGATTTTTTGCATGGACTTCCATCATAAGCTTCCCTCGTAAAATATATAAATGATATGTGAAGTTTCGTATCATTTCGAACAATACCCGATCTAATTTGATTTTTGACCGAAACTTGTATAAACTAGTGTATAATATATTATGATTTTTTGGCTGAAACATGCATTTATAAAAGTTTCATAGAATCAAGTTTTCAGATGATTTTTTGGCAAGGACTTACATCATTACCTTCCCTCTTAACATATATAAATTATCTGAAAAGTCTCGTATCATTTCAAATAGTCCCTAATTAAATTTGATTTTTTTGAACGAAACTAGTGTATAATATACTATGATTTTTGATCGTAACTTGCATTTCGAAAAGTTTCATAGAATCTAATTTTCCGATGATTGTTTGCATGGACTTCCAACATAACATTCCCTCGTAAAGTATATAAATGATATGTGAAGTTTCTTATCATTTAGAACAGTCCCCGATTTAATTTGATTTTTGACTGAAACTAGTATAAACTAGTGTATAATATATTATAATTTTTTGGCCGAAACTTACATTTAGAAACTTTTCATAGAATCAAGTTTTCAAATGATTTTTTTGCATGGAATTCCATCATAAACATCCCTCTTAACATATATAAATGATATGAAAAGTCTCGTATCATTTCAAATAGTCCCCAATTAAATTTTATTTTTTTGACCGAAATTAGTGTATAAAATAATATGACTATTGATCGAAACTTGCATTTCGAAAAGTTTCAAAGAATCTAATTTTCTGATGATTTTTTGCGTGGACTTCCATCATAACCGTCCCTCATAAAATATATAAATGATATGTGAAGTTTCTTATCATTTCGAACAGTCCCCGAATTAATTTGATTTTTGACCGAAACTAGTATAAACTAGTCTATAATATATTATGATTTTTTGGTTGAAACTTGCATTTAGAAAAGATTCATAGAACCTAGTTTTCATATGATTTTTTTGTATGGACTTCCATCATAACCTTCCCACTTAACATATATAAATGATCTGAAAAGTCTCGTTTCATTTGAAGTAGTCCCCAATTAAATTTGATTGTTTAACCGAAACTACTGTATAATATACTATGATTTTTGACCGAAACATGCATTTCAAAAAGTTTCATAGAATCTAATTTTCTGATGATTTTTTGCATGGACTTCCATCATAACCTACCCTCACAAAAATATATAAATGATATGTGATGTTTTGTATCATTTCGAATAGTACCCGATTTAATTTGATTTTTGACCGAAATTTGCATAAACTAGTGTATAATATATTATGATTTTTTGGCAGAAACTTGCATTTAAAAAAGTTTCATAGAAACTAGTTTTCAGATGATTTTTTTGCATGGACTTCCATCATAACCTTCCCTCTTGACATATATAAATGATCTGAAAAGTCTCGTATCATTTCAAATAGTCGCCAATTAAATTTGATTTTTTTGACCGAAACTAGTGTATAATATACTATGATTTTTGAACGAAACTTGCATTTCGAAAAGTTTCATAGAATCTAATTTTCCGATGATTTTTTGCGTGAAATTCCATCATAACCTTCCCTCGTAAAATATATAAATGATATGTGAAGTTTCGTATCATTTCGAACAGTACCAGATTTAATTTGATTTTTGACCGAAACTAGTATAAACTAGTGTATAATATATTATGATTTTTTGGCCGAATCTTGCATTTAGAAAAGTTTCATAGAATCAAGTTTTCAGATATTTTCTTGCATGGACTTCCATCATAACCTTCCCTCTTATAATATATAAATGATCTGAAAAGTCTCGCATTTCAAATATTCCCAATTAAATTTGATTTTTTTGACCGAAACTAGTGTATAATATACTATGATTTTTGACCGAAACATGCATTTCGAAAAGTTTCATAGAATCTAATTTTCCGATGATATTTTACATGGACTTCCATCATAACCTTCCTTCGTAAAATATATAAATGATATGTGAAATTTCGTATCATTTCAAACATTCCACGAATTAATTTGATTTTTGAACGAAACTAGTATAAACTAGTGTATATTATATTATCATTTTTGGCCGAAACTTGCATTTAAAAAAGTTTCATAGAATCTAGTTTTAAGATGATTTTTTTTGCGTGGACTTGCATCATAACCTTCCCTCTTAACATATATAAATGATCTGAAAAGTCTCGTATCATTTCAAATAGTCCCCAATTAAATTTGATTTTTTTGACCGAAACTAGTGTATAATATACTAGGATTTTTGAACGAAACTTGCATTTTGAATAGTTTCATAGAATCTAATTTTCCGATGATTTTTTGCATGGAATTCCATCATAAGCTTCCCTTGTAAAATATATAAATGATATGTGAAGTTTCGTATCATTTCGAACAATACCCGATTTAATTGTATTTTTGACCGAAACTTGTATAAACTAGTGTATAATATATTATGATTTTTTGGCCGAAACTTGCATTTATAAAAGTTTCATAGAATCAAGTTTTTAGATGATTTTTTTGCATGGACATCCATCATTACCTTCCTTCTTAACATATATAAATGATCTGACTAATCTCGTATCATTTCAAATAGTCCCATATTCAATTTGATTTTTTTGACCAAAACTAGTGTATAATATACTATGATTTTTCACCGTAACTTTCATTTCAAAAAGTTTCATAGAATCTAATTTTCCGATGATTTTTTTGCATGGACTTCCATCATAACCTTCCCTCGTAAATTATATAAATGATATGTGAAGTTTCTTATCATTTCGAACAGTCCCTGATTTAATTTGATTTTTGACTGAAACTAGTATAAACTAGTGTATAATATATTATGATTTTTTGGCCGAAACTTACATTTAGAAAAGTTTCATAGAATCAAGTTTTCAGATGATTTTTTTTGCATGGACTTCCATCGTAACCTTCCGTCTTAACATATATAAATGATATGAAAAGTCTCGTATCATTTCAAAAAGTCCCCAATTAAATTTTATTTTTTTGACCGAAACTAGTGTATAAAATACTATGATTTTTGACCGAAACATGCATTTCGAAAAGTTTCATAGAATCTATTTTTCCGATGATTTTTTTGCGTGGACTTCCATCATAACCGTCCCTCATAAAATATATAAATGATATGTGAAGTTTCTTATCATTTCGAACAGTCCCCGAATTAATTTGATTTTTGACCGAAACTAGTATAAACTAGTCTATAATATATTATGATGTTTTGGCTGAAAGTTGCATTTAGAAAAGTTTAATAGAATCTAGTTTTCATATGATTTTTTTTGCATGGACTTCCATAATGACCTTCCCACTTAACATATATAAATGATCTAAAAAGTCTCGTATCATTTCAAATAGTCCCCAATTAAATTTGATTTTTTTTGACCGAAACTAGTGTATAATATACTATGATTTTATGATTTTTTGGCCGAAACTTGCATTTAGAAAAGTTTTATAGAATCTAGTTTTCAGATATTTTTTTGCATGGACTTCCATCATAACCTTCCCTCTTAACATATATAAATGATCTGAAAAGTCTCGTATCATTTCAAATAATCCCCAATTAAAATTTAATTTTTTGCCCGAAACTAGTGTATAACATACTATGATTTTTGACCGTAACTTACATTTCGAAAAGTTTCATTGAATATAATTTTCCGATGATTTTTTTGCATGGACTTCCATCATAACCTTCCCTCATAAAACATATAAATGATATGTGAAGTTTCTTATCATTTCGAACAGTCCCCGATTTAATTTTATTTTTGACTGAAACTAGTATAAACTAGTGTATAATATATTATGATTTTTTGGCCGAAACTTACATTTAGAAAAGTTTCATAGAATCAAGTTTTCAGATGATTTTTTTTGCATGGACTTCCATCGTAAACTTCCGTCTTAACATATATAAATGATATGAAAAGTCTCGTATCATTTCAAAAAGTCCCCAATTAAATTTTATTTTTTTGACCGAAACTAGTGTATAAAATACTATGATTTTTGACCGAAACTTGCATTTCGAAAAGTTTCATAGAATCTATTTTTCCGATGATTTTTTGCGTGGACTTCCATCATAACCGTCCCTCATAAAATATATAAATGATATGTGAAGTTTCTTATCATTTCGAACAGTCCCCGAATTAATTTGATTTTTGACCGAAACTAGTATAAACTAGTCTATAATATATTATGATGTTTTGGCTGAAAGTTGCATTTAGAAAAGTTTAATAGAATCTAGTTTTCATATGATTTTTTTTGCATGGACTTCCATAATGACCTTCCCACTTAACATATATAAATGATCTAAAAAGTCTCGTATCATTTCAAATAGTCCCCAATTAAATTTGATTTTTTTTGACCGAAACTAGTGTATAATATACTATGATTTTATGATTTTTTGGCCGAAACTTGCATTTAGAAAAGTTTTATAGAATCTAGTTTTCAGATATTTTTTTTGCATGGACTTCCATCATAACCTTCCCTCTTAACATATATAAATGATCTGAAAAGTCTCGTATCATTTCAAATAGTCCCTAATTAAATTTGATTTTTTTGACCGAAACTAGTGTATAATATACTAATATTTTTGGCCGAAACATGCATTTCGAACAGTTTTATAGAATCTAATTTTTCGATGATTTTTTGCATGGACTTCCATCATAACCTTCCCTCGTAAAATATATAAATGATATGTGAAATTTCGTATAATTTCAAACAGTCCACGAATTAAATTGATTTTTGACCGAAACTAGTATAAACTTGTGTATATTATATTATCATTTTTGGCCGAAACATGCATTTAAAAAAGTTTCATAGAATCTAGTTTTTAGATGATTTTTTTTGCGTGGACTTCCATCAAAACCTTCCCTCTTAACATATATAAATGATCTGAAAAGTATCGTATCATTTCAAATAGTCCCCAATTAAATTTGATTTTTTTGACCGAAACTAGTGTATAATATACTAGGATTTTTGAACGAAACTTGCATTTTGAAAAGTTTCATACAATCTAATTTTCCGATGATTTTTTGCATGGACTTCCATCATAAGCTTCCCTCGTAAAATATATAAATGATATGTGAAGTTTCGTATCATTTCGAACAATACCCGATCTAATTTGATTTTTGACCGAAACTTGTATAAACTAATGTATAATATATTATGATTTTTTGGCTGAAACTTGCATTTATAAAAGTTTCATAGAATCAAGTTTTCAGATGATTTTTTGGCAAGGACTTACATCATTACCTTCCCTCTTAACATATATAAATTATCTGAAAAGTCTCGTATCATTTCAAATAGTCCCTAATTAAATTTGATTTTTTTGAACGAAACTAGTGTATAATATACTATGATTTTTGATCGTAACTTGCATTTCGAAAAGTTTCATAGAATCTAATTTTCCGATGATTGTTTGCATGGACTTCCAACATAACATTCCCTCGTAAAGTATATAAATGATATGTGAAGTTTCTTATCATTTAGAACAGTCCCCGATTTAATTTGATTTTTGACTGAAACTAGTATAAACTAGTGTATAATATATTATAATTTTTTGGCCGAAACTTACATTTAGAAACTTTTCATAGAATCAAGTTTTCAAATGATTTTTTTGCATGGAATTCCATCATAAACATCCCTCTTAACATATATAAATGATATGAAAAGTCTCATATCATTTCAAATAGTCCCCAATTAAATTTTATTTTTTTGACCGAAATTAGTGTATAAAATAATATGACTATTGATCGAAACTTGCATTTCGAAAAGTTTCAAAGAATCTAATTTTCTGATGATTTTTTGCGTGGACTTCCATCATAACCGTCCCTCATAAAATATATAAATGATATGTGAAGTTTCTTATCATTTCGAACAGTCCCCGAATTAATTTGATTTTTGACCGAAACTAGTATAAACTAGTCTATAATATATTATGATTTTTTGGTTGAAACTTGCATTTAGAAAAGATTCATAGAACCTAGTTTTCATATGATTTTTTTGTATGGACTTCCATCATAACCTTCCCACTTAACATATATAAATGATCTGAAAAGTCTCGTTTCATTTGAAGTAGTCCCCAATTAAATTTGATTGTTTAACCGAAACTACTGTATAATATACTATGATTTTTGACCGAAACATGCATTTCAAAAAGTTTCATAGAATCTAATTTTCTGATGATTTTTTGCATGGACTTCCATCATAACCTACCCTCACAAAAATATATAAATGATATGTGATGTTTTGTATCATTTCGAATAGTACCCGATTTAATTTGATTTTTGACCGAAATTTGCATAAACTAGTGTATAATATATTATGATTTTTTGGCAGAAACTTGCATTTAAAAAAGTTTCATAGAAACTAGTTTTCAGATGATTTTTTTGCATGGACTTCCATCATAACCTTCCCTCTTGACATATATAAATGATCTGAAAAGTCTCGTATCATTTCAAATAGTCGCCAATTAAATTTGATTTTTTTGACCGAAACTAGTGTATAATATACTATGATTTTTGAACGAAACTTGCATTTCGAAAAGTTTCATAGAATCTAATTTTCCGATGATTTTTTGCGTGAAATTCCATCATAACCTTCCCTCGTAAAATATATAAATGATATGTGAAGTTTCGTATCATTTCGAACAGTACCAGATTTAATTTGATTTTTGACCGAAACTAGTATAAACTAGTGTATAATATATTATGATTTTTTGGCCGAATCTTGCATTTAGAAAAGTTTCATAGAATCAAGTTTTCAGATATTTTCTTGCATGGACTTCCATCATAACCTTCCCTCTTAACATATATAAATGATCTGAAAAGTCTCGCATTTCAAATATTCCCAATTAAATTTGATTTTTTTGACCGAAACTAGTGTATAATATACTATGATTTTTGACCGAAACATGCATTTCGAAAAGTTTCATAGAATCTAATTTTCCGATGATATTTTACATGGACTTCCATCATAACCTTCCTTCGTAAAATATATAAATGATATGTGAAATTTCGTATCATTTCAAACATTCCACGAATTAATTTGATTTTTGAACGAAACTAGTATAAACTAGTGTATATTATATTATCATTTTTGGCCGAAACTTGCATTTAAAAAAGTTTTATAGAATCTAGTTTTAAGATGATTTTTTTTGCGTGGACTTCCATCATAACCTTCCCTCTTAACATATATAAATGATCTGAAAAGTCTCGTATCATTTCAAATAGTCCCCAATTAAATTTGATTTTTTTGACCGAAACTAGTGTATAATATACTAGGATTTTTGAACGAAACTTGCATTTTGAATAGTTTCATAGAATCTAATTTTCCGATGATTTTTTGCATGGAATTCCATCATAAGCTTCCCTTGTAAAATATATAAATGATATGTGAAGTTTCGTATCATTTCGAACAATACCCGATTTAATTGTATTTTTGACCGAAACTTGTATAAACTAGTGTATAATATATTATGATTTTTTGGCCGAAACTTGCATTTATAAAAGTTTCATAGAATCAAGTTTTTAGATGATTTTTTTGCATGGACATCCATCATTACCTTCCTTCTTAACATATATAAATGATCTGACTAATCTCGTATCATTTCAAATAGTCCCATATTCAATTTGATTTTTTTGACCAAAACTAGTGTATAATATACTATGATTTTTCACCGTAACTTTCATTTCAAAAAGTTTCATAGAATCTAATTTTCCGATGATTTTTTTGCATGGACTTCCATCATAACCTTCCCTCGTAAATTATATAAATGATATGTGAAGTTTCTTATCATTTCGAACAGTCCCTGATTTAATTTGATTTTTGACTGAAACTAGTATAAACTAGTGTATAATATATTATGATTTTTTGGCCGAAACTTACATTTAGAAAAGTTTCATAGAATCAAGTTTTCAGATGATTTTTTTTGCATGGACTTCCATCGTAAACTTCCGTCTTAACATATATAAATGATATGAAAAGTCTCGTATCATTTCAAAAAGTCCCCAATTAAATTTTATTTTTTTGACCGAAACTAGTGTATAAAATACTATGATTTTTGACCGAAACTTGCATTTCGAAAAGTTTCATAGAATCTATTTTTCCGATGATTTTTTTGCGTGGACTTCCATCATAACCGTCCCTCATAAAATATATAAATGATATGTGAAGTTTCTTATCATTTCGAACAGTCCCCGAATTAATTTGATTTTTGACCGAAACTAGTATAAACTAGTCTATAATATATTATGATGTTTTGGCTGAAAGTTGCATTTAGAAAAGTTTAATAGAATCTAGTTTTCATATGATTTTTTTTGCATGGACTTCCATAATGACCTTCCCACTTAACATATATAAATGATCTAAAAAGTCTCGTATCATTTCAAATAGTCCCCAATTAAATTTGATTTTTTTTGACCGAAACTAGTGTATAATATACTATGATTTTATGATTTTTTGGCCGAAACATGCATTTAGAAAAGTTTTATAGAATCTAGTTTTCAGATATTTTTTTGCATGGACTTCCATCATAACCTTCCCTCTTAACATATATAAATGATCTGAAAAGTCTCGTATCATTTCAAATAATCCCCAATTAAAATTTAATTTTTTGCCCGAAACTAGTGTATAACATACTATGATTTTTGACCGTAACTTTCATTTCGAAAAGTTTCATTGAATATAATTTTCCGATGATTTTTTTGCATGGACTTCCATCATAACCTTCCCTCATAAAACATATAAATGATATGTGAAGTTTCTTATCATTTCGAACAGTCCCCGATTTAATTTGATTTTTGACTGAAACTAGTATAAACTAGTGTATAATATATTATGATTTTTTGGCCGAAACTTACATTTAGAAAAGTTTCATAGAATCAAGTTTTCAGATGATTTTTTTTGCATGGACTTCCATCGTAAACTTCCGTCTTAACATATATAAATGATATGAAAAGTCTCGTATCATTTCAAAAAGTCCCCAATTAAATTTTATTTTTTTGACCGAAACTAGTGTATAAAATACTATGATTTTTGACCGAAACTTGCATTTCGAAGAGTTTCATAGAATCTATTTTTCCGATGATTTTTTGCGTGGACTTCCATCATAACCGTCCCTCATAAAATATATAAATGATATGTGAAGTTTCTTATCATTTCGAACAGTCCCCGAATTAATTTGATTTTTGACCGAAACTAGTATAAACTAGTCTATAATATAATATGATGTTTTGGCTGAAAGTTGCATTTAGAAAAGTTTAATAGAATCTAGTTTTCATATGATTTTTTTTGCATGGACTTCCATAATGACCTTCCCACTTAACATATATAAATGATCTAAAAAGTCTCGTATCATTTCAAATAGTCCCCAATTAAATTTGATTTTTTTTGACCGAAACTAGTGTATAATATACTATGATTTTATGATTTTTTGGCCGAAACTTGCATTTAGAAAAGTTTTATAGAATCTAGTTTTCAGATATTTTTTTTGCATGGACTTCCATCATAACCTTCCCTCTTAACATATATAAATGATCTGAAAAGTCTCGTATCATTTCAAATACTCCCTAATTAAAGTTGATTTTTTTGACCGAAACTAGTGTATAATATACTAATATTTTTGGCCGAAACATGCATTTCGAACAGTTTTATAGAATCTAATTTTTCGATGATTTTTTGCATGAACTTCCATCATAACCTTCCCTCGTAAAATATATAAATGATATGTGAAATTTCGTATAATTTCAAACAGTCCACGAATTAAATTGATTTTTGACCGAAACTAGTATAAACTTGTGTATATTATATTATCATTTTTGGCCGAAACATGCATTTAAAAAAGTTTCATAGAATCTAGTTTTTAGATGATTTTTTTTGCATGGACTTCCATCAAAACCTTCCCTCTTAACATATATAAATGATCTGAAAAGTATCGTATCATTTCAAATAGTCCCCAATTAAATTTGATTTTTTTGACCGAAACTAGTGTATAATATACTAGGATTTTTGAACGAAACTTGCATTTTGAAAAGTTTCATACAATCTAATTTTCCGATGATTTTTTGCATGGACTTCCATCATAAGCTTCCCTCGTAAAATATATAAATGATATGTGAAGTTTCGTATCATTTCGAACAATACCCGATCTAATTTGATTTTTGACCGAAACTTGTATAAACTAGTGTATAATATATTATGATTTTTTGGCTGAAACTTGCATTTATAAAAGTTTCATAGAATCAAGTTTTCAGATGATTTTTTGGCAAGGACTTACATCATTACCTTCCCTCTTAACATATATAAATTATCTGAAAAGTCTCGTATCATTTCAAATAGTCCCTAATTAAATTTGATTTTTTTGAACGAAACTAGTGTATAATATACTATGATTTTTGATCGTAACTTGCATTTCGAAAAGTTTCATAGAATCTAATTTTCCGATGATTTTTTTGCATGGACTTCCATCATAACCTTCCCTCGTAAATTATATAAATGATATGTGAAGTTTCTTATCATTTCGAACAGTCCCTGATTTAATTTGATTTTTGACTGAAACTAGTATAAACTAGTGTATAATATATTATGATTTTTTGGCCGAAACTTACATTTAGAAAAGTTTCATAGAATCAAGTTTTCAGATGATTTTTATTGCATGGACTTCCATCGTAAACATCCCTCTTAACATATATAAATGATATGAAAAGTCTCATATCATTTCAAATAGTCCCCAATTAAATTTTATTTTTTTGACCGAAACTAGTGTATAAAATAATATGACTATTGATCGAAACTTGCATTTCGAAAAGTTTCAAAGAATCTAATTTTCTGATGATTTTTTGCTTGGACTAGCATCATAATCGTCCCTCATAAAATATATAAATGATATGTGAAGTTTCTTATCATTTCGAACAGTCCCCGAATTAATTTGATTTTTGACCGAAACTAGTATAAACTAGTCTATAATATATTATGATTTTTTGGCTGAAACTTGCATTTAGAAAAGATTCATAGAACCTAGTTTTCATATGATTTTTTTGTATGGACTTCCATCATAACCTTCCCACTTAACATATATAAATGATCTGAAAAGTCTCGTTTCATTTGAAGTAGTCCCCAATTAAATTTGATTGTTTAACCGAAACTACTGTATAATATACTATGATTTTTGACCGAAACATGCATTTCAAAAAGTTTCATAGAATCTAATTTTCTGATGATTTTTTGCATGGACTTCCATCATAACCTACCCTCACAAAAATATATAAATGATATGTGATGTTTTGTATCATTTCGAATAGTACCCGATTTAATTTGATTTTTGACCGAAATTTGCATAAACTAGTGTATAATATATTATGATTTTTTGGCAGAAACTTGCATTTAAAAAAGTTTCATAGAAACTAGTTTTCAGATGATTTTTTTGCATGGACTTCCATCATAACCTTCCCTCTTGACATATATAAATGATCTGAAAAGTCTCGTATCATTTCAAATAGTCGCCAATTAAATTTGATTTTTTTGACCGAAACTAGTGTATAATATACTATGATTTTTGAACGAAACTTGCATTTCGAAAGGTTTCATAGAATCTAATTTTCCGATGATTTTTTGCGTGAAATTCCATCATAACCTTCCCTCGTAAAATATATAAATGATATGTGAAGTTTCGTATCATTTCGAACAGTACCAGATTTAATTTGATTTTTGACCGAAACTAGTATAAACTAGTGTATAATATATTATGATTTTTTGGCCGAATCTTGCATTTAGAAAAGTTTCATAGAATCAAGTTTTCAGATATTTTCTTGCATGGACTTCCATCATAACCTTCCCTCTTAACATATATAAATGATCTGAAAAGTCTCGCATTTCAAATATTCCCAATTAAATTTGATTTTTTTGACCGAAACTAGTGTATAATATACTATGATTTTTGACCGAAACATGCATTTCGAAAAGTTTCATAGAATCTAATTTTCCGATGATATTTTACATGGACTTCCATCATAACCTTCCTTCGTAAAATATATAAATGATATGTGAAATTTCGTATCATTTCAAACATTCCACGAATTAATTTGATTTTTGAACGAAACTAGTATAAACTAGTGTATATTATATTATCATTTTTGGCCGAAACTTGCATTTAAAAAAGTTTCATAGAATCTAGTTTTAAGATGATTTTTTTTGCGTGGACTTCCATCATAACCTTCCCTCTTAACATATATAAATGATCTGAAAAGTCTCGTATCATTTCAAATAGTCCCCAATTAAATTTGATTTTTTTGACCGAAACTAGTGTATAATATACTAGGATTTTTGAACGAAACTTGCATTTTGAATAGTTTCATAGAATCTAATTTTCCGATGATTTTTTGCATGGAATTCCATCATAAGCTTCCCTTGTAAAATATATAAATGATATGTGAAGTTTCGTATCATTTCGAACAATACCCGATTTAATTGTATTTTTGACCGAAACTTGTATAAACTAGTGTATAATATATTATGATTTTTTGGCCGAAACTTGCATTTATAAAAGTTTCATAGAATCAAGTTTTTAGATGATTTTTTTTGCATGGACATCCATCATTACCTTCCTTCTTAACATATATAAATGATCTGACTAATCTCGTATCATTTCAAATAGTCCCATATTCAATTTGATTTTTTTGACCAAAACTAGTGTATAATATACTATGATTTTTCACCGTAACTTTCATTTCAAAAAGTTTCATAGAATCTAATTTTCCGATGATTTTTTTGCATGGACTTCCATCATAACCTTCCCTCGTAAATTATATAAATGATATGTGAAGTTTCTTATCATTTCGAACAGTCCCTGATTTAATTTGATTTTTGACTGAAACTAGTATAAACTAGTGTATAATATATTATGATTTTTTGGCCGAAACTTACATTTAAAAAAGTTTCATAGAATCAAGTTTTCAGATGATTTTTTTTGCATGGACTTCCATCGTAAACTTCCGTCTTAACATATATAAATGATATGAAAAGTCTCGTATCATTTCAAAAAGTCCCCAATTAAATTTTATTTTTTTGACCGAAACTAGTGTATAAAATACTATTATTTTTGACCGAAACTTGCATTTCGAAAAGTTTCATAGAATCTATTTTTCCGATGATTTTTTTGCGTGGACTTCCATCATAACCGTCCCTCATAAAATATATAAATGATATGTGAAGTTTCTTATCATTTCGAACAGTCCCCGAATTAATTTGATTTTTGACCGAAACTAGTATAAACTAGTCTATAATATATTATGATGTTTTGGCTGAAAGTTGCATTTAGAAAAGTTTAATAGAATCTAGTTTTCATATGATTTTTTTTGCATGGACTTCCATAATGACCTTCCCACTTAACATATATAAATGATCTAAAAAGTCTCGTATCATTTCAAATAGTCCCCAATTAAATTTGATTTTTTTTGACCGAAACTAGTGTATAATATACTATGATTTTATGATTTTTTGGCCGAAACTTGCATTTAGAAAAGTTTTATAGAATCTAGTTTTCAGATATTTTTTTGCATGGACTTCCATCATAACCTTCCCTCTAAACATATATAAATGATCTGAAAAGTCTCGTATCATTTCAAATAATCCCCAATTAAAATTTAATTTTTTGCCCGAAACTAGTGTATAACATACTATGATTTTTGACCGTAACTTACATTTCGAAAAGTTTCATTGAATATAATTTTCCGATGATTTTTTTGCATGGACTTCCATCATAACCTTCCCTCATAAAACATATAAATGATATGTGAAGTTTCTTATCATTTCGAACAGTCCCCGATTTAATTTGATTTTTGACTGAAACTAGTATAAACTAGTGTATAATATATTATGATTTTTTGGCCGAAACTTACATTTAGAAAAGTTTCATAGAATCAAGTTTTCAGATGATTTTTTTTGCATGGACTTCCATCGTAAACTTCCGTCTTAACATATATAAATGATATGAAAAGTCTCGTATCATTTCAAAAAGTCCCCAATTAAATTTTATTTTTTTGACCGAAACTAGTGTATAAAATACTATGATTTTTGACCGAAACTTGCATTTCGAAGAGTTTCATAGAATCTATTTTTCCGATGATTTTTTGCGTGGACTTCCATCATAACCGTCCCTCATAAAATATATAAATGATATGTGAAGTTTCTTATCATTTCGAACAGTCCCCGAATTAATTTGATTTTTGACCGAAACTAGTATAAACTAGTCTATAATATAATATGATGTTTTGGCTGAAAGTTGCATTTAGAAAAGTTTAATAGAATCTAGTTTTCATATGATTTTTTTTGCATGGACTTCCATAATGACCTTCCCACTTAACATATATAAATGATCTAAAAAGTCTCGTATCATTTCAAATAGTCCCCAATTAAATTTGATTTTTTTTGACCGAAACTAGTGTATAATATACTATGATTTTATGATTTTTTGGCCGAAACTTGCATTTAGAAAAGTTTTATAGAATCTAGTTTTCAGATATTTTTTTTGCATGGACTTCCATCATAACCTTCCCTCTTAACATATATAAATGATCTGAAAAGTCTCGTATCATTTCAAATAGTCCCTAATTAAAGTTGATTTTTTTGACCGAAACTAGTGTATAATATACTAATATTTTTGGCCGAAACATGCATTTCGAACAGTTTTATAGAATCTAATTTTTCGATGATTTTTTGCATGGACTTCCATCATAACCTTCCCTCGTAAAATATATAAATGATATGTGAAATTTCGTATAATTTCAAACAGTCCACGAATTAAATTGATTTTTGACCGAAACTAGTATAAACTTGTGTATATTATATTATCATTTTTGGCCGAAACTTGCATTTAAAAAAGTTTCATAGAATCTAGTTTTCAGATGATTTTTTTTGCGTGGACTTCCATCAAAACCTTCCCTCTTAACATATATAAATGATCTGAAAAGTATCGTATCATTTCAAATAGTCCCCAATTAAATTTGATTTTTTTGACCGAAACTAGTGTATAATATACTAGGATTTTTGAACGAAACTTGCATTTTGAAAAGTTTCATATAATCTAATTTTCCGATGATTTTTTTGCATGGACTTCCATCACAAGCTTCCCTCGTAAAATATATAAATGATATGTGAAGTTTCGTATCATTTCGAACAATACCCGATCTAATTTGATTTTTGACCGAAACTTGTATAAACTAGTGTATAATATATTATGATTTTTTGGCTGAAACTTGCATTTATAAAAGTTTCATAGAATCAAGTTTTCAGATGATTTTTTGGCAAGGACTTACATCATTACCTTCCCTCTTAACATATATAAATTATCTGAAAAGTCTCGTATCATTTCAAATAGTCCCTAATTAAATATGATTTTTTTGAACGAAACTAGTGTATAATATACTATGATTTTTTATCGTAACTTGCATTTCGAAAAGTTTCATAGAATCTAATTTTCCGATGATTTTTTTGCATGGACTTCCATCATAACCTTCCCTCGTAAATTATATAAATGATATGTGAAGTTTCTTATCATTTCGAACAGTCCCTGATTTAATTTGATTTTTGACTGAAACTAGTATAAACTAGTGTATAATATATTATGATTTTTTGGCCGAAACTTACATTTAGAAAAGTTTCATAGAATCAAGTTTTCAGATGATTTTTATTGCATGGACTTCCATCGTAAACTTCCGTCTTAACATATATAAATGATATGAAAAGTCTCATATCATTTCAAATAGTCCCCAATTAAATTTTATTTTTTTGACCGAAACTAGTGTATAAAATACTATGATTTTTGACCGAAACTTGCATTTCGAAAAGTTTCATAGAATCTAATTTTCCGATGATTTTTTGCTTGGACTAGCATCATAATCGTCCCTCATAAAATATATAAATGATATGGGAAGTTTCGTATCATTTCGAACAGTCCCCGAATTAATTTGATTTTTGACCGAAACTAGTATAAACTAGTCTATAATATATTATGATTTTTTGGCTGAAACTTGCATTTAGAAAAGTTTAATAGAATCTAGTTTTCATATGATTTTTTTGCATGGACATCCATAATAACCCTCCCACTTAACATATTTAAATGATCTGAAAAGTCTCGTATCATTTCAAATAATCCCCAATTAAATTTGATTTTTTTTAACCGAAACTACAGTATAATTTACTATGATTTTTGACTGAAACTTGGATTTCCAAAAGTTTCATAGAATCTAATTTTCCGATGACTTTTTGAATGGACTTCCATCATAACCATCCCTAGCAAAAATATATAAATGATATGTGACGTTTCGTATCATTTCGAACAGTATCCGATTTAATTTGATTTTTGACCGAAACCTGTATAAACTAGTGTATAATATAATATGATTTTTTGGCTGAAATTTGCATTTAGAAATATTTCATAGAATCAAGTTTTCAGATGATTTTTTGCATGGACTCTTATCATTAACTTCCCTCTTAACATATATAAATGATCTGAAAAGTCTCGTATCATTTCAATTAGAAGCCAATTAAATTTGATATTTTTGACCGAAACTAGTGTATAATATACTATGAATTTTGACCGAAACTTGCATTTCAAAAAGTATTATAGAATCTAATTTTCCGATGATTTTTTGCGTGAAATTCCATCATAACCTTCCCTCGTAAAATATATAAATGATATGTGAAGTTTCTTATCATTTCGAACAGTCCCCGAATTAATTTGTTTTTTGACCGAAACTAGTATAAACTAGTGTATAATATATTATGATTTTTTGGCCGAAACATGCATTTATAAAAGTTTCATAGAATCTAGTTTTCAGATATTTTTTTTTGCATGGACTTCCATCGTAACCTTCCCTCTTAACATATATAAATGATCTGAAAAGTCTCGTATCATTTCAAATAGTCCCCAATTAAGTTTGATTTTTTTGACCGAAACTAGTGTATAATATACTATGATTTTATGATTTTTTGGCAGAAATTTGCATTTAGAAAAGTTTCATAGAATCTAGTTTTCAGATATTTTTTTTGCATGGACTTCCATCATAACCTTCCCTCTTAACATATATAAATGATTTGAAAAGTCTCGTATCATTTCAAAAAGTCCCCAATTAAATTTGATTTTTTTGACCGAAACTAGTGTATAATATACTAATATTTTTGGCCGAAACATGCATTTCGAACAGTTTTATAGAATCTAATTTTCCGATGATTTTTTGCATGGACTTCCATCATAACCTTCCCTCGTAAAATATATAAATGATATATGAAATTTCGTATCATTTCAAATAGTCCACGATTTAATTTGATTTTTGACCGAAACTAGTATAAACTTGTTTATATTATATTATAATTTTTGGCCGAAACTTGCATTTAAAAAAGTTTCATAGAATCTAGTTTTAGATGATTTTTTTACATGGACTTCCATCATAACCTTCCCACTTAACATATATAAATGATATGAAAAGTATCGTATCATTTCAAATAGTCCCTAATTAAATTTGATTTTTTTGAACGAAACTAGTGTATAATATACTATGATTTTTGACAGTAACTTGCATTTCGAAAAGTTTCATAGAATCTAATTTTCCGATGATTGTTTGCATGGACTTCCAACATAACCTTCCCTCGTAAAGTATATAAATGATATGTGAAGTTTCTTATCATTTTGAACAGTCCCCGATTTAATTTGATTTTTGACTGAAACTAGTATAAACTAGTGTATAATATATTATAATTTTTTGGCCGAAACTTACATTTAGAAAAGTTTCATAAATCAAGTTTTCAAATGATTTTTTTGCATGGACTTCCATCATAAACTTCCCTCTTAACATATATAAATGATATGAAAAGTCTCGTATCATTTCAAATAGTCCCCAATTAAATTTTATTTTTTTGAGCGAAATTAGTGTATAAAATAATATGATTTTTGACCGAAACTTGCATTTCGAAAAATTTCATAAGAATCTAATTTTCTGAATTTTTTTTGCATGGACTTCCATCATAACCGTCCCTCAAAAAATATATAAATGATATGTGAAGTTTCTTATCATTTCGAACAGTCCCCGAATTAATTTGATTTTTGACCGAATTTAGTATAAACTAGTCTATAATATATTATGATTTTTTGGTTGAAACTTGCATTTAGAAAAGTTTCATAGAATCTAGTTTTCATATGATTTTTTTGCATGGACTTCCATCATAACCTTCCCACTTAACATATATAAATGATCTGAAAAGTCTCGTATCATTTGAAGTAGTCCCCAATTAAATTTGATTGTTTAACCGAAACTACTGTATAATATACTATGATTTTTGACCGAAACTTGCATTTCAAAAAGTTTCATAGAATCTAATTTTCCGATGATTTTTTGAATGGACTTCCATCATAACCTTCCCTCACAAAAATATATAAATGATATGTGAAGTTTCGTATCATTTCGAATAGTACCCGATTTAATTTGATTTTTGACCGAAACTTGCATAAACTAGTGTATAATATATTATGATTTTTTGGCCGAAACTAGTTTTCAGATTATTTTTTTGCATGGACTTCCATCATAGCCTTCCCTCTTAACATATATAAATGATCTGAAAAGTCTCGTATCATTTCAAATAGTCGCCAATTAAATTTGATTTTTTTGGACCGAAACTAGTGTATAATATACTATGATTTTTGATCGAAACTTGCATTTCGAAATGTTTCATAGAATCTAATTTTCCGATGATTTTTTTGCATGGACTTCCATCATAACCTTCCCTCATAAAACATATAAATGATATGTGAAGTTTCTTATCATTTCGAACAGTCCCCGATTTAATTTGATTTTTGACTGAAACTAGTATAAACTAGTGTATAATATATTATGATTTTTTGGCCGAAACTTACATTTAGAAAAGTTTCATAGAATCAAGTTTTCAGATGATTTTTTTTGCATGGACTTCCATCGTAAACTTCCGTCTTAACATATATAAATGATATGAAAAGTCTCGTATCAATTGAAAAAGTCCCCAATTAAATTTTATTTTTTTGACCGAAACTAGTGTATAAAATACTATGATTTTTGACCGAAACTTACATTTCGAAAAGTTACATAGAATCTATTTTTCCGATGATTTTTTGCATGGACTTCCATCATAACCGTCCCTCATAAAATATATAAATGATATGTGAAATTTCTTATCATTTCGAACAGTCCCCGAATTAATTTGATTTTTGACCGAAACTAGTATAAACTAGTCTATAATATATTATGATGTTTTGGCTGAAAGTTGCATTTAGAAAAGTTTAATAGAATCTAGTTTTTATATGATTTTTTTTGCATGGACTTCCATAAAAACCTTCCCACTTAACATATATAAATGATCTAAAAAGTCTCGTATCATTTCAAATAGTCCCCAATTAAATTTGATTTTTTTTGACCGAAACTAGTGTATAATATACTATGATTTTATGATTTTTTGGCCGAAACTTGCATTTAGAAAAGTTTTATAGAATCTAGTTTTCAGATATTTTTTTTTGCATGGACTTCCATCATAACCTTCCCTCTTAACATATATAAATGATCTGAAAAGTCTCGTATCATTTCAAATACTCCCCAATTAAATTTGATTTTTTTGACCGAAACTAGTGTATAATATACTAATATTTTTGGCCGAAACATGCATTTTGAACAGTTTTATAGAATCTAATTTTTCGATGATTTTTTGCATGGACTTCCATCATAACCTTCCCTCGTAAAATATATAAATGATATGTGAAATTTCGTATAATTTCAAACAGTCCACGAATTAAATTGATTTTTGACCGAAACTAGTATAAACTTGTGTATATTATATTATCATTTTTGGCCGAAACTTGCATTTCAAAAAGTTTCATAGAATCTAGTTTTCAGATGATTTTTTTTGCGTGGACTTCCATCAAAACCTTCCCTCTTAACATATATAAATGATCTGAAAAGTCTCGTATCATTTCAAATAGTCCCCAATTAAATTTGATTTTTTTGACCGAAACTAGTGTATAATATACTAGGATTTTTGAACGAAACTTGCATTTTGAAAAGTTTCATAGAATCTAATTTTCCGATGATTTTTTGCATGGACTTCCATCATAAGCTTCCCTCGTAAAATATATAAATGATATGTGAAGTTTCGTATCATTTCGAACAATACCCGATCTAATTTGATTTTTGACCGAAACTTGTATAAACTAGTGTATAATATATTATGATTTTTTGGCCGAAACTTGCATTTATAAAAGTTTCATAGAATCAAGTTTTCAGATGATTTTTTTTGCATGGACTTACATCATTACCTTCCCTCTTAACATATATAAATTATCTGACAAGTCTCGTATCATTTCAAATAGTCCCTAATTAAATTTGATTTTTTTGAACGAAACTAGTGTATAATATACTATGATTTTTGATCGTAACTTGCATTTCGAAAAGTTTCATAGAATCTAATTTTCCGATGATTGTTTGCATGGACTTCCAACATAACATTCCCTCGTAAAGTATATAAATGATATGTGAAGTTTCTTATCATTTCGAACAGTCCCCGATTTAATTTTATTTTTGACTGAAACTAGTATAAACTAGTGTATAAAATATTAAAATTTTTTGGCCGAAACTTACATTTAGAAACTTTTCATAGAATCAAGTTTTCAAATGATTTTTTTGCATGGAATTCCATCATAAACATCCCTCTTAACATATATAAATGATATGAAAAGTCTCGTATCATTTCAAATAGTCCCCAATTAAATTTTATTTTTTTGACCGAAACTAGTGTATAAAATAATATGACTATTGATCGAAACTTGCATTTCGAAAAGTTTCAAAGAATCTAATTTTCTGATGATTTTTTGCGTGGACTTCCATCATAACCGTCCCTCATAAAATATATAAATGATATGTGAAGTTTCTTATCATTTCGAACAGTCCCCGAATTAATTTGATTTTTGACCGAAACTAGTATAAACTAGTCTATAATATATTATGATTTTTTGGTTGAAACTAGCATTTAGAAAAGATTCATAGAACCTAGTTTTCATATGATTTTTTTGTATGGACTTCCATCATAACCTTCCCACTTAACATATATAAATGATTTGAAAAGTCTCGTATCATTTGAAGTAGTCCCCAATTAAATTTGATTGTTTAACCGAAACTACTGTATAATATACTATGATTCTTGACCGAAACATGCATTTCAAAAAGTTTCATAGAATCTATTTTTCTGATGATTTTTTGCAGGGACTTCCATCATAACCTTCCCTCACAAAAATATATAAATGATATGTGATGTTTCGTATCATTTCGAATAGTACCCGATTTAATTTGATTTTTGACCGAAATTTGCATGAACTAGTGTATAATATATTATGATTTTTTGGCAGAAACTTGCATTTAAAAAAGTTTCATAGAAACTAGTGTTCAGATGATTTTTTTGCATGGACTTCCATCATAACCTTCCCTCTTGACATATATAAATGATCTGAAAAGTCTCGTATCATTTCAAATAGTCGCCAATTAAATTTGATTTTTTTTGACCGAAACTAGTGTATAATATACTATGATTTTTGACCGAAACTTGCATTTCGAAAAGTTTCATAGAATCTAATTTTCCGATGATTTTTTGCGTGAAATTCCATCATAACCTTCCCTCGTAAAATATATAAATGATATGTGAAGTTTCGTATCATTTCGAACAGTATCAGATTTAATTTGATTTTTTACCGAAACTAGTATAAACTAGTGTATAATATATTATGATTTTTTGGCCGAATCTTGCATTTAGAAACGTTTCATAGAATCAAGTTTTCAGATATTTTCTTGCATGGACTTCCATCATAACCTTCCCTCTTAACATATATAAATGATCTGAAAAGTTTCGTATAATTTCAAATATTCCCAATTAAATTTGATTTTTTTGACCGAAACTAGTGTATAATATACTATGATTTTTGACCGAAAAATGCATTTCGAAAAGTTTCATAGAATCTAATTTTCCGATGATATTTTACATGGACTTCCATCATAACCTTCCTTCGTAAAATATATAAATGATATGTGAAATTTCGTATCATTTCAAACATTCCACGAATTAATTTGATTTTTGACCGAAACTAGTATAAACTAGTGTATATTATATTATCATTTTTGGCCGAAACATGCATTTAAAAAAGTTTCATAAAATCTAGTTTTAAGATGATTTTTTTTGCGTGGACTTCCATCATAACCTTCCCTCTTAACATATATAAATGATCTGAAAAGTCTCGTATCATTTCAAATAGTCCCCAATTAAATTTGATTTTTTTGACCGAAACTAGTGTATAATATACTAGGATTTTTGAACGAAACTTGCATTTTGAATAGTTTCATAGAATCTAATTTTCAGATGATTTTTTGCATGGACTTCCATCATAAGCTTCCCTTGTAAAATATATAAATGATATGTGAAGTTTCGTATCATTTCGAACAATACCCGATTTAATTGTATTTTTGACCGAAACTTGTATAAACTAGTGTATAATATATTATGATTTTTTGGCCGAAACTTGCATTTATAAAAGTTTCATAGAATCGAGTTTTTAGATGATTTTTTTGCATGGACATCCATCATTACCTTCCTTCTTAACATATATAAATGATCTGACTAATCTCGTATCATTTCAAATAGTCCCATATTCAATTTGATTTTTTTTGACCAAAACTAGTGTATAATATACTATGATTTTTCACCGTAACTTTCATTTCAAAAAGTTTCATAGAATCTAATTTTCCGATGATTTTTTTGCATGGACTTCCATCATAACCTTCCCTCGTAAATTATATAAATGATATGTGAAGTTTCTTATCATTTCGAACAGTCCCTGATTTAATTTGATTTTTGACTGAAACTAGTATAAACTAGTGTATAATATATTATGATTTTTTGGCCGAAACTTACATTTAGAAAAGTTTCATAGAATCAAGTTTTCAGATGATTTTTTTTGAATGGACTTCCATGGTAAACTTCCGTCTTAACATATATAAATGATATGAAAAGTCTCATATCATTTCAAATAGTCCCCAATTAAATTTTATTTTTTTGACCGAAACTAGTGTATAAAATACTATGATTTTTGACCGAAACTTGCATTTCAAAAAGTTTCATAGAATCTAATTTTCCGATGAATTTTTGCTTGCACTAGCATCATAATCGTCCCTCATAAAATATATAAATGATATGTGAAGTTTCGTATCATTTCGAACAGTCCCCGAATTAATTTGATTTTTGACCGAAACTAGTATAAACTAGTCTATAATATATTATGATTTTTTGGCTGAAACTTGCATTTAGAAAAGTTTAATAGAATCTAGTTTTCATATGATTTTTTTGCATGTACATCCATAATAACCCTCCCACTTAACATATTTAAATGATCTGAAAAGTCTCGTATCATTTCAAATAATCCCCAATTAAATTTGATTTTTTTAACCGAAACTACAGTATAATTTACTATGATTTTTGACTGAAACTTGGATTTCCAAAAGTTTCATAGAATCTAATTTTCAAATGACTTTTTGAATGGACTTCCATCATAACCATCCCTAGCAAAAATATATAAATGATATGTGACGTTTCGTATCATTTCGAACAGTATCCGATTTAATTGGATTTTTGACCGAAACTTGTATAAACTAGTGTATAATATAATATGATTTTTTGGCTGAAATTTGCATTTAGAAATACTTCATAGAATCAAGTTTTCAGATGATTTTTCGCATGGACTTCCATCATTACCTTCCCTCTTAACATATATAAATGATATGAAAAGTCTCGTATCATTTCAATTAGAAGCCAATTAAATTTGATTTTTTTGACCGAAACTAGTGTATAATATACTATGAATTTTGACCGAAACTTGCATTTCAAAAAGTATTATAGAATCTAATTTTCCGATGATTTTTTGCGTGAAATTCCATCATAACCTTCCCTCGTAAAATATATAAATGATATGTGAAGTTTCTTATCATTTCGAACAGTCCCCGAATTAATTTGTTTTTTGACCGAAACTAGTATAAACTAGTGTATAATATATTATGATTTTTTGGCCGAAACATGCATTTATAAAAGTTTCATAGAATCTAGTTTTCAGATATTTTTTTTGCATGGACTTCCATCGTAACCTTCCCTCTTAACATATATAAATGATCTGAAAAGTCTCGTATCATTTCAAATAGTCCCCAATTAAATTTGATTTTTTTGACCGAAACTAGTGTATAATATACTAGGATTTTATGATTTTTTGGCAGAAACTTGCATTTAGAAAAGTTTCATAGAATCTAGTTTTCAGATATTTTTTTTGCATGGACTTCCATCATAACCTTCCCTCTTAACATATATAAATGATCTGAAAAGTCTCGTATCATTTCAAATAGTCCCCAATTAAATTTGATTTTTTTGACCGAAACTAGTGTATAATATACTAATATTTTTGGCCGAAACATGCATTTCGAACAGTTTTATAGAATCTAATTTTTCGATGATTTTTTGCATGGACTTCCATCATAACCTTCCCTCGTAAAATATATAAATGATATGTGAAATTTCGTATAATTTCAAACAGTCCACGAATTAAATTGATTTTTGACCGAAACTAGTATAAACTTGTGTATATTATATTATCATTTTTGGCCGAAACATGCATTTAAAAAAGTTTCATAGAATCTAGTTTTCAGATGATTTTTTTTGCGTGGACTTCCATCAAAACCTTCCCTCTTAACATATATAAATGATCTGAAAAGTCTCGTATCATTTCAAATAGTCCCCAATTAAATTTGATTTTTTTGACCGAAACTAGTGTATAATATACTAGGATTTTTGAACGAAACTTGCATTTTGAAAAGTTTCATAGAATCTAATTTTTCGATGATTTTTTGCATGGACTTCCATCATAAGCTTCCCTCGTAAAATATATAAATGATATGTGAAGTTTCGTATCATTTCGAACAATACCCGATCTAATTTGATTTTTGACCGAAACTTGTATAAACTAGTGTATAATATATTATGATTTTTTGGCCGAAACTTGCATTTATAAAAGTTTCATAGAATCAAGTTTTCAGATGATTTTTTTTGCATGGACTTACATCATTACCTTCCCTCTTAACATATATAAATTATCTGAAAAGTCTCGTATCATTTCAAATAATCCCTAATTAAATTTGATTTTTTTGAACGAAACTAGTGTATAATATACTATGATTTTTGATCGTAACTTGCATTTCGAAAAGTTTCATAGAATCTAATTTTCCGATGATTGTTCGCATGGACTTCCAACATAACATTCCCTCGTAAAGTATATAAATGAAATGTGAAGTTTCTTATCATTTCGAACAGTCCCCGATTTAATTTTATTTTTGACTGAAACTAGTATAAACTAGTGTATAATATATTATAATTTTTTGGCCGAAACTTACATTTAGAAACTTTTCATAGAATCAAGTTTTCAAATGATTTTTTTGCATGGAATTCCATCATAAACATCCCTCTTAACATATATAAATGATATGAAAAGTCTCGTATCATTTCAAATAGTCCCCAATTAAATTTTATTTTTTTGACCGAAACTAGTGTATAAAATAATATGACTATTGATCGAAACTTGCATTTCGAAAAGTTTCAAAGAATCTAATTTTCTGATGATTTTTTGCGTGGACTTCCATCATAACCGTCCCTCATAAAATATATAAATGATATGTGAAGTTTCTTATCATTTCGAACAGTCCCCGAATTAATTTGATTTTTGACCGAAACTAGTATAAACTAGTCTATAATATATTATGATTTTTTGGTTGAAACTTGCATTTAGAAAAGATTCATAGAACCTAGTTTTCATATGATTTTTTTGTATGGACTTCCATCATAACCTTCCCACTTAACATATATAAATGATCTGAAAAGTCTCGTATCATTTGAAGTAGTCCCCAATTAAATTTGATTGTTTAACCGAAACTACTGTATAATATACTATGATTGTTGACCGAAACATGCATTTCAAAAAGTTTCATAGAATCTAATTTTCTGATGATTTTTTGCATGGACTTCCATCATAACCTTCCCTCACAAAAATATATAAATGATATGTGATGTTTCGTATCATTTCGAATAGTACCCGATTTAATTTGATTTTTGACCGAAATTTGCATAAACTAGTGTATAATATATTATGATTTTTTGGCAGAAACTTGCATTTAAAAAAGTTTCATAGAAACTAGTTTTCAGATGATTTTTTTGCATGGACTTCCATCATAACCTTCCCTCTTGACATATATAAATGATCTGAAAAGTCTCGTATCATTTCAAATAGTCGCCAATTAAATTTGATTTTTTTTTGACCGAAACTAGTGTATAATATACTATGATTTTTGACCGAAACTTGCATTTCGAAAAGTTTCAAAGAATCTAATTTTCCGATGATTTTTTGTGTGAAATTCCATCATAACCTTCCCTCGTAAAATATATAAATGATATGTGAAGTTTCGTATCATTTCGAACAGTACCAGATTTAATTTGATTTTTGACCGAAACTAGTATAAACTAGTGTATAATATATTATGATTTTTTGGCCGAATCTTGCATTTAGAAATGTTTCATAGAATCAAGTTTTCAGATATTTTCTTGCATGGACTTCCATCATAACCTTCCCTCTTAACATATATAAATGATCTGAAAAGTCTCGTATCATTTCAAATATTCCCAATTAAATTTGTTTTTTTTGACCGAAACTAGTGTATAATATACTATGATTTTTGACCGAAACATGCATTTCGAAAAGTTTCATAGAATCTAATTTTCCGATGATATTTTACATGGACTTCCAACATAACCTTCCTTCGTAAAATATATAAATGATATGTGAAATTTCGTATCATTTCAAACATTCCACGAATTAATTTGATTTTTGACCGAAACTAGTATAAACTAGTGTATATTATATTATCATTTTTGGCCGAAACTTGCATTTAAAAAAGTTTCATAGAATCTAGTTTTAAGATGATTTTTTTTGCGTGGACTTCCATCATAACCTTCCCTCTTAACATATATAAATGATCTGAAAAGTCTCGTATCATTTCAAATAGCCCCAATTAAATTTGATTTTTTTGACCGAAACTAGTGTATAATATACTAGGATTTTTGAACGAAACTTGCATTTTGAATAGTTTCATAGAATCTAATTTTCCGATGATTTTTTGCATGGACTTCCATCATAAGCTTCCCTTGTAAAATATATAAATGATATGTGAAGTTTCGTATCATTTCGAACAATTCCCGATTTAATTGTATTTTTGACCGAAACTTGTATAAACTAGTGTATAATATATTATGATTTTTTGGCCGAAACTTGCATTTATAAGAGTTTCATAGAATCAAGTTTTTAGATGATTTTTTTGCATGGACATCCATCATTACCTTCCTTCTTAACATATATAAATGATCTGACTAATCTCGTATCATTTCAAATAGTCCCATATTCAATTTGATTTTTTTTGACCAAAACTTGTGTATAATATACTATGATTTTTCACCGTAACTTTCATTTCAAAAAGTTTCATAGAATCTAATTTTCCGATGATTTTTTTGCATGGACGTCCATCATAACCTTCCCTCGTAAATTATATAAATGATATGTGAAGTTTCTTATCATTTCGAACAGTCCCTGATTTAATTTGATTTTTGACTGAAACTAGTATAAACTAGTGTATAATATATTATGATTTTTTGCCGAAACTTACATTTAGAAAAGTTTCATAGAATCAAGTTTTCAGCTGATTTTTATTGCATGGACTTCCATCGTAAACTTCCGTCTTAACATATATAAATGATATGAAAAGTCTCATATCATTTCAAATAGTCCCCAATTAAATTTTATTTTTTTGACCGAAACTAGTGTATAAAATACTATGATTTTTGACCGAAACTTGCATTTCGAAAAGTTTCATAGAATCTAATTTTCCGATGATTTTTTGCTTGGACTAGCATCATAATCGTCCCTCATAAAATATATAAATGATATGTGAAGTTTCGTATCATTTCGAACAGTCCCCGAATTAATTTGATTTTTGACCGAAACTAGTATAAACTAGTCTATAATATATTATGATTTTTTGGCTGAAACTTGCATTTAGAAAAGTTTAATAGAATCTAATTTTCATATGATTTTTTTGCATGGACATCCATAATAACCCTCCCACTTAACATATTTAAATGATCTGAAAAGTCTCGTATCATTTCAAATAATCCCCAATTAAATTTGATTTTTTTAACCGAAACTACAGTATAATTTACTAAGATTTTTGACTGAAACTTGGATTTCCAAAAGTTTCATAGAATCTAATTTTACGATGACTTTTTGAATGGACTTCCATCATAACCTTCCCTAGCAAAAATATATAAATGATATGTGACGTTTCGTATCATTTCGAACAGTATCCGATTTAATTTGATTTTTGACCGAAACTTGTATAAACTAGTGTATAATATAATATGATTTTTTGGCTGAAATTTGCATTTAGAAATACTTCATAGAATCAAGTTTTCAGATGATTTTTTGCATGGACTTCCATCATTACCTTCCCTCTTAACATATATAAATGATATGAAAAGTCTCGTATCATTTCAATTAGAAGCCAATTAAATTTGATTTTTTTGACCGAAACTAGTGTATAATATACTATGAATTTTGACCGAAACTTGCATTTCAAAAAGTATTATAGAATCTAATTTTCCGATGATTTTTTGCGTGAAATTCCATCATAACCTTCCCTCGTAAAATATATAAATGATATGTGAAGTTTCTTATCATTTCGAACAGTCCCCGAATTAATTTGTTTTTTGACCGAAACTAGTATAAAATAGTGTATAATATATTATGATTTTTTGGCCGAAACATGCATTTATAAAAGTTTCATAGAATCTAGTTTTCAGATATTTTTTTTGCATGGACTTCCATCGTAACCTTCCCTCTTAACATATATAAATGATCTGAAAAGTCTCGTATCATTTCAAATAGTCCCCAATTAAATTTGATTTTTTTGACCGAAACTAGTGTATAATATACTATGATTTTATGATTTTTTTGGCAGAAACTTGCATTTAGAAAAGTTTCATAGAATCTAGTTTTCAGATATTTTTTTTGCATGGACTTCCATCATAACCTTCCCTCTTAACATATATAAATGATCTGAAAAGTCTCGTATCATTTCATAAAGTCCCCAATTAAATTTTATTTTTTTGACCGAAACTAGTGTATAATATACTAATATTTTTGGCCGAAACATGCATTTCGAACAGTTTTATAGAATCTAATTTTCAGATGATTTTTTGCATGGACTTCCATCATAACCTTCCCTCGTAAAATATATAAATGATATATGAAATTTCGTATCATTTCAAACAGTCCACGATTTAATTTGATTTTTGACCGAAACTAGTATAAACTTGTGTATATTATATTATAATTTTTGGCCGAAACTTGCATTTAAAAAAGTTTCATAGAATCTAGTTTTAGATGATTTTTTTACATGGACTTCCATCATAACCTTCCCACTTAACATATATAAATGATCTGAAAAGTATCGTATCATTTCAAATAGTCCCTAATTAAATTTGATTTGTTTGAACGAAACTAGTGTATACTATGATTTTTGACAGTAACTTGCATTTCGAAAAGTTTCATAGAATCTAATTTTCCGATGATTGTTTGCATGGACTTCCAACATAACCTTCCCTCGTAAAGTATATAAATGATATGTGAAGTTTCTTATCATTTTGAACAGTCCCCGATTTAATTTGATTTTTGACTGAAACTAGTATAAACTAGTGTATAATATATTATAATTTTTTGGCCGAAACTTACATTTAGAAAAGTTTCATAGAATCAAGTTTTCAAATGATTTTTTTGCATGGACTTCCATCATAAACTTCCCTCTTAACATATATAAATGATATGAAAAGTCTCGTATCATTTCAAATAGTCCCCAATTAAATTTTATTTTTTTGAGAGAAATTAGTGTATAAAATAATATGATTTTTGAACGAAACATGAATTTCGAAAAATTTCATAAGAATCTAATTTTCTGAATTTTTTTTGCATGGACTTCCATCATAACCGTCCCTCATTAAATATATAAATGATATGTGAAGTTTCTTATCATTTCGAACAGTCCCCGAATTAATTTGATTTTTGAACGAATTTAGTATAAACTAGTCTATAATATATTATGATTTTTTGGTTGAAACTTGCATTTAGAAAACTTTCATAGAATCTAGTTTTCATATGATTTTTTTGCATGGATTTCCATCACAACCTTCCCACTTAACATATATAAATGATCTGAAAAGTCTCGTATCATTTGAAGTAGTCCCCAATTAAATTTGATTGTTTAACCGAAACTACTGTATAATATACTATGATTTTTGACCGAAACTTGCATTTCAAAAAGTTTCATAAAATCTAATTTTCCGATGATTTTTTGCATGGACTTCCATCCTAACCTTCCCTCACAAAAATATATAAATGATATGTGAAGTTTCGTATCATTTCGAATAGTACCCGATTTAATTTGAATTTTGACCGAAACTTGCATAAACTAGTGTATAATATATAATGATGTTTTTGCCGAAACTAGTTTTCAGATGATTTTTTTGCATGGACTTCCATCATAGCCTTCCCTCTTAACATATATAAGTGATCTGAAAAGTCTCGTATCATTTCAAATAGTCGCCAATTAAATTTGATTTTTTTTGACCGAAACTTGTGTATAATATACTATGATTTTTGACCGAAACTTGCATTTCGAAATGTTTCATAGAATCTAATTTTCCGATGATTTTTTGCGTGAAATTCCATCATAACCTTCCCTCGTTAAATATATAAATGATATGTGAAGTTTCGTATCATTTCGAACAGTACCAGATTTAAATTGATTTTTGACCGAAACTAGTATAATCTAGTGTATAATATATTAGGATTTTTTGGCCGAATCTTGCATTTAGAAAAGTTTCATAGAATAAAGTTTTCAGATATTTTCTTGCATGGACTTCCATCATAACCTTCCCTCTTAACATATATAAATGATCTAAAAAGTCTCGTATCATTTCAAATATTCCCAATTAAATTTGATTTTTTTGACCGAAACTAGTGTATAATATACTATGATTTTTGACCGAAACATGCATTTCGAAAAGTTTCATATAATCTAATTTTCCGATGATATTTTGCATGGACTTCCATCATAACCTTCCTTCGTAAAATATATAAATGATATGTGAAATTTCGTATCATTTTGAACAGTCCAAGAATTAATTTGATTTTTGACCGAAACTAGTATAAACTAGTGTATATTATATTATCATTTTTGGCCGAAACTTGTATTTAAAAAAGTTTCATAGAATCTAGTTTTCAGATGATTTTTTTGAGTGGACTTCCATCATAACCTTCCCTCTTAACATATATAAATGATCTGAAAAGTCTAGTATCATTTCAAATAGTCACCATTCTAATTTTCCGATGATTTTTTGCATGGACTTTTATCATAAGCTTCCCTCGTAAAATATATAAATGATATGTGAAGTTTCTTATCGTTTCGAACAGTCCCCGAATTAATTTTATTTTTGACCGAAACTAGTATAAACTAGTCTATAAGAAATTATGATTTTTTGGCTGAAACTTGCATTTAGAAAAGTTTCATAGAATCTAGATTTCAGATGATTTTTTGCATGGACTTCCATCATAACCTTCCCTCGTAAAATATAAAAAATGATATGTGAAGTTTCTTATCATTTCGAACAGTCCCCGATTTAATTTGATTTTTCACTGAAACTAGTATAAATTAGTGTATAATATATTATGATTTTTTGGCCGAAACTTACATTTAGAAAAGTTTCATAGAATCAAGTTTTCAGATGATTTTTTTGCATGGACTTCCATCATAACCTTCCCTCTTAACATATATAAATGATCTGAAAAGTCTCGTATCATTTCAAATAGTCCCCAATTAAATTTGATTTTTTTGACCGAAACTAGTGTATAATATACTAATATTTTTGGCCGAAACATGCATTTCGAAAAGTTTTATAGAATCTAATTTTCCGATGATTTTTTGCATGGACTTCCATCATAACCTTCCCACTTAACATATATAAATGATCTGAAAAGTCTCGTATCATTTGAAGTAGTCCCCAATTAAATTTGATTGTTTAATCGAAACTACTGTATAATATACTATGATTTTTGACAGAAACTTGCATTTCAAAAGTTTCATAGAATCTAATTTTCCGATGATTTTTTGCATGGACTTCCATCATAACCTTCCCTCACAAAAATATATCAATGATATGTGATATTTTGTATCATTTCGAACAGTACCCGATTTAATTTGATTTTGGACCGAAACTTGCATAAACTAGTGTATAATATATTATGATTTTTTGGCCGAAACTTGCATTTAAAAAAGTTTCATAGAAACTAGTTTTCAGATGATTTTTTTGCATGGACTTCCATCATAACCTTCCCTCTTAATATATATAAATGATCTGAAAAGTCTCGTATCATTTCAAATAGTCCCCAATTAAATTTGATTTTTTTGACCGAAACTAGTGATTCTATGAAACTTCACATATAAATGATGGAAGTCTATGCAAAAGTAATCAAATTAAATCAGGTACTATTCGAAATGATACGAAACTTCACATATCATTTATATATTTTACGAGTTAAGGTTATGATCGAAGTCCATGCAAAAAATCATCGGAAAATTAGATTCTATGAAACTTTTCAAAATGCAAGTTTCGGTCAAAAATCATAGTATATTATACACTTGTTTTGGTCAAAAAAATCAAATTTAATTGGGAACTATTTGAAATGATACGAGACTTTTCAGATCATTTATATATGTTAAGTGGGAAGGTTATGATGGAAGTCCATGCAAAAAATCATCGGAAAATTAGATTCTATGAAACTTTTCGAAATGCAAGTTTCGTTAAAAAATCATAGTATATTATACACTAGTTTCGGTAAAAAAAAATCAAATTGAATTGGGGACTATTTGAAATGATACGAGACTTTTAAGATCATTTATATGTGTTATGAGGGAAGGTTATGATGGAAGTTCATGCAAAAATATCATCTGAAAACTAGATTCTATGAAACTTTTTTAAATGCAAGTTTCGGCCCTAAAATCATAATATATTATACATTATTTATACTAGTTTCGGTCAAAAATCAAATTAAATCGGGGACTGTTCGAAATGATACGAAACTTCACATATCATTTATATAGTTTACAAGGGAAGGTTATGATGGAAGTTCATGCAAAAAATCATAAGAAAATTAGATTCTATGAAACTTTTCGAAATGCAAATTTCAGTAAAAAATCATAGTATATTATACACTAGTTTCGGTCAAAAAAATCAAATTTAATTGGGGACTATTTGAAATGATACGAGACTTTTCAGATCATTTATATATGTTAAGAGGGAAGGTTATGATGGAAGTCTATGCAAAAATAATCATCCGTAAACTAGATTCTATGAAACTTTTCGAAATACCAGTTTCGGCCAAAATATCATAATATATTATACACTAGTTTATACAAGTTTCGGTAAAAAATCAAATTAAATCGGGTACTATTCGAAATGATACGAAACTTCACATATCATTTATATAATTTACTAGATAAGGTTATGATGGAAGTCCATGCAAAAAATCATCGGAAAATTAGATTCTATGAAAGTTTTCAAAATGCAAGTTTCAGTCAAAAATCATAGTATATTATACACTTGTTTCGGTCAAAAAAATCAAATTTAATTGGGGACTATTTGAAATGATACGAAACATTTCAGATCATTTATATATGTTATGTGGGAAGGTTATGATGGAGGTCCATGCAAAAAATCTTCGGAAAATTAGATTCTATGAAACTTTTCGAAACGCAAGTTTCGGTCAAAAATCATAGTATATTATACACTAGTTTCGGTCAAAAAATCAAATTTAATTGGGGACTATTTGAAATGATATGATACTTTTAAGATATTTTATATATGTTCAGAGGTAAGGTTATGATGGAAGTCCATGCAAAAAAATCATCTGAAATCTAGATTTTATGAAACTTTTCTAAATGCAAGTTTCACCCTAAAATTCATAATATAATATACACTAGTTTATACTTGTTTCGTTCAAAAATCAAATTAAATCGGGGACTGTTCAAAATGATACAAAATTACACATATCATTTATATATTTTACGAGGGAAGGTTGTGATGGAAGTCCATGCAAAAAATCATCGGAAAATTAGATTCTATGATACTTTTCGAAATGCAAGTTTCGGTCAAAAATCATAGTATATTATACAGTAGTTTCGGTCAAAAAATCAAATTTAATTGGGGACTATTTGAAATGTTACGAGACTTTTCAGATCATTTATTTATGTTAAGAGGGAAGGTTATGATGGAAGTCTATGAAAAAATAATCATCCGAAAACTAGATTCTATGAAACTTTTCGAAATACCAGTTTCTGTAACAGCCCGGGCCCCTCGCAAGCAATCCCGACACTGCCACCTCACGATCTGTTCGATAATTCGAGACTTTTAATATCATTTATATATGTTAAGAGGGAAGGTTATGATGGAAGTTCATGCAAAAATATCATCTGATAACTAGATTCTATGAAACTTTTCTAAATGCAAGTTTCGGCCCTAAAATCATAATATATTATACACTAGTTTATACTAGTTTCGGTCAAAAATCAAATTAAATCGGGGACTGTTCGAAATGATACGAAACTTCACATATCATTTATATAGTTTACGAGGGAAGGTTATGATGGAAGTTCATGCAAAATATCATCAGAAAATTAGATTCTATGAAACTTTTCGAAATGCAAATTTCGGTCAAAAATCATAGTATATTAAACACTAGTTTCGGTCAAAAATATCAAATTTAATTAGGGATTATTTGAAATGATACGAGAATTTTCAGATCATTTATATATGTTAAGAGGGAAGGTTATGATGGAAGTCTATGCAAAAATAATCATCCGTAAACTAGATTCTATGAAACTTTTCGAATTACCAGTTTCGGCAAAAAAATCATAATATATTATACACTAGTTTATAATTGTTTCGGTAAAAAATCAAATTAAATCGGGTACTATTCGAAATGATAAGAAACTTCACATATCATTTATATATTTTACGAGATAAGGTTATGATGGAAGTCCATGCAAAAAATCATCGGAAAATTAGATTCTATGAAAATTTTCAAAATGCAAGTTTCGGTCAAAAATCATAGTATATTATACACTTGTTTCGGTCAAAAAAATCAAATTTAATTAGGAACTATTTGAAATGATACGAGACTTTTCAGATCATTTATATATGTTAAGTGGGAAGGTTATGATGGAAGTCCATGCAAAAAATCATCGGAAAATTAGATTCTATGAAACTTTTCGAAATGCAAGTTTCGTTAAAAAATCATAGTATATTATACACTAGTTTCGGTCAAAAAAATAAAATTGAATTGGGGACTATTTGAAATGATACGAGACTTTTAATATCATTTATATATGTTAAGAGGGAAGGTTATGATGGAAGTTCATGCAAAAATATCATCTGAAAACTAGATTCTATGAAACTTTTCTTAATGCAAGTTTTGGCCCAAAAATCATAATATATTATACACTAGTTTATACAAGTTTCGGTAAAAAATCAAATTAAATCGGGTACTATTCGAAATGATACGAAACTTCACCTATCATTTATATATTTTACGAGGGAAGGTTATGATGGAAGTCCATGCAAAAAATCATCAGAAAATTAGATTCTATGAAACTTTTCGAAATGCAAACTTCGGTCAAAAATCATAGTATATTATACAGTAGTTTCGGTCAAAAAAATCAAATTTAATTGGGGACTATTTGAAATGATACGAGACTTTTCAGATCATTTATATATGTTAAGAGGGAAGGTTATGATGGAAGTCTATGAAAAAATCAAATATATTATACAAGGGAGGGTTGTGATGGAAGTCCATGCAAAAAATCATCGGAAAATTAGATTCTATGAAACTTTTCGAAATGCAAGTTTCGGTCAAAAATCATAGTATATTATACACTTATTTCGGTCAAAAAAATCAAATTTAATTGGGGACTATATGAAATGATACAAGAAATTTCAGATCATTTATATATGTTAAGTGGGAAGGTTATGATGGAAGTCCATGTAAAAAAATCATCGGAAAATTAGATTCTATGAAACTTTTCGAAATGCAAGTTTCGTTAAAAAATCATAGTATATTATACACTAGTTTCGGTCAAAAAAATCAAATTTAATTGGGGACTATTTGAAATAATTCGAGACTTTTAAGATCATTTATATATGTTAAGAGGGAAGGTTATGATGGAAGTTCATGCAAAAATATCATCTGAAAACTAGATTCTATGAAACTTTTCTTAATGCAAGTTTCGGCAATAGAATCATAATATATTATACACTAGTTTTTACGAGGGAAGGTTATGATGGAAGTTCATGCAAAAAATCATCAGAAAATTAGATTCTATGAAACTTTTCGAAATGCAAATATCGGTCAAAAATCATTGTATATTATACACTAGTTTCGGTCAAAAATATCAAATTTAATTGGGGACTATTTGAAATGATACGAGACTTTTCAGATCATTTATATATGTTAAGAGGGAAGGTTATGATGGAAGTCTATGCAAAAGTTATCATCCGTAAACTAGATTCTATGAAACTTTTCGAAATACCAGTTTCGGCCATAAAATCAAATTAAATCGGGTACTATTCGAAATGATACGAAACTTCACCTATCATTTATATATTTTACGAGATAAGGTTATGATGGAAGTCCATGCAAAAAATCATCGAAAAATTAGATTCAATGAAACTTTTCAAAATGCAAGTTTCGGTCAAAAATCATAGTATATTATACACTTGTTTCGGTCATAAAAATCAAATTTAATTGGGAACTATTTGAAATGATACGAGACTTTTCAGATCATTTAAATATGTTAAGTGGGAAGGTTATGATGGAAGTTCATGCAAAAAATCATCAGAAAATTAGATTCTATTAAACTTTTCGAAATGCAAATTTCGGTCAAAAATCATAGTATATTATACACTAGTTTCGGTCAAAAAAATCAAATTTAATTGAGGACTATTTGAAATGATACGAGACTTTTAAGATCATTTATATATGTTAAGAGGGAAGGTTATGATGGAAGTTCATGCAAAATTTTCATCTGAAAACTAGATTCTATGAAACTTTTCTACATGCAAGTTTCGGCCCAAAAATCATAATATATTATACACTAGTTTATACAAGTTTCGGTAAAAAATCAAATTAAATCGGGTACTATTCAAAATGATACGAAACTTCACCTATCATTTATATATTTTACGAGATAAGGTTATGATGGAATTCCATGCAAAAAAACATCGGAATATTAGATTCTATGAAACTTTTCAAAATGCAAGTTTCGGTCAAAAATCATAGTATATTATACACTTGTTTCGGTCAAAAAAATCAAATTTAATTGGGAACTATTTAAATGATACGAGACTTTTCAGATCATTTATATATGTTAAGTGGGAAGGTTCTGATGGAAGTCCATGCAAAAATATCATCTGAAAACTAGATTCTATGAAACTTTTCTAAATGCAAGTTTCGGCCAAAAATCATAGTATATTATACATTAGTTTCGGTCAAAAAAATCAAATTGAATTGGGGACTATTTGAAATGATACGAGAATTTTAAGATCATTTATATATGTTAAGAGGGAAGGTTATGATGGAAGTTCATGCAAAACTTTCTTCTGAAAACTAGATTCTATGAAACTTTTCTACATGCAAGTTTCGGCCTATAAATCATAATATATTATACACTAGTTTATACAAGTTTCGGTAAAAAATCAAATTAAATCGAGTACTATTCGAAATGATACGAAACTTCACCTATCATTTATATATTTTACGAGATAAGGTTATGATGGAAGTCCATGCAAAAAAAAATCGGAAAATTAGATTCTATGAAACTTTTCAAAATGCAAGTTTCGGTCAAAAATCATAGTATATTATACACTTGTTTCGGTCAAAATAATCAAATTTAATTGGGAACTATTTGAAATGATACGAGACTTTTCAGATCATTTAAATAAGTTAAGTGGGAAGGTTATGATGGAAGTTCATGCAAAAAATCATCAGAAAATTAGATTCTATGAAACTTTTCGAAATGCAAATTTCGGTCAAAAATCATAGTATATTATACACTAGTTTCGGTCAAAAAAATCAAATTTAATTGGGGACTATTTGAAATGATACGTGACTTTTAAGATCATTTATATATGTTAAGAGGGAAGGTTATGATGGAAGTTCATGCAAAATTTTCATCTGAAAACTAGATTCTATGAAACTTTTCTACATGCAAGTTTCGACCCAAAAATCATAATATATTATACACTAGTTTATACAAGTTTCGGTAAAAAATCAAATTAAATCGGGTACTATTCGAAATGATACGAAACTTCACCTATCATTTATATATTTTACGAGATAAGGTTATGATGGAAGTCCATGCAAAAAAACATCGGAATATTAGATTCTATGAAACTTTTCAAAATGCAAGTTTCGTTCAAAAATCATAGTATATTATACACTTGTTTCGGTCAAAAAAATCAAATTTAATTGGGAACTATTTGAAATGATACGAGACTTTTCAGATCATTTATATATGTTATGTGGGAAGGTTATGATGGAAGTCCATGCAAAAAATCATCGGAAAATTAGATTCTATGAAACTTTTCAAAATGCAAGTTTCGGTCAAAAATCATAGTATATTATAATACACTTGTTTCGGTCAAAAAAATCAAATTTAATTGGGAACTATTTGAAATGATACGAGACTTTTCAGATCATTTATATATGTTAAGTGGTAAGGTTATGATGGAAGTCCATGCAAAAAATCATCGGAATATTAGATTCTATGAAACTTTTCGAAATGCAAGTTTCGGTCAAAAATCATAGTATATTATACACTAGTTTCGGTCAAAAAAATCAAATTGAATTGGGGACTATTTGAAATGATACGAGACTTTTAAGATCATTTATATATGTTAAGAGGGAAGGTTATGATGGAAGTTCATGCAAAAATATCATCTGAAAACTACATTCTATGAAACTTTTCTAAATGCAAGTTTTGACCCTAAAATCATAATATATTATACATTAGTTTATACTAGTTTCGGTTAAAAATCAAGTTAAATCTGGGACTGTTCGAAATGATACGAAACTTCACATATCATTTATATCGTTTACGAGGGAAGGTTATGATGGAAGTTTATGCAAAAAATCATCAGAAAATTAGATTCTATTAAACTTTTCGAAATGCAAATTTCGGTCAAAAATCATAGTATATTATACACTAGTTTCAGTCAAAAAAATCTAATTTAATTAGGGACTATTTGAAATGATACGAGACTTTTAAGATCATTTATATATGTTAAGAGGGAAGGTTATGATCGAAGTTCAAGCAAAATTTTCATCTGAAAACTAGATTCTATGAAACTTTTCTACATGCAAGTTTCGGCCCAAAAATCATAATATATTATACACTAGTTTATACAAGTTTCGGTAAAAAATCATATTAAATCGGGTACTATTCGAAATGATACGAAACTTCACCTATCATTTATATATTTTACGAGATAAGGTTATGTTGGAAGTCCATGCAAAAAATCATCGGAATATTAGATTCTATGAAACTTTTCAAAATGCAAGTTTCGGTCAAAAATCATAGTATATTATACACTAGTTTCGGTCAAAAAAATCAAATTGAATTGGGGACTATTTGAAATGATACAAGACTTTTAAGATCATTTATATATGTTAAGAGGGAAGGTTATGATGGAAGTTCATGCAAAACTTTCATCTGAAAACTAGATTCTATGAAACTTTTCTACATGCAAGTTTCGGCGCAAAAATCAGAATATATTATACACTAGTTTATACAAGTTTCGGTAAAAAAATCAAATTAAATCGGGTACTATTCGAAATGATACGAAACTTCACCTATCATTTATATATTTTACGAGATAAGGTTATGATGGAAGTCCATGCAAAAAATCATCGGAATATTAGATTCTATGAAACTTTTCAAAATGCAAGTTTCGGTCAAAAATCATAGTATATTATACACTTGTTTCGGTCAAAAAAATCAAATTTAATTGGGAACTATTTGAAATGATACGAGACTTTTCAGATCATTTATATATGTTAAGTGGGAAAGTTATGATGGAAGTCCATGCAAAAAATCTTCAGAATATTAGATTCTATGAAACTTTTCGAAATGCATGTTTCGGTCAAAAATCATAGTATATTATACACTAGTTTCGGTCAAAAAAATCAAATTGAATTGGGGACTATTTGAAATGATACGAGACTTTTAAGATCATTTATATATGTTAAGAGGGAAGGTTATGATGGAAGTTCATGCAAAAATATCATCTGAAAACTACATTCTATGAAACTTTTCTAAATGCAAGTTTTGGCCCTAAAATCATAATATATTATACATTAGTTTATACTAGTTTCGGTAAAAAATCAAGTTAAATCTGGGACTGTTCGAAATGATACGAAACTTCACATATCATTTATATCGTTTACGAGGGAAGGTTATGATGGAAGTTTATGCAAAAAATCATCAGAAAATTAGATTCTATGAAACTTTTCGAAATGCAAATTTCGGTAAAAAATCATAGTATATTATACACTAGTTTCGGTCAAAAAAATTTAATTTAATTAGGGACTATTTGAAATGATACGAGACTTTTAAGATCATTTATATATGTTAAGAGGGAAGGTTATGATCGAAGTTCAAGCAAAATTTTCATCTGAAAACTAGATTCTATGAAACTTTTCTACATGCAAGTTTCGGCCCAAAAATCATAATATATTATACACTAGTTTATACAAGTTTCGGTAAAAAATCATATTAAATCGGGTACTATTCGAAATGATACGAAACTTCACCTATCATTTATATATTTTACGAGATAAGGTTATTATGGAAGTCCATGCAAAAAATCATCGGAATATTAGATTCTATGAAACTTTTCAAAATGCAAGTTTCGGTCAAAAATCATAGTATATTATACACTTGTTTCGGTCAAAAAAATCAAATTTAATTGGGAACTATTTGAAATGATACGAGACTTTTAAGATCATTTATATAAGTTAAGAGGGAAGGTTATGATGGAAGTTCATGCAAAAATATCATCTGAAAACTACATTCTATGAAACTATTCTAAATGCAAGTTTTGGCCCTAAAATCATAATATATTATACATTAGTTTATACTAGTTTCGGTAAAAAATCAAGTTAAATCTGGGACTGTTCGAAATGATACGAAACTTCACATATCATTTATATCGTTTACGAGGGAAGGTTATGATGGAAGTTTATGCAAAAAATCATCAGAAAATTAGATTCTATGAAACTTTTCGAAATGCAAATTTCGGTCAAAAATCATAGTATATTATACACTAGTTTCGGTCAAAAAAATTTAATTTAATTAGGGACTATTTGAAATGATACGAGACTTTTAAGATCATTTATATATGTTAAGAGGGAAGGTTATGATCGAAGTTCAAGCAAAATTTTCATCTGAAAACTAGATTCTATGAAACTTTTCTACATGCAAGTTTCGGCCCAAAAATCATAATATATATATACACTAGTTTATACAAGTTTCGGTAAAAAATCATATTAAATCGGGTACTATTCGAAATGATACGAAACTTCACCTATCATTTATATATTTTACGAGATAAGGTTATTATGGAAGTCCATGCAAAAAATCATCGGAATATTAGATTCTATGAAACTTTTCAAAATGCAAGTTTCGGTCAAAAATCATAGTATATTATACACTTGTTTCGGTCAAAAAAATCAAATTTAATTGGGAACTATTTGAAATGATACGAGACTTTTAAGATCATTTATATAAGTTAAGAGGGAAGGTTATGATGGAAGTTCATGCAAAAATATCATCTGAAAACTACATTCTATGAAACTTTTCTAAATGCAAGTTTTGGCCCTAAAATCATAATATATTATACATTAGTTTATACTAGTTTCGGTAAAAAATCAAGTTAAATCTGGGACTGTTCGAAATGATACGAAACTTCACATATCATTTATATCGTTTACGAGGGAAGGTTATGATGGAAGTTTATGCAAAAAATCATCAGAAAATTAGATTCTATGAAACTTTTCGAAATGCAAATTTCGGTCAAAAATCATAGTATATTATACACTAGTTTCGGTCAAAAAAATTTAATTTAATTAGGGACTATTTGAAATGATACGAGACTTTTAAGATCATTTATATATGTTAAGAGGGAAGGTTATGATCGAAGTTCAAGCAAAATTTTCATCTGAAAACTAGATTCTATGAAACTTTTCTACATGCAAGTTTCGGCCCAAAAATCATAATATATTATACACTAGTTTATACAAGTTTCGGTAAAAAATCATATTAAATCGGGTACTATTCGAAATGATACGAAACTTCACCTATCATTTATATATTTTACGAGATAAGGTTATTATGGAAGTCCATGCAAAAAATCATCGGAATATTAGATTCTATGAAACTTTTCAAAATGCAAGTTTCGGTCAAAAATCATAGTATATTATACACTTGTTTCGGTCAAAAAAATCAAATTTAATTGGGAACTATTTGAAATGATACGAGACTTTTAAGATCATTTATATAAGTTAAGAGGGAAGGTTATGATGGAAGTTCATGCAAAAATATCATCTGAAAACTACATTCTATGAAACTTTTCTAAATGCAAGTTTTGGCCCTAAAATCATAATATATTATACATTAGTTTATACTAGTTTCGGTCAAAAATCAAGTTAAATCTGGGACTGTTCGAAATGATACGAAACTTCACATATCATTTATATCGTTTACGAGGGAAGGTTATGATGGAAGTTTATGCAAAAAATCATCAGAAAATTAGATTCTATGAAACTTTTCGAAATGCAAATTTCGGTCAAAAATCATAGTATATTATACACTAGTTTCGGTCAAAAAAATCTAATTTAATTAGGGACTATTTGAAATGATACGAGACTTTTAAGATCATTTATATATGTTAAGAGGGAAGGCTATGATCGAAGTTCAAGCAAAATTTTCATCTGAAAACTAGATTCTATGAAACTTTTCTACATGCAAATTTCGGCCCAAAAATCATAATATATTATACACTAGTTTATACATGTTTCGGTAAAAAATCATATTAAATCGGGTACTATTCGAAATGATACGAAACTTCACCTATCATTTATATATTTTACGAGATAAGGTTATTATGGAAGTCCATGCAAAAAATCATCGGAATATTAGATTCTATGAAACTTTTCAAAATGCAAGTTTCGGTCAAAAATCATAGTATATTATACACTAGTTTCGGTCAAAAAAATCAAATTGAATTGGGGACTATTTGAAATGATACGAGACTTTTAAGATCATTTATATATGTTAAGAGGGAAGGTTATGATGGAAGTTCATGCAAAACTTCCATCTGAAAACTAGATTCTATGAAACTTTTATACATGCAAGTTTCGGCGCAAAAATCAGAATATATTATACACTAGTTTATACAAGTTTCGGTAAAAAATCAAATTAAATCGGGTACTATTCGAAATGATACGAAACTTCACCTATCATTTATATATTTTACGAGATAAGGTTATGATGGAAGTCCATGAAAAAATCATCGGAATATTAGATTCTATGAAACTTTTCAAAATGCAAGTTTCGGTCAAAAATCATAGTATATTATTCACTTGTTTCGGTCAAAAAAATCAAATTTAATTGGGAACTATTTGAAATGATACGAGACTTTTCAGATCATTTATATATGTTAAGTGGGAATGTTATGATGGAAGTCCATGCAAAAAATCATCGGAATATTAGATTATATGAAACTTTTCGAAATGCATGTTTCGGTAAAAAATCATAGTATATTATACACTAGTTTCGGTCAAAAAAATCAAATTGAATTGGGGACTATTTGAAATGATACGAGACTTTTAAGATCATTTATATATGTTAAGAGTGAAGGTTATGATGGAAGTTCATGCAAAAATATCATCTGAATACTAGATTCTATGAAACTTTTCTACATGCAAGTTTCGGCCCTAAAATCATAATATATTATACTTTAGTTTATACTAATTTCGGTCAAAAATCAAATTAAATCAGGGACTGTTCGAAATGATACGAAACGTCACATATCATTTATATAGCTTACGAGGGAAGGTTATGATGGAAGTTCATGCAAAAAATCATCAGAAAATTAGATTCTTTGAAACTTTTCGAAATGCAAGTTTCGGTCAAAAATCATAGTATATTATACACTAGTTTCGGTCAAAAAAATCAAATTGAATTGGGGACTATTTGAAATGATACGAGACTTTTAAGATCATTTATATATGTTAAGAGGGAAGGTTATGATGGAAGGTCATGCAAAAATATCATCTGAAAACTAGATTCTATGAAACTTTTATACATACAAGTTCGGCCCAAAAATCATAATATATTATACACTAGTTTATACAAGTTTCGGTAAAAAATCAAATTAAACCGGGTACTGTTCGAAATGATACGAAACTTCACCTATCATTTATATATTTTACGAGATAAGGTTATGATGGAAGTCCATGCAAAAAATCATCGGAAAATTAGATTCTATGAAACTTTTTAAAATGCAAGTTTCGGTCAAAAATCATAGTATATTATACACTTGTTTCGGTCAAAAAAATCAAATTTAATTGGGAACTATTTGAAATGATACGAGACTTTTCAGATCATTTAAATATGTTAAGTGGGAAGGTTATGATGGAAGTTCATGCAAAAAATCATCAGAAAATTATATTCTATGAAACTTTTCGAAATGCAAATTTCGGTCAAAAATATAGTATATTATACACTAGTTTCGGTCAAAAAAATCAAATTTAATTGGGGACTATTTGAAATGATACGAGACATTTAAGATCATTTATATATGTTAAGAGGGAAGGTTATGATGGAAGTTCATGCAAAATTTTAATCTAAAAACTACATTCTATGAAACTTTTCTACATGCAAGTTTCGGCCCAAAAATCATAATATATTATACACTAGTTTATACAAGTTTCGGTAAAAAATAAAATAAAATCGGGTACTATTCGAAATGATACAAAACTTCACCTATCAGTTATATATTTTACGAGATAAGGTTATGATGGAAGTCCATGCAAAAAAACATCGGAATATTAGATTCTATGAAACTTTTCAAAATGCAAGTTTCGGTCAAAAATCTTAGTATATTATACACTTGTTTCGGTTAAATAAATCAAATTTAATTGGGAACTATTTGAAATGATACGAGACTTTTCAGATCATTTATATATGTTAAGTGGGAAGGTTATGATGGAAGTCCATGCAAAAAATCATCGGAATATTAGATTCTATGAAACTTTTCGAAATGCAAGTTTCGGTCAAAAATCATAGTATATTATACACTAGTTTCGGTCAAAAAAATCAAATTGAATTGGGGACTATTTGAAATGATACGAGACTTTTAAGATCATTTATATATGTTAAGAGGGAAGGTTATGATGGAAGTTCATGCAAAAATATCATCTGAAAACTACATTCTATGAAACTTTTCTAAATGCAAGTTTCGGCCCTAAAATCATAATATATTATACATTAGTTTATACTAGTTTCGGTCAAAAATCAAGTTAAATCGGGGACTGTTCGAAATGATACGAAACTTCACATATCATTTATATCGTTTACGAGGGAAGGTTATGATGGAAGTTTATGCAAAAAATCATCAGAAAATTAGATTCTATGAAACTTTTCGAAATGTAAATTTCGGTCAAAAATCATAGTATATTATACACTAGTTTCGGTCAAAAAAATCAAATTTAATTAGGGACTATTTGAAATGATACGAGACTTTTAAAATCATTTATATATGTTAAGAGGGAAGGTTATGATCGAAGTTCAAGCAAAATTTTCATCTGAAAACTAGATTCTATGAAACTTTTCTACATGCAAGTTTCGGCCCAAAAATCATAATATATTATACACTAGTTTATACAAGTTTCGGTAAAAAATCATATTAAATCGGGTACTATTCGAAATGATACGAAACTTCACCTATCATTTATATATTTTACGAGATAAGGTTATGATGGAAGTCCATGCAAAAAATCATCGGAATATTAGATTCTATGAAACTTTTCAAAATGCAAGTTTCGGTCAAAAATCATAGTATATTATACACTATTTTCGGTCAAAAAAATCAAATTGAATTGGGGACTATTTGAAATGATACGAGACTTTTAAGATCATTTATATATGTTAAGAGGGAAGGTTATGATGGAAGGTCATGCAATACTTTCATCTGAAAACTAGATTCTATGAAACTTTTATACATACAAGTTTCGGCCCAAAAATCATAATATATTATACACTAGTTTATACAAGTTTCGGTAAAAAATCAAATTAAATCGGGTACTGTTCGAAATGATACGAAACTTCACCTATCATTTATATATTTTACGAGATAAGGTTATGATGGAAGTCCATGCAAAAAATCATCGGAAAATTAGATTCTATGAAACTTTTTAAAATGCAAGTTTCGGTCAAAAATCATAGTATATTATACACTTGTTTCGGTCAAAAAAATCAAATTTAATTGGGAACTATTTGAAATGATACGAGACTTTTCAGATCATTTAAATATGTTAAGTGGGAAGGTTATGATGGAAGTTCATGCAAAAAATCATCAGAAAATTAGATTCTATGAAACTTTTCGAAAAGCAAATTTCGGTCAAAAATATAGTATATTATACACTAGTTTCGGTCAAAAAAATCAAATTTAATTGGGGACTATTTGAAATGATACGAGACATTTAAGATCATTTATATATGTTAAGAGGGAAGGTTATGATGGAAGCTCATGCAAAATTTTCATCTAAAAACTAGATTCTATGAAACTTTTCTACATGCAAGTTTCGGCCCAAAAATCATAATATATTATACACTAGTTTATACAAGTTTCGGTAAAAAATAAAATTAAATCGGGTACTATTCGAAATGATACAAAACTTCACCTATCAGTTATATATTTTACGAGATAAGGTTATGATGGAAGTCCATGCAAAAAAACATCGGAATATTAGATTCTATGAAACTTTTCAAAATGCAAGTTTCGGTCAAAAATCTTAGTATATTATACACTTGTTTCGGTTAAAAAAATCAAATTTAATTGGGAACTATTTGAAATGATACGAGACTTTTCAGATCATTTATATATGTTAAGTGGGAAGGTTATGATGGAAGTCCATGCAAAAAATCATCGGAATATTAGATTCTATGAAACTTTTCGAAATGCAAGTTTCGGTCAAAAATCATAGTATATTATACACTAGTTTCGGTCAAAAAAATCAAATTGAATTGGGGACTATTTAAAATGATACGAGACTTTTAAGATCATTTATATATGTTAAGAGGGAAGGTTATGATGGAAGTTCATGCAAAAATATCATCTGAAAACTACATTCTATGAAACTTTTCTAAATGCAAGTTTCGGCCCTAAAATCATAATATATTATACATTAGTTTATACTAGTTTCGGTCAAAGATCAAGTTAAATCGGGGACTGTTCGAAATGATACGAAACTTCACATATCATTTATATCGTTTACGAGGGAAGGTTATGATGGAAGTTTATGCAAAAAATCATCAGAAAATTAGATTCTATGAAACTTTTCGAAATGTAAATTTCGGTCAAAAATCATAGTATATTATACACTAGTTTCGGTCAAAAAAATCAAATTTAATTAGGGACTATTTGAAATGATACGAGACTTTTAAGATCATTTATATATGTTAAGAGGGAAGGTTATGATCGAAGTTCAAGCAAAATTTTCATCTGAAAACTAGATTCTATGAAACTTTTCTACATGCAAGTTTCGGCCCAAAAATCATAATATATTATACACTAGTTTATACAAGTTTCGGTAAAAAATCATATTAAATCGGGTACTTTTCAAAATGATACGAAACTTCACCTATCATTTATATATTTTACGAGATAAGGTTATGATGGAAGTCCATGCAAAAAATCATCGGAATATTAGATTCTATGAAACTTTTCAAAATGCAAGTTTCGGTCAAAAATCATAGTATATTATACACTTGTTTCGGTCAAAAAAATCAAATTTAATTGGGAACTATTTGAAATGATAAGAGACTTTTCAGATCATTTATATATGTTAAGTGGGAAGGTTATGATGGAAGTCCATGTAAAAAATCATCGGAATATTAGATTCTTTGAAACTTTTTGAAATGCAAAATTCGGTCAAAAATCATAGTATATTATACACTAGTTTCGGTCAAAAAAATCAAATCGAATTGGGGACTATTTGAAATGATACGAGACTTTTAAGATCATTTATATATGTTAAGAGGGAAGGTTATGATGGAAGTTCATGCAAAAATATCATCTGAAAACTAGATTCTATGAAACTTTTCTAAATGCAAGTTTCGGCCCTAAAATCATAATATATTATACCTTAGTTTATACTAATTTCGGTCAAAAATCAAATTAAATCGGGGACTGTTCGAAATGATACGAAACTTCACATATCATTTATATAGTTTACGAGGGAAGGTTATGATGGAAGTTCATGCAAAAAATCATCAGAAAATTAGATTCTATGAAACTTTTCGAAATGCAAATTTCGGTCAAAAATCATAGTATATTATACACTAGTTTTGGTCAAAAAAATCAAATTTAATTGGGGACTATTTGAAATGATACGAGACTTTTAAGATCATTTATATATGTTAAGAGGGAAGGTTATGATGGAAGTTCATGCAAAATTTTCATCTGAAAACTAGATTCAATGAAACTTCTCTACATGCAAGTTTCGGCCCAAAAATCATAGTATATTATACACTAGTTTATACAAGTTTCGGTAAAAAATCAAATTAAATCGGGTACTATTCGAAATGATACGAAACTTCACCTATCATTTATATATTTTACGAGATAAGGTTATGATGGAAGTCCATGCAAAAAATCATCGGAATATTAGATTCTATGAAACTTTTTAAAATGCAAGTTTCGGTCAAAAATCATAGTATATTATACACTTGTTTCGGTCAAAAAAATCAAATTTAATTGGGAACTATTTGAAATGATACGAGACTTTTCAGATCATTTATATATGTTAAGTGGGAAGGTTATGATGGAAGTCCATGCAAAAAATCATCAGAAAATTAGATTCTATGAAACTTTTTGAAATGCAAAATTCGGTCAAAAATCATAGTATATTATACACTAGTTTCGGTCAAAAAAATCAAATTGAATTGGGGACTATTTGAAATGATACGAGACTTTTAAGATCATTTATATATGTTAAGAGGGAAGGTTATGATGGAAGTTCATGCAAAAATATCATCTGAAAACTAGATTCTATGAAACTTTTCTAAATGCAAGTTTCGGCCCTAAAATCATAATATATTATACCTTAGTTTATACTAATTTCGGTCAAAAATCAAATTAAATCGGGGACTGTTCGAAATGATACGAAGCTTCACATATCATTTATATAGTTTACGAGGGAAGGTTATGATGGAAGTTTATGCAAAAAATCATCAGAAAATTAGATTCTATGAAACTTTTCGAAATGCAAATTTCGGTCAAAAATCATAGTATATTATACACTAGTTTTGGTCAAAAAAATCAAATTTAATTGGGGACTATTTGAAATGATACGAGACTTTTAAGATCATTTATATATGTTAAGAGGGAAGGTTATGATGGAAGTTCATGCAAAATTTTCATCTGAAAACAAGATTCTATGAAACTTTTCGACATGCATGTTTCGGCCCAAAAATCATAATATATTATACACTAGTTTATACAAGTTTCGGTAAAAAATCAAATTAAATCGGGTACTATTCGAAATGATACGAAACTTCACCTATCATTTATATATTTTACGAGATAAGGTTATGATGGAAGTCCATGCAAAAAATCATCGGAATATTAGATTCTATGAAACTTTTCAAAATGCAAGTTTCGGTCAAAAATCATAGTATATTATACACTTGTTTCGGTCAAAAAAATCAAATTTAATTGGGAACTATTTGAAATGATACGAGACTTTTCAGATCATTTATATATGTTAAGTGGGAAGGTTATGATGGAAGTCCATGCAAAAAATCATCGGAATATTAGATTCTATGAAACTTTTCGAAATGCATGTTTCGGTAAAAAATCATAGTATATTATACACTAGTTTCGGTCAAAAAAATCAAATTGAATTGGGGACTATTTGAAATGATACGAGACTTTTAAGATCATTTATATATGTTAAGAGGGAAGGTTATGATGGAAGTTCATGCCAAAATATCATCTGAAAACTAGATTCTATGAAACTTTTCTAAATGCAAGTTTCGGCCCTAAAATCATAATATATTATACCTTAGTTTATACTAATTTCGGTCAAAAATCAAATTAAATCGGGGACTGTTCGAAATGATACGAAACTTCACATATCATTTATATAGTTTACGAGGGAAGGTTATGATGGAAGTTCATGCAAAAAATCATCAGAAAATTAGATTCTATGAAACTTTTCGAAATGAAAATTTCGGTCAAAAATCATAGTATATTATACACTAGTTTTGGTCAAAAAAATCAAATTTAATTGGGGACTATTTGAAATGATACGAGACTTTTAAGATCATTTATATATGTTAAGAGGGAAGGTTATGATGGAAGTTCATGCAAAATTTTCATCTGAAAACTAGATTCTATGAAACTTTTCTACATGCATGTTTCGGCCCAAAAATCATAATATATTATACACTAGTTTATACAAGTTTCGGTAAAAAATCAAATTAAATCGGGTACTATTCGAAATGATACGAAACTTCACCTATCATTTATATATTTTACGAGATAAGGTTATGATGGAAGTCCATGCAAAAAATCATCGGAATATTAGATTCTATGAAACTTTTCAAAATGCAAGTTTCGGTCAAAAATCATAGTATATTATACACTTGTTTCGGTCAAAAAAATCAAATTTAATTGGGAACTATTTGAAATGATACGAGACTTTTCAGATCATTTATATATGTTAAGTGGGAAGGTTATGATGGAAGTCCATGCAAAAAATCATCATAAAATTAGATTCTATGAAACTTTTTGAAATGCAAAATTCGGTCAAAAATCATAGTATATTATACACTAGTTTCGGTCAAAAAAATCATATTGAATTGGGGACTATTTGAAATGATACGAGACTTTTAAGATCATTTATATATGTTAAGAGGGAAGGTTATGATGGAAGTTCATGCAAAAATATCATCTGAAAACTAGATTCTACGAAACTTTTCTAAATGCAAGTTTCGGCCCTAAAATCATAATATATTATACCTTAGTTTATACTAATTTCGGTCAAAAATCAAATTAAATCGGGGACTGTTCGAAATGATACGAAGCTTCACATATCATTTATATAGTTTACGAGGGAAGGTTATGATGGAAGTTTATGCAAAAAATCATCAGAAAATTAGATTCTATGAAACTTTTCGAAATGCAAATTTCGGTCAAAAATCATAGTATATTATACACTAGTTTTGGTCAAAAAAATCAAATTTAATTGGGGACTATTTGAAATGATACGAGACTTTTAAGATCATTTATATATGTTAAGAGGGAAGGTTATGATGGAAGTTCATGCAAAATTTTCATCTGAAAACTAGATTCTATGAAACTTTTCTACATGCAAGTTTCGGCCCAAAAATCATAGTATATTATACACTGGTTTATACAAGTTTCGGTAAAAAATCAAATTAAATCGGGTACTATTCGAAATGATACGAAACTTCACCTATCATTTATATATTTTACGAGATAAGGTTATGATGGAAGTCCATGCAAAAAATCATCGGAATATTAGATTCTATGAAACTTTTTAAAATGCAAGTTTCGGTCAAAAATCATAGTATATTATACACTTGTTTCGGTCAAAAAAATCAAATTTAATTGGGAACTATTTGAAATGATACGAGACTTTTCAGATCATTTATATATGTTAAGTGGGAAGGTTATGATGGAAGTTCATGCAAAAAATCATCGGAATATTAGATTCTTTGAAACTTTTCGAAATGCAAGTTTCGGTAAAAAATCATAGTATATTATACACTAGTTTCGGTCAAAAAAATCAAATTGAATTGGGGACTATTTGAAATGATACGAGACTTTTAAGATCATTTATATATGTTAAGAGGGAAGGTTATGATGGAAGTTCATGCAAAAATATCATCTGAAAACTAGATTCTATGAAACTTTTCTAAATGCAAGTTTCGACCCTAAAATCATAATATATTATACCTTAGTTTATACTAATTTCGGTCAAAAATCAAATTAAATCGGGGACTGTTCGAAATGATACGAAACTTCACATATCATTTATATAGTTTACGAGGGAAGGTTATGATGGAAGTTCATGCAAAAAATCATCAGAAAATTAGATTCTATGAAACTTTTCGAAATGCAAATTTCGGTCAAAAATCATAGTATATTATACACTAGTTTTGGTCAAAAAAATCAAATTAAATTGGGGACTATTTGAAATGATACGAGACTTTTAAGATCATTTATATATGTTAAGAGGGAAGGTTATGATGGAAGTTCATGCAAAAATATCATCTGAAAACTAGATTCTATGAAACTTTTCTAAATGCAAGTTTCGGCCCTAAAATCATAATATATTATACCTTAGTTTATACTAATTTCGGTCAAAAATCAAATTAAATCGGGGACTGTTCGAAATGATACGAAACTTCACATATCATTTATATAGTTTACGAGGGAAGGTTATGATGGAAGTTCATGCAAAAAATCATCAGAAAATTAGATTCTATGAAACTTTTCGAAATGAAAATTTCGGTCAAAAATCATAGTATATTATACACTAGTTTTGGTCAAAAAAATCAAATTTAATTGGGGACTATTTGAAATGATACGAGACTTTTAAGATCATTTATATATGTTAAGAGGGAAGGTTATGATGGAAGTTCATGCAAAATTTTCATCTGAAAACTAGATTCTATGAAACTTTTCTACATGCATGTTTCGGCCCAAAAATCATAATATATTATACACTAGTTTATACAAGTTTCGGTAAAAAATCAAATTAAATCGGGTACTATTCGAAATGATACGAAACTTCACCTATCATTTATATATTTTACGAGATAAGGTTATGATGGAAGTCCATGCAAAAAATCATCGGAATATTAGATTCTATGAAACTTTTCAAAATGCAAGTTTCGGTCAAAAATCATAGTATATTATACACTTGTTTCGGTCAAAAAAATCAAATTTAATTGGGAACTATTTGAAATGATACGAGACTTTTCAGATCATTTATATATGTTAAGTGGGAAGGTTATGATGGAAGTCCATGCAAAAAATCATCATAAAATTAGATTCTATGAAACTTTTTGAAATGCAAAATTCGGTCAAAAATCATAGTATATTATACACTAGTTTCGGTCAAAAAAATCAAATTGAATTGGGGACTATTTGAAATGATACGAGACTTTTAAGATCATTTATATATGTTAAGAGGGAAGGTTATGATGGAAGTTCATGCAAAAATATCATCTGAAAACTAGATTCTATGAAACTTTTCTAAATGCAAGTTTCGGCCCTAAAATCATAATATATTATACCTTAGTTTATACTAATTTCGGTCAAAAATCAAATTAAATCGGGGACTGTTCGAAATGATACGAAGCTTCACATATCATTTATATAGTTTACGAGGGAAGGTTATGATGGAAGTTTATGCAAAAAATCATCAGAAAATTAGATTCTATGAAACTTTTCGAAATGCAAATTTCGGTCAAAAATCATAGTATATTATACACTAGTTTTGGTCAAAAAAATCAAATTTAATTGGGGACTATTTGAAATGATACGAGACTTTTAAGATCATTTATATATGTTAAGAGGGAAGGTTATGATGGAAGTTCATGCAAAATTTTCATCTGAAAACTAGATTCTATGAAACTTTTCTACATGCAAGTTTCGGCCCAAAAATCATAGTATATTATACACTGGTTTATACAAGTTTCGGTAAAAAATCAAATTAAATCGGGTACTATTCGAAATGATACGAAACTTCACCTATCATTTATATATTTTACGAGATAAGGTTATGATGGAAGTCCATGCAAAAAATCATCGGAATATTAGATTCTATGAAACTTTTTAAAATGCAAGTTTCGGTCAAAAATCATAGTATATTATACACTTGTTTCGGTCAAAAAAATCAAATTTAATTGGGAACTATTTGAAATGATACGAGACTTTTCAGATCATTTATATATGTTAAGTGGGAAGGTTATGATGGAAGTCCATGCAAAAAATCATCGGAATATTAGATTCTTTGAAACTTTTCGAAATGCAAGTTTCGGTAAAAAATCATAGTATATTATACACTAGTTTCGGTCAAAAAAATCAAATTGAATTGGGGACTATTTGAAATGATACGAGACTTTTAAGATCATTTATATATGTTAAGAGGGAAGGTTATGATGGAAGTTCATGCAAAAATATCATCTGAAAACTAGATTCTATGAAACTTTTCTAAATGCAAGTTTCGACCCTAAAATCATAATATATTATACCTTAGTTTATACTAATTTCGGTCAAAAATCAAATTAAATCGGGGACTGTTCGAAATGATACGAAACTTCACATATCATTTATATAGTTTACGAGGGAAGGTTATGATGGAAGTTCATGCAAAAAATCATCAGAAAATTAGATTCTATGAAACTTTTCGAAATGCAAATTTCGGTCAAAAATCATAGTATATTATACACTAGTTTTGGTCAAAAAAATCAAATTAAATTGGGGACTATTTGAAATGATACGAGACTTTTAAGATCATTTATATATGTTAAGAGGGAAGGTTATGATGGAAGTTCATGCAAAATTTTCATCTGAAAACTAGATTCTATGAAACTTTTCTACATGCATGTTTCGACCCAAAAATCATAATATATTATACACTAGTTTATACAAGTTTCGGTAAAAAATCAAATTAAATCGGGTACTATTAGAAATGATACGAAACTTCACCTATCATTTATATATTTTAAGAGATAAGGTTATGATGGAAGTCCATGCAAAAAATCATCGGAATATTAGATTCTATGAAACTTTTCATAATGCAAGTTTCGGTCAAAAATCATAGTATATTATACACTTGTTTCGGTCAAAAATATCAAATTTAATTGGGAACTATTTGAAATGATACGAGACTTTTCAGATCATTTATATATGTTAGGTGGGAAGGTTATGAAGGAAGTCCATGCAAAAAATCATCAGAAAATTAGATTCTATGAAACTTTTTGAAATGCAAAATTCGGTCAAAAATCATAGTATATTATACACTAGTTTCGGTCAAAAAAATCAAATTTAATTGGGGACTATTTGAAATGATACGAGACTTTTAAGATCATTTATATATGTTAAGAGGGAAGGTTATAATGGAAGTTTATGCAAAATTTTCATCTGAAAACTAGATTCTATGAAACTTTTATAAATGCATGTTTCGGCCCAAAAATCATAATATATTATACACTAGTTTATACAAGTTTCCATAAAAAATCAAATTAAATCGGGTACTATTCGAAATGATACGAAACATCCCCTATCATTTATATATTTTACGAGATAAGGTTATGATGGAAGTCCATGCAAAAAATCATCGGAAAATTAGATTCTATGAAACTTTTCAAAATGCAAGTTTCGGTCAAAAATCACAGTATATTATACACTAGTTTTGGTCAAAAAAATCAAATTTAATTGGGGACTATTTGAAATGATACGATACTTTTCAGATCATTTATATATGTTAAGAGAGAAGGTTATGATGGAAGTTCATGCAAAATTTTCATCTGAAAACTAGATTCTATGAAACTTTTCTACATGCAAGTTTCGGCCCAAAAATCATAATATATTATACATTAGTTTATACAAGTTTCGGTAAAAAAATCAAATTAAATCGGGTACTATTCGAAATGATACGAAACTTCACCTATCATTTATATATTTTACGAGATAAGGTTATGATGGAAGTCCATGCAAAAAATCATCGGAATATTAGATTCTATGAAACTTTTCAAAATGCAAGTTTCGGTCAAAAATCATAGTATATTATACACTTGTTTCGGTCAAAAAAATCAAATTTAATTGGGAACTATTTGAAATGATACGAGACTTTTCAGATCATTTATATATGTTAAGTGGGAAGGTTATGATGGAAGTCCATGCAAAAAATCATCAGAAAATTAGATTCTATGAAACTTTTTGAAATGCAAAATTCGGTCAAAAATCATAGTATATTATACTCTAGTTTCGGTCAAAAAAATCAAATTTAATTGGGGACTATTTGAAATGATACGAGACTTTTAAGATCATTTATATATGTTAAGAGGGAAGGTTATGATGGAAGTTCATGCAAAATTTTCATCTGAAAACTATATTCTATGAAACTTTTCTACATGCATGTTTCGGCCCAAAAATCATAATATATTATACACTAGTTTATACAAGTTTCCATAAAAAATCAAATTAAATCGGGTACTATTTGAAATGATACGAAACTTCACCTATCATTTATATATTTTACGAGAAAGGTTATGATGGAAGTCCATGCAAAAAATCATCGGAAAATTAGATTCTATGAAACTTTTCAAAATGCAAGTTTCGGTCAAAAATCATAGTATATTATACACTTGTTTCGGTCAAAAAAATCAAATTTAATTGGGAACTATTTGAAATGATACGAGACTTTTCAGATCATTTATATATGTTAAGTGGGAAGGTTATGATGGAAGTCCATGCAAAAAATATCAGAAAATTAGATTTTATGAATCTTTTTGAAATGCAAAATTCGGTCAAAAATCATAGTATATTATACACTAGTTTTGGTCAAAAAAATCAAATTGAATTGGGGACTATTTGAAATGATACGAGACTTTTAAGATCATTTATATATGTTAAGAGGGAAGGTTATGATGGAAGTTCATGCAAAATTTTCATCTGAAAACTAGATTCTATGAAACTTTTCTACATGCATGTTTCGACCCAAAAATCATAATATATTATACACTAGTTTATACAAGTTTCGGTAAAAAATCAAATTAAATCGGGTACTATTAGAAATGATACGAAACTTCACCTATCATTTATATATTTTAAGAGATAAGGTTATGATGGAAGTCCATGCAAAAAATCATCGGAATATTAGATTCTATGAAACTTTTCATAATGCAAGTTTCGGTCAAAAATCATAGTATATTATACACTTGTTTCGGTCAAAAATATCAAATTTAATTGGGAACTATTTGAAATGATACGAGACTTTTCAGATCATTTATATATGTTAGGTGGGAAGGTTATGAAGGAAGTCCATGCAAAAAATCATCAGAAAATTAGATTCTATGAAACTTTTTGAAATGCAAAATTCGGTCAAAAATCATAGTATATTATACACTAGTTTCGGTCAAAAAAATCAAATTTAATTGGGGACTATTTGAAATGATACGAGACTTTTAAGATCATTTATATATGTTAAGAGGGAAGGTTATAATGGAAGTTTATGCAAAATTTTCATCTGAAAACTAGATTCTATGAAACTTTTATAAATGCATGTTTCGGCCCAAAAATCATAATATATTATACACTAGTTTATACAAGTTTCCATAAAAAATCAAATTAAATCGGGTACTATTCGAAATGATACGAAACATCCCCTATCATTTATATATTTTACGAGATAAGGTTATGATGGAAGTCCATGCAAAAAATCATCGGAAAATTAGATTCTATGAAACTTTTCAAAATGCAAGTTTCGGTCAAAAATCACAGTATATTATACACTAGTTTTGGTCAAAAAAATCAAATTTAATTGGGGACTATTTGAAATGATACGATACTTTTCAGATCATTTATATATGTTAAGAGAGAAGGTTATGATGGAAGTTCATGCAAAATTTTCATCTGAAAACTAGATTCTATGAAACTTTTCTACATGCAAGTTTCGGCCCAAAAATCATAATATATTATACATTAGTTTATACAAGTTTCGGTAAAAAAATCAAATTAAATCGGGTACTATTCGAAATGATACGAAACTTCACCTATCATTTATATATTTTACGAGATAAGGTTATGATGGAAGTCCATGCAAAAAATCATCGGAATATTAGATTCTATGAAACTTTTCAAAATGCAAGTTTCGGTCAAAAATCATAGTATATTATACACTTGTTTCGGTCAAAAAAATCAAATTTAATTGGGAACTATTTGAAATGATACGAGACTTTTCAGATCATTTATATATGTTAAGTGGGAAGGTTATGATGGAAGTCCATGCAAAAAATCATCAGAAAATTAGATTCTATGAAACTTTTTGAAATGCAAAATTCGGTCAAAAATCATAGTATATTATACTCTAGTTTCGGTCAAAAAAATCAAATTTAATTGGGGACTATTTGAAATGATACGAGACTTTTAAGATCATTTATATATGTTAAGAGGGAAGGTTATGATGGAAGTTCATGCAAAATTTTCATCTGAAAACTATATTCTATGAAACTTTTCTACATGCATGTTTCGGCCCAAAAATCATAATATATTATACACTAGTTTATACAAGTTTCCATAAAAAATCAAATTAAATCGGGTACTATTTGAAATGATACGAAACTTCACCTATCATTTATATATTTTACGAGAAAGGTTATGATGGAAGTCCATGCAAAAAATCATCGGAAAATTAGATTCTATGAAACTTTTCAAAATGCAAGTTTCGGTCAAAAATCATAGTATATTATACACTTGTTTCGGTCAAAAAAATCAAATTTAATTGGGAACTATTTGAAATGATACGAGACTTTTCAGATCATTTATATATGTTAAGTGGGAAGGTTATGATGGAAGTCCATGCAAAAAATCATCAGAAAATTAGATTTTATGAATCTTTTTGAAATGCAAAATTCGGTCAAAAATCATAGTATATTATACACTAGTTTTGGTCAAAAAAATCAAATTGAATTGGGGACTATTTGAAATGATACGAGACTTTTAAGATCATTTATATATGTTAAGAGGGAAGGTTATGATGGAAGTTCATGCAAAATTTTCATCTGAAAACTAGATTCTATGAAACTTTTCTACATGCAAGTTTCGGCCCAAAAATCATAGTATATTATACACTAGTTTATACAAGTTTCGGTAAAAAATCAAATTAAATCGGGTACTATTCGAAATGATACGAAACTTCACCTATCATTTATATATTTTACGAGATAAGGTTATGATGGAAGTCCATGCAAAAAATCATCGGAATATTAGATTCTAGGAAACTTTTTAAAATGCAAGTTTCGGTCAAAAATCATAGTATATTATACACTTGTTTCGGTCAAAAAAATCAAATTTAATTGGGAACTATTTGAAATGATACGAGACTTTTCAGATCATTTATATATGTTAAGTGGGAAGGTTATGATGGAAGTCCATGCAAAAAATCATCGGAATATTAGATTCTTTGAAACTTTTCGAAATGCAAGTTTCGGTAAAAAATCATAGTATATTATACACTAGTTTCGGTCAAAAAAATCAAATTGAATTGGGGACTATTTGAAATGATACGAGACTTTTAAGATCATTTATATATGTTAAGAGGGAAGGTTATGATGGAAGTTCATGCAAAAATATCATCTGAAAACTAGATTCTATGAAACTTTTCTAAATGCAAGTTTCGGCCCTAAAATCATAATATATTATACCTTAGTTTATACTAATTTCGGTCAAAAATCAAATTAAATCGGGGACTGTTCGAAATGATACGAAACTTCACATATCATTTATATAGTTTACGAGGGAAGGTTATGATGGAAGTCCATGCAAAAATATCATCAGAAAATTAGATTCTATGAAACTTTTTGAAATGCAAAATTCGGTCAAAAATCGTAGTATATTATACACTAGTTTCGGTCAAAAAAATCAAATTTAATTGGGGACTATTTGAAATGATACGAGACTTTTAAGATCATTTATATATGTTAAGAGGGAAGGTTATGATGGAAGTTCATGCAAAATTTTCATCTGAAAACTAGATTCTATGAAACTTTTATAAATGCATGTTTCGGCCCAAAAATCATAATATATTATACACTAGTTTATACAAGTTTCGGTAAAAAATCAAATTAAATCGGGTACTATTCGAAATGATACGAAACATCCCCTATCATTTATATATTTTACGAGATAAGGTTATGATGGAAGTCCATGCAAAAAATCATCGGAAAATTAGATTCTATGAAACTTTTCAAAATGCAAGTTTCGGTCAAAAATCACAGTATATTATACACTTGTTTCGTTCAAAAAAATCAAATTTAATTGGGAACTATTTGAAATGATACGAGACTTTTCAGATCATTTATATATGTTAAGTGGGAAGGTTATGATGGAAGTCCATGCAAAAAATCATCGGAAAATTAGATTCTATGAAACTTTTCAAAATGCAAGTTTCGGTCAAAAATCATAGTATATTATACACTAGTTTTGGTCAAAAAAATCAAATTTAATTGGGGACTATTTGAAATGATACGAGACTTTTCAGATCATTTATATATGTTAAGAGGGAAGGTTATGATGGAAGTTCATGCAAAATTTTCATCTGAAAACTATATTCTATGAAACTTTTCTACATGCATGTTTCGGCCCAAAAATCATAATATATTATACACTAGATTATACAAGTTTCCATAAAAAATCAAATTAAATCGGGTACTATTTGAAATGATACGAAACTTCACCTATCATTTATATATTTTACGAGAAAGGTTATGATGGAAGTCCATGCAAAAAATCATCGGAAAATTAGATTCTATGAAACTTTTCAAAATGCAAGTTTCGGTCAAAAATCATAGTATATTATACACTTGTTTCGGTCAAAAAAATCAAATTTAATTGGGAACTATTTGAAATGATACGAGACTTTTCAGATCATTTATATATGTTAAGTGGGAAGGTTATGATGGAAGTCCATGCAAAAAATCATCAGAAAATTAGATTTTATGAAACTTTTTGAAATGCAAAATTCGGTCAAAAATCATAGTATATTATACACTAGTTTCGGTCAAAAAAATCAAATTTAATTGGGGACTATTTGAAATGATACGAGACTTTTAAGATCATTTATATATGTTAAGAGGGAAGGTTATGATGGAAGTTCATGCAAAATTTTCATCTGAAAACTATATTCTATGAAACTTTTCTACATGCATGTTTCGGCCCAAAAATCATAATATATTATACACTAGTTTATACAAGTTTCCATAAAAAATCAAATTAAATCGGGTACTATTCGAAATGATACGAAACTTCACCTATCATTTATATATTTTACGAGATAAGGTTATGATGGAAGTCGATGCAAAAAATCATCGGAATATTAGATTCTATGAAACTTTTTAAAATGCAAGTTTCGGTCAAAAATCATAGTATATTATACACTTGTTTCGGTCAAAAAAATCAATTTTAATTGGGAACTATTTGAAATGATACGAGACTTTTCAGATCATTTATATATGTTAAGTGGGAAGGTTATGATGGAAGTCCATGCAAAAAATCATCGGAATATTAGATTCTATGAAACGTTTCGAAATGCAAGTTTCGGTAAAAAATCATAGTATATTATACACTAGTTTCGGTCAAAAAAATCAAATTGAATTGGGGACTATTTGAAATGATACGAGACTTTTAAGATCATTTATATATGTTAACAGGGAAGGTTATGATGGAAGTTCATGCAAAAATATCATCTGAAAACTAGATTCTATGAAACTTTTCTAAATGCAAGTTTCGGCCCTAAAATCATAATATATTATACCTTTGTTTATACTAATTTCTGTCAAAAATCAAATTAAATCGGCGACTGTTTGAAATGATACGAAACTTCACATATCATTTATATAGTTTACGAGGGAAGGTTATGATGGAAGTTCATACAAAAAATCATCAGAAAATTAGATTCTATGAAACTTTTCGAAATGCAAATTTCGGTCAAAAATCATAGTATATTATACACTAGTTTTGGCCAAAAAAATCAAATTTAATTGGGGACTATTTGAAATGATACGAGACTTTTAAGATCATTTATATATGTTAAGAGGGAAGGTTATGATGGAAGTTCATGCAAAATTTTCATCTGAAAACTAGATTCTATGAAACTTTTCTACATGCAAGTTTCGGCCCAAAAATCATAATATATTATACACTAGTTTATACAAGTTTCGGTAAAAAAATCAAATTAAATCGGGTACTATTCGAAATGATACGAAACTTCACCTATCATTTATATATTTTACGAGATAAGGTTATGATGGAAGTCCATGCAAAAAATCATCGGAATATTAGATTCTATGAAACTTTTCAAAATGCAAGTTTCGGTCACAAATCATAGTATATTATACACTTGTTTCGGTCAAAAAAATCAAATTTAATTGGGAACTATTTGAAATGATACGAGACTTTTAAGATCATTTATATATGTTAAGAGGGAAGGTTATGATGGAAGTTTATGCAAAATTTTCATCTGAAAACTAGATTCTATGAAACTTTTATAAATGCATGTTTCGGCCCAAAAATCATAATATATTATACACTAGTTTATACAAGTTTCCATAAAAAATCAAATTAAATCGGGTACTATTCGAAATGATACGAAACGTCCCCTATCATTTATATATTTTACGAGATAAGGTTATGATGGAAGTCCATGCAAAAAATCATCGGAAAATTAGATTCTATGAAACTTTTCAAAATGCAAGTTTCGGTCAAAAATCATAGTATATTATACACTAGTTTTGGTCAAAAAAATCAAATTTAATTGGGGACTATTTGAAATGATACGAGACTTTTCAGATCATTTATATATGTTAAGAGGGAAGGTTATGATGGAAGTTCATGCAAAATTTTCATCTGAAAACTATATTCTATGAAACTTTTCTACATGCATGTTTCGGCCCAAAAATCATAATATATTATACACTAGTTTATACAAGTTTCCATAAAAAATCAAATTAAATCGGGTACTATTTGAAATGATACGAAACTTCACCTATCATTTATATATTTTACGAGAAAGGTTATGATGGAAGTCCATGCAAAAAATCATCGGAAAATTAGATTCTATGAAACTTTTCAAAATGCAAGTTTCGGTCAAAAATCATAGTATATTATACACTTGTTTCGGTCAAAAAAATCAAATTTAATTGGGAACTATTTGAAATGATACGAGACTTTTCAGATCATTTATATATGTTAAGTGGGAAGGTTATGATGGAAGTCCATGCAAAAAATCATCAGAAAATTAGATTTTATGAAACTTTTTGAAATGCAAAATTCGGTCAAAAATCATAGTATATTATACACTAGTTTCGGTCAAAAAAATCAAATTTAATTGGGGACTATTTGAAATGATACGAGACTTTTAAGATCATTTATATATGTTAAGAGGGAAGGTTATGATGGAAGTTCATGCAAAATTTTCATCTGAAAACTATATTCTATGAAACTTTTCTACATGCATGTTTCGGCCCAAAAATCATAATATATTATACACTAGTTTATACAAGTTTCCATAAAAAATCAAATTAAATCGGGTACTATTCGAAATGATACGAAACTTCACCTATCATTTATATATTTTACGAGATAAGGTTATGATGGAAGTCCATGCAAAAAATCATCGGAATATTAGATTCTATGAAACTTTTTAAAATGCAAGTTTCGGTCAAAAATCATAGTATATTATACACTTGTTTCAGTCAAAAAAATCAAATTTAATTGGGAACTATTTGAAATGATACGAGACTTTTCAGATCATTTATATATGTTAAGTGGGAAGGTTATGATGGAAGTCCATGCAAAAAATCATCGGAATATTAGATTCTATGAAACGTTTCGAAATGCAAGTTTCGATAAAAAATCATAGTATATTATACACTAGTTTCGGTCAAAAAAATCAAATTGAATTGGGGACTATTTGAAATGATACGAGACTTTTAAGATCATTTATATATGTTAACAGGGAAGGTTATGATGGAAGTTCATGCAAAAATATCATCTGAAAACTAGATTCTATGAAACTTTTCTAAATGCAAGTTTCGGCCCTAAAATCATAATATATTATACCTTAGTTTATACTAATTTCGGTCAAAAATCAAATTAAATCGGGGAATGTTCGAAATGATACGAAACTTCACATATCATTTATATAGTTTACGAGGGAAGGTTATGATGGAAGTTCATGCAAAAAATCATCAGAAAATTAGATTCTATGAAACTTTTCGAAATGCAAATTTCGGTCAAAAATCATAGTATATTATACACTAGTTTTGGTCAAAAAAATCAAATTGAATTGGGGACTATTTGAAATGATACGAGACTTTTAAGATCATTTATATATGTTAAGAGGGAAGGTTATGATGGAAGTTCATGCAAATAAATCATCTGAAAACTAGATTCTATGTAACTTTTCTACATGCAAGTTTCGGCCCAAAAATCATAGTATATTATACACTTGTTTATACAATTTTCGGTAAAAAATCAAATTAAATCGGGTACTATTCGAAATGATACGAAACATCACCTATCATTTATATATTTAACGAGATAAGGTTATGATGGAAGTCCATGCAAAAAAATCATCGGAATATTAGTTTCTATGAAACTTTTTAAAATGCAAGTTTCGGTCAAATATCATAGTATATTATACACTTGTTTCGGTCAAAAAAATCAATTTTAATTGGGAACTATTTGAAATGATACGAGACTTTTAAGATCATTTATATATGTTAAGTGGAAAGGTTATGATGGAAGTCCATGCAAAAAATCATCGGAATATTAGATTCTATGAAACGTTTCGAAATGTAAGTTTCGGTAAAAAATCATAGTATATTATACACTAGTTTCGGTCAAAAAAATCAAATTGAATTGGGGACTATTTGAAATGATACGAGACTTTTAAGATCATTTATATATGTTAACAGGGAAGGTTATGATGGAAGTTCATGCAAAAATATCATCTGAAAACTAGATTCTATGAAACTTTTCTAAATGCAAGTTTCGGCACTAAAATCATAATATATTATACCTTAGTTTATACTAATTTCGGTCAAAAATCAAATTAAATCGGCGACTGTTCGAAATGATACGAAACTTCACATATCATTTATATAGTTTACGAGGGAAGGTTATGATGGAAGTTCATACAAAAAATCATCAGAAAATTAGATTCTATGAAACTTTTCGAAATGCAAATTTCGGTCAAAAATCATAGTATATTATACACTAGTTTTGGTCAAAAAAATCAAATTTAATTGGGGACTATTTGAAATGATACGAGACTTTTAAGATCATTTATATATGTTAAGAGGGAAGGTTATGATGGAAGTTCATGCAAAATTTTCATCTGAAAACTAGATTCTATGAAACTTTTCTACATGCAAGTTTCGGCCCAAAAATCATAATATATTATACACTAGTTTATTCAAGTTTCGGTAAAAAAATCAAATTAAATCGGGTACTATTCGAAATGATACGAAACTTCACCTATCATTTATATATTTTACGAGATAAGGTTATGATGGAAGTCCATGCAAAAAATCATCGGAATATTAGATTCTATGAAACTTTTCAAAATGCAAGTTTCGGTCAAAAATCATAGTATATTATACACTTGTTTCGGTCAAAAAAATCAAATTTAATTGGGAACTATTTGAAATGATACGAGACTTTTCAGATCATTTATATATGTTAAGTGGGAAGGTTATGATGGAAGTCCATGCAAAAAATCATCAGAAAATTAGATTCTATGAAACTTTTTGAAATGCAAAATTCGGTCAAAAATCATAGTATATTATACACTAGTTTCGTTCAAAAAAATCAAATTTAATTGGGGACTATTTGAAATGATACGAGACTTTTAAGATCATTTATATATGTTAAGAGGGAAGGTTATGATGGAAGTTCATGCAAAATTTTCATCTGAAAACTATATTCTATGAAACTTTTCTACATGCATGTTTCGGCCCAAAAATCATAATATATTATACACTAGTTTATACAAGTTTCCATAAAAAATCAAATTAAATCGGGTACTATTCGAAATGATACGAAACTTCACCTATCATTTATATATTTTACGAGATAAGGTTATGATGGAAGTCCATGCAAAAAATCATCGGAAAATTAGATTCTATGAAACTTTTCAAAATGCTAGTTTCGGTCAAAAATCATAGTATATTATACACTTGTTTCGGTCAAAAAAATCAAATTTAATTGGGAACTATTTGAAATGATACGAGACTTTTCAGATCATTTATATATGTTAAGTGGGAAGGTTATGATGGAAGTCCATGCAAAAAATCATCGGAATATTAGATTCTATGAAACTTTTCAAAATGCAAGTTTCGGTCAAAAATCATAGTATATTATACACTTGTTTCGGTCAAAAAAATCAAATTTAATTGGGAACTATTTGAAATGATACGAGACTTTTCAGATCATTTATATATGTTAAGTGGGAAGGTTATGATGGAAGTCCATGCAAAAAATCATCAGAAAATTAGATTCTATGAAACTTTTTGAAATGCAAAATTCGGTCAAAAATCATAGTATATTATACACTAGTTTCGTTCAAAAAAATCAAATTTAATTGGGGACTATTTGAAATGATACGAGACTTTTAAGATCATTTATATATGTTAAGAGGGAAGGTTATGATGGAAGTTCATGCAAAATTTTCATCTGAAAACTATATTCTATGAAACTTTTCTACATGCATGTTTCGGCCCAAAAATCATAATATATTATACACTAGTTTATACAAGTTTCCATAAAAAATCAAATTAAATCGGGTACTATTCGAAATGATACGAAACTTCACCTATCATTTATATATTTTACGAGATAAGGTTATGATGGAAGTCCATGCAAAAAATCATCGGAAAATTAGATTCTATGAAACTTTTCAAAATGCTAGTTTCGGTCAAAAATCATAGTATATTATACACTTGTTTCGGTCAAAAAAATCAAATTTAATTGGGAACTATTTGAAATGATACGAGACTTTTCAGATCATTTATATATGTTAAGTGGGAAGGTTATGATGGAAGTCCATGCAAAAAATTCATCAGAAAATTAGATTCTATGAAACTTTTTGAAATGCAAAATTCGGTCAAAAATCATAGTATATTATACACTAGTTTCGGTCAAAAAAATCAAATTTAATTGGGGACTATTTGAAATGATATGAGACTTTTAAGATCATTTATATATGTTAAGAGGGAAGGTTATGATGGAAGTTCATGCAAAATTTTCATCTGAAAACTATATTCTATGAAACTTTTCTACATGCATGTTTCGGCCCAAAAATCATAATATATTATACACTAGTTTATACAAGTTTCCATAAAAAATCAAATTAAATCGGGTACTATTCGAAATGATATGAAACTTCACCTATCATTTATATATTTTACGAGATAAGGTTATGATGGAAGTCCATGCAAAAAATCATCGGAAAATTAGATTCTATGTAACTTTTCAAAATGCAAGTTTCGGTCAAAAATCATAGTATATTATACACTTGTTTCGGTCAAAAAAATCAAATTTAATTGGGAACTATTTGAAATGATACGAGACTTTTCAGATCATTTATATATGTTAAGTGGGAAGGTTATGATGGAAGTCCATGCAAAATATCATCGGAATATTAGATTCTATGAAACTTTTCGAAATGCAAGTTTCGGTCAAAAATCATTGTATATTATACACTAGTTTCGGTCAAAAAAATCAAATTGAATTGGGGATTATTTGAAATGATACGAGACTTTTAAGATCATTTATATATGTTAAGAGGGAAGGTTATGATGGAAGTTCATGCAAAAATATCATCTGAAAACTAGATTCTATGAAACTTTTCTAAATGCAAGTTTCGGCCCTAAAATCATAATATATTATACCTTAGTTTATACTAATTTCGGTCAAAAATCAAATTAAATCGGGGACTGTTCGAAATGATACAAAACTTCACATATCATTTATATAGTTTACGAGGGAAGGTTATGATGGAAGTTCATGCAAAAAATCATCAGAAAATTAGATTCTATGAAACTTTTCGAAATGCAAATTTCGGTCAAAAATCATAGTATATTATACACTAGTTTTGGTCAAAAAAATCAAATTTAATTGGGGACTATTTGAAATGATACGTGACTTTTAAGATCATTTATATATGTTAAGAGGGAAGGTTATGATGGAAGTTCATGCAAAATTTTCATCTGAAAACTAGATTCTATGAAACTTTTCTACATGCAAGTTTCGGCCCAAAAATCATAATATATTATACACTAGTTTATACAAGTTTCGGTAAAAAATCAAATTAAATCGGGGACTGTTCGAAATGATACTAAACTTCACATATCATTTATATAGTTTACGAGGGAAGGTTATGATGGAAGTTCATGCAAAAAATCATCAGAAAATTAGATTCTATGAAACTTTTCGAAATGCAAATTTCGGTCAAAAATCATAGTATATTATACACTAGTTTCGGTCAAAAAAATCAAATTGAATTGGGGACTATTTGAAATGATACGAGACTTTTAAGATCATTTATATATGTTAAGAGGGAAGGTTATGATGGAAGTTCATGCAAAATTTTCATCTGAAAACTATATTCTATGAAACTTTTCCACATGCAAGTTTCGGCCCAAAAATCATAATATATTATACACTAGTTTATACAAGTTTCCATAAAAAATCAAATTAAATCGGGTACTATTCGAAATGATACGAAACTTCACCTATCATTTATATATTTTACGAGATAAGGTTATGATGGAAGTCCATGCAAAAAATCATCGGAAAATTAGATTCTATGAAACTTTTTAAAATGCAAGTTTCGGTCAAAAATCATAGTATATTATACACTTGTTTCGGTCAAAAAAATCTAATTTAATTGGGAACTATTTGAAATGATAAGAGACTTTTCAGATCATTTATATATGTTAAGTGGGAAGGTTATGATGGAAGTCCATGAAAAAAAATCATCGGAATATTAGATTCTATGAAACTTTTCGAAATGCAAGTTTCGGTCAAAAATCATAGTATATTATATACTAGTTTCGGTCAAAAAAATCAAATTGAATTGGGGACTATTTGAAATGATACGAGACTTTTAAGTTCGTTTATATATGTTAAGAGGGAAGGTTATGATCGAAGTTCATGCAAAAATCTCATCTGAAAACTAGATTCTATGAAACTTTTCTAAATACAAGTTTCGACCCTCAAATCATAATATATTATACATTAGTTTATACTAGTTTATACTAGTTTCGGTCAAAAATCAAATTAAATCGGGGACTGTTCGAAATGATACGAAACTTCATATATCATTTATATAGTTTATGAGGGAAGGTTATGATGGAAGTTCATGCAAAAAATCATCAGAAAATTAGATTCTATGAAACTTTCAGAAATGCAAATTTCGGTCAAAAATCATAGTATATTATACACTAGTTTCGGTCAAAAAAATCAAATTTAATTGGGGACTATTTGAAATGATACGAGACTTTTAAGATCATTTATATATGTTAAGAGGGAAGGTTATGATGGAAGTTCATGCAAAATTTTCATCTGAAAACTATATTCTATGAAACTTTTCTACATGCATGTTTCGGCCCAAAAATCATAATATATTATACACTAGTTTATACAAGTTTCCATAAAAAATCAAATTAAATCGGTTACTATTCGAAATGATACGAAACTTCACCTATCATTTATATATTTTACGAGATAAGGTTATGATGGAAGTCCATGCAAAAAATCATCGGAAAATTAGATTCTATGTAACTTTTCAAAATGCAAGTTTCGGTCAAAAATCATAGTATATTATACACTTGTTTCGGTCAAAAAAATCAAATTTAATTGGGAACTATTTGAAATGATACGAGACTTTTCAGATCATTTATATATGTTAAGTGGGAAGGTTATGATGGAAGTCCATGCAAAAAATCATCGGAATATTAGATTCTATGAAACTTTTCGAAATGCAAGTTTCGGTCAAAAATCATTGTATATTATACACTAGTTTCGGTCAAAAAAATCAAATTGAATTGGGGATTATTTGAAATGATACGAGACTTTTAAGATCATTTATATATGTTAAGAGGGAAGGTTATGATGGAAGTTCATGCAAAAATATCATCTGAAAACTAGATTCTATGAAACTTTTCTAAATGCGAGTTTCGGCCCTAAAATCATAATATATTATACCTTAGTTTATACTAATTTCGGTCAAAAATCAAATTAAATCGGGGACTGTTCGAAATGATACTAAACTTCACATATCATTTATATAGTTTACGAGGGAAGGTTATGATGGAAGTTCATGCAAAAAATCATCAGAAAATTAGATTCTATGAAACTTTTCGAAATGCAAATTTCGGTCAAAAATCATAGTATATTATACACTAGTTTTGGTCAAAAAAATCAAATTTAATTGGGGACTATTTGAAATGATACGTGACTTTTAAGATCATTTATATATGTTAAGAGGGAAGGTTATGATGGAAGTTCATGCAAAATTTTCATCTGAAAACTAGATTCTATGAAACTTTTCTACATGCAAGTTTCGACCCAAAAATCAAAATATATTATACACTAGTTTATACAAGTTTCGGTAAAAAATCAAATTAAATCGGGTACTATTCGAAATGATACGAAACTTCACCTATCATTTATATATTTTACGAGATAAGGTTATGATGGAATTCCATGCAAAAAATCATCAGAAAATTAGATTCTATGAAACTTTTCGAAATGCAAATTTCGGTCAAAAATCATAGTATATTATACACTAGTTTCGGTCAAAAAAATCAAATTGAATTGGGGACTATTTGAAATGATACAAGACTTTTAAGATCATTTATATATGTTAAGAGGGAAGGTTATGATGGAAGTTCATGCAAAATTTTCATCTGAAAACTATATTCTATGAAACTTTTCCACATGCAAGTTTCGGCCCAAAAATCATAATATATTATACACTAGTTTATACAAGTTTCCATAAAAAATCAAATTAAATCGGGTACTATTCGAAATGATACGAAACTTCACCTATCATTTATATATTTTACGAGATAAGGTTATGATGGAAGTCCATGCAAAAAATCATCGGAAAATTAGATTCTATGAAACTTTTTAAAATGCAAGTTTCGGTCAAAAATCATAGTATATTATACACTTGTTTCGGTCAAAAAAATCTAATTTAATTGGGAACTATTTGAAATGATAAGAGACTTTTCAGATCATTTATATATGTTAAGTGGGAAGGTTATGATGGAAGTCCATGAAAAAAAATCATCGGAATATTAGATTCTATGAAACTTTTCGAAATGCAAGTTTCGGTCAAAAATCATAGTATATTATATACTAGTTTCGGTCAAAAAAATCAAATTGAATTGGGGACTATTTGAAATGATACGAGACTTTTAAGTTCGTTTATATATGTTAAGAGGGAAGGTTATGATCGAAGTTCATGCAAAAATCTCATCTGAAAACTAGATTCTATGAAACTTTTCTAAATACAAGTTTCGACCCTCAAATCATAATATATTATACATTAGTTTATACTAGTTTATACTAGTTTCGGTCAAAAATCAAATTAAATCGGGGACTGTTCGAAATGATACGAAACTTCATATATCATTTATATAGTTTATGAGGGAAGGTTATGATGGAAGTTCATGCAAAAAATCATCAGAAAATTAGATTCTATGAAACTTTCAGAAATGCAAATTTCGGTCAAAAATCATAGTATATTATACACTAGTTTCGGTCAAAAAAATCAAATTTAATTGGGGACTATTTGAAATGATACGAGACTTTTAAGATCATTTATATATGTTAAGAGGGAAGGTTATGATGGAAGTTCATGCAAAATTTTCATCTGAAAACTATATTCTATGAAACTTTTCTACATGCATGTTTCGGCCCAAAAATCATAATATATTATACACTAGTTTATACAAGTTTCCATAAAAAATCAAATTAAATCGGTTACTATTCGAAATGATACGAAACTTCACCTATCATTTATATATTTTACGAGATAAGGTTATGATGGAAGTCCATGCAAAAAATCATCGGAAAATTAGATTCTATGTAACTTTTCAAAATGCAAGTTTCGGTCAAAAATCATAGTATATTATACACTTGTTTCGGTCAAAAAAATCAAATTTAATTGGGAACTATTTGAAATGATACGAGACTTTTCAGATCATTTATATATGTTAAGTGGGAAGGTTATGATGGAAGTCCATGCAAAAAATCATCGGAATATTAGATTCTATGAAACTTTTCGAAATGCAAGTTTCGGTCAAAAATCATTGTATATTATACACTAGTTTCGGTCAAAAAAATCAAATTGAATTGGGGATTATTTGAAATGATACGAGACTTTTAAGATCATTTATATATGTTAAGAGGGAAGGTTATGATGGAAGTTCATGCAAAAATATCATCTGAAAACTAGATTCTATGAAACTTTTCTAAATGCGAGTTTCGGCCCTAAAATCATAATATATTATACCTTAGTTTATACTAATTTCGGTCAAAAATCAAATTAAATCGGGGACTGTTCGAAATGATACTAAACTTCACATATCATTTATATAGTTTACGAGGGAAGGTTATGATGGAAGTTCATGCAAAAAATCATCAGAAAATTAGATTCTATGAAACTTTTCGAAATGCAAATTTCGGTCAAAAATCATAGTATATTATACACTAGTTTTGGTCAAAAAAATCAAATTTAATTGGGGACTATTTGAAATGATACGTGACTTTTAAGATCATTTATATATGTTAAGAGGGAAGGTTATGATGGAAGTTCATGCAAAATTTTCATCTGAAAACTAGATTCTATGAAACTTTTCTACATGCAAGTTTCGACCCAAAAATCAAAATATATTATACACTAGTTTATACAAGTTTCGGTAAAAAATCAAATTAAATCGGGTACTATTCGAAATGATACGAAACTTCACCTATCATTTATATATTTTACGAGATAAGGTTATGATGGAATTCCATGCAAAAAATCATCAGAAAATTAGATTCTATGAAACTTTTCGAAATGCAAATTTCGGTCAAAAATCATAGTATATTATACACTAGTTTCGGTCAAAAAAATCAAATTGAATTGGGGACTATTTGAAATGATACAAGACTTTTAAGATCATTTATATATGTTAAGAGGGAAGGTTATGATGGAAGTTCATGCAAAATTTTCATCTGAAAACTATATTCTATGAAACTTTTCCACATGCAAGTTTCGGCCCAAAAATCATAATATATTATACACTAGTTTATACAAGTTTCCATAAAAAATCAAATTAAATCGGGTACTATTCGAAATGATACGAAACTTCACCTATCATTTATATATTTTACGAGATAAGGTTATGATGGAAGTCCATGCAAAAAATCATCGGAAAATTAGATTCTATGAAACTTTTTAAAATGCAAGTTTCGGTCAAAAATCATAGTATATTATACACTTGTTTCGGTCAAAAAAATCAAATTTAATTGGGAACTATTTGAAATGATAAGAGACTTTTCAGATCATTTATATATGTTAAGTGGGAAGGTTATGATGGAAGTCCATGAAAAAAAATCATCGGAATATTAGATTCTATGAAACTTTTCGAAATGCAAGTTTCGGTCAAAAATCATAGTATATTATATACTAGTTTCGGTCAAAAAAATCAAATTGAATTGGGGACTATTTGAAATGATACGAGACTTTTAAGTTCGTTTATATATGTTAAGAGGGAAGGTTATGATGGAAGTTCATGCAAAAATCTCATCTGAAAACTAGATTCTATGAAACTTTTCTAAATGCAAGTATCGACCCTCAAATCATAATATATTATACATTAGTTTATACTAGTTTATACTAGTTTCGGTCAAAAATCAAATTAAATCGGGGACTGTTCGAAATGATAGGAAACTTCATATATCATTTATATAGTTTACGAGGGAAGGTTATGATGGAAGTTCATGAAAAAAATCATCAGAAAATTAGATTCTATGAAACTTTCAGAAATGCAAATTTCGGTAAAAAATCATAGTATATTATCCACTAGTTTCGGTCAAAAAAATCAAATTTAATTGGGGACTATTTGAAATGATACGAGACTTTTAAGATCATTTATATATGTTAAGAGGGAAGGTTATGATGGAAGTTCATGCAAAATTTTCATCTGAAAACTATATTCTATGAAACTTTTCTACATGCATGTTTCGGCCCAAAAATCATAATATATTATACACTAGTTTATACAAGTTTCCATAAAAAATCAAATTAAATCGGTTACTATTCGAAATGATACGAAACTTCACCTATCATTTATATATTTTACGAGATAAGGTTATGATGGAAGTCCATGCAAAAAATCATCGGAAAATTAGATTCTATGTAACTTTTCAAAATGCAAGTTTCGGTCAAAAATCATAGTATATTATACACTTGTTTCGGTCAAAAAAATCAAATTTAATTGGGAACTATTTGAAATGATACGAGACTTTTCAGATCATTTATATATGTTAAGTGGGAAGGTTATGATGGAAGTCCATGCAAAAAATCATCGGAATATTAGATTCTATGAAACTTTTCGAAATGCAAGTTTCGGTCAAAAATCATTGTATATTATACACTAGTTTCGGTCAAAAAAATCAAATTGAATTGGGGATTATTTGAAATGATACGAGACTTTTAAGATCATTTATATATGTTAAGAGGGAAGGTTATGATGGAAGTTCATGCAAAAATATCATCTGAAAACTAGATTCTATGAAACTTTTCTAAATGCGAGTTTCGGCCCTAAAATCATAATATATTATACCTTAGTTTATACTAATTTCGGTCAAAAATCAAATTAAATCGGGGACTGTTCGAAATGATACTAAACTTCACATATCATTTATATAGTTTACGAGGGAAGGTTATGATGGAAGTTCATGCAAAAAATCATCAGAAAATTAGATTCTATGAAACTTTTCGAAATGCAAATTTCGGTCAAAAATCATAGTATATTATACACTAGTTTTGGTCAAAAAATCAAATTTAATTGGGGACTATTTGAAATGATACGTGACTTTTAAGATCATTTATATATGTTAAGAGGGAAGGTTATGATGGAAGTTCATGCAAAATTTTCATCTGAAAACTAGATTCTATGAAACTTTTCTACATGCAAGTTTCGACCCAAAAATCAAAATATATTATACACTAGTTTATACAAGTTTCGGTAAAAAATCAAATTAAATCGGGTACTATTCGAAATGATACGAAACTTCACCTATCATTTATATATTTTACGAGATAAGGTTATGATGGAATTCCATGCAAAAAATCATCAGAAAATTAGATTCTATGAAACTTTTCGAAATGCAAATTTCGGTCAAAAATCATAGTATATTATACACTAGTTTCGGTCAAAAAAATCAAATTGAATTGGGGACTATTTGAAATGATACAAGACTTTTAAGATCATTTATATATGTTAAGAGGGAAGGTTATGATGGAAGTTCATGCAAAATTTTCATCTGAAAACTATATTCTATGAAACTTTTCCACATGCAAGTTTCGGCCCAAAAATCATAATATATTATACACTAGTTTATACAAGTTTCCATAAAAAATCAAATTAAATCGGGTACTATTCGAAATGATACGAAACTTCACCTATCATTTATATATTTTACGAGATAAGGTTATGATGGAAGTCCATGCAAAAAATCATCGGAAAATTAGATTCTATGAAACTTTTTAAAATGCAAGTTTCGGTCAAAAATCATAGTATATTATACACTTGTTTCGGTCAAAAAAATCAAATTTAATTGGGAACTATTTGAAATGATAAGAGACTTTTCAGATCATTTATATATGTTAAGTGGGAAGGTTATGATGGAAGTCCATGAAAAAAAATCATCGGAATATTAGATTCTATGAAACTTTTCGAAATGCAAGTTTCGGTCAAAAATCATAGTATATTATATACTAGTTTCGGTCAAAAAAATCAAATTGAATTGGGGACTATTTGAAATGATACGAGACTTTTAAGTTCGTTTATATATGTTAAGAGGGAAGGTTATGATGGAAGTTCATGCAAAAATCTCATCTGAAAACTAGATTCTATGAAACTTTTCTAAATGCAAGTATCGACCCTCAAATCATAATATATTATACATTAGTTTATACTAGTTTATACTAGTTTCGGTCAAAAATCAAATTAAATCGGGGACTGTTCGAAATGATAGGAAACTTCATATATCATTTATATAGTTTACGAGGGAAGGTTATGATGGAAGTTCATGAAAAAAATCATCAGAAAATTAGATTCTATGAAACTTTCAGAAATGCAAATTTCGGTAAAAAATCATAGTATATTATCCACTAGTTTCGGTCAAAAAAATCAAATTTAATTGGGGACTATTTGAAATGATACGAGACTTTTAAGATCATTTATATATGTTAAGAGGGAAGGTTATGATGGAAGTTCATGCAAAATTTTCATCTGAAAACTATATTCTATGAAACTTTTCTACATGCATGTTTCGGCCCAAAAATCATAATATATTATACACTAGTTTATACAAGTTTCCATAAAAAATCAAATTAAATCGGTTACTATTCGAAATGATACGAAACTTCACCTATCATTTATATATTTTACGAGATAAGGTTATGATGGAAGTCCATGCAAAAAATCATCGGAAAATTAGATTCTATGTAACTTTTCAAAATGCAAGTTTCGGTCAAAAATCATAGTATATTATACACTTGTTTCGGTCAAAAAAATCAAATTTAATTGGGAACTATTTGAAATGATACGAGACTTTTCAGATCATTTATATATGTTAAGTGGGAAGGTTATGATGGAAGTCCATGCAAAAAATCATCGGAATATTAGATTCTATGAAACTTTTCGAAATGCAAGTTTCGGTCAAAAATCATTGTATATTATACACTAGTTTCGGTCAAAAAAATCAAATTGAATTGGGGATTATTTGAAATGATACGAGACTTTTAAGATCATTTATATATGTTAAGAGGGAAGGTTATGATGGAAGTTCATGCAAAAATATCATCTGGAAACTAGATTCTATGAAACTTTTCTAAATGCGAGTTTCGGCCCTAAAATCATAATATATTATACCTTAGTTTATACTAATTTCGGTCAAAAATCAAATTAAATCGGGGACTGTTCGAAATGATACTAAACTTCACATATCATTTATATAGTTTACGAGGGAAGGTTATGATGGAAGTTCATGCAAAAAATCATCAGAAAATTAGATTCTATGAAACTTTTCGAAATGCAAATTTCGGTCAAAAATCATAGTATATTATACACTAGTTTTGGTCAAAAAAATCAAATTTAATTGGGGACTATTTGAAATGATACGTGACTTTTAAGATCATTTATATATGTTAAGAGGGAAGGTTATGATGGAAGTTCATGCAAAATTTTCATCTGAAAACTAGATTCTATGAAACTTTTCTACATGCAAGTTTCGGCCCAAAAATCAAAATATATTATACACTAGTTTATACAAGTTTCGGTAAAAAATCAAATTAAATCGGGTACAATTCGAAATGATACGAAACTTCACCTATCATTTATATATTTTACGAGATAAGGTTATGATGGAATTCCATGCAAAAAATCATCAGAAAATTAGATTCTATGAAACTTTTCGAAATGCAAATTTCGGTCAAATATCATAGTATATTATACACTAGTTTCGGTCAAAAAAATCAAATTGAATTGGGGACTATTTGAAATGATACGAGACTTTTAAGATCATTTATATATGTTAAGAGGGAAGGTTATGATGAAAGTTCATGCAAAATTTTCATCTGAAAACTATATTCTATGAAACTTTTCCACATGCAAGTTTCGGCCCAAAAATCATAATATATTATACACTAGTTTATACAAGTTTCCATAAAAAATCAAATTAAATCGGGTACTATTCGAAATGATACGAAACTTCACCTATCATTTATATATTTTACGAGATAAGGTTATGATGGAAGTCCATGGAAAAAATCATCGGAAAATTAATTTCTATAAAACTTTTTAAAATGCAAGTTTCGGTCAAAAATCATAGTATATTATACACTTGTTTCGGTCAAAAAAATCTAATTTAATTGGGAACTATTTGAAATGATAAGAGACTTTTCAGATCATTTATATATGTTAAGTGGGAAGGTTATGATGGAAGTCCATGAAAAAAAATCATCGGAATATTAGATTCTATGAAACTTTTCGAAATGCAAGTTTCGGTCAAAAATCATAGTATATTATATACTAGTTTCGGTCAAAAAAATCAAATTGAATTGGGGACTATTTGAAATGATACGAGACTTTTAAGTTCGTTTATATATGTTAAGAGGGAAGGTTATGATGGAAGTTCATGCAAAAATCTCATCTGAAAACTAGATTCTATGAAACTTTTCTAAATGCAAGTTTCGACCCTCAAATCATAATATATTATACATTAGTTTATACTAGTTTATACTAGTTTCGGTCAAAAATCAAATTAAATCGGGGACTGTTCGAAATGATACGAAACTTCACATATCATTTATATAGTTTACGAGGGAAGGTTATGATGGAAGTTCATGCAAAAAATCATCAGAAAATTAGATTCTATGAAACTTTTCGAAATGCAAATTTCGGTCAAAAATCATAGTATATTATACACTAGTTTTGGTCAAAAAAATCAAATTTAATTGGGGACTATTTGAAATGATACGAGACTTTTAAGATCATTTATATATGTTAAGAGGGAAGGTTATGATGGAAGTTCATGCAAAATTTTCATCTGAAAATTAGATTCTATGAAACTTTTCTACATGCAAGTTTCGGCCCAAAAATCATAGTATATTATACACTAGTTCATACAAGTTTCGGTAAAAAATCAAATTAAATCGGGTACTATTCGAAATGATACGAAACTTCACCTATCATTTATATATTTTACGAGATAAGGTTATGATGGAAGTCCATGCAAAAACTCATCGGAATATTAGATTCTATGAAACTTTTTAAAATGCAAGTTTCGGTCAAAAATCATAGTATATTATACACTTGTTTCGGTCAAAAAAATCAAATTTAATTGGGAACTATTTGAAATGATACGAGACTTTTAAGATCATTTATATATGTTAAGAGGGAAGGTTATGATGGAAGTTCATGCAAAAATATCATCTGAAAACTAGATTCTATGAAACTTTTCTAAATGCAAGTTTCGGACCTAAAATCATAATATATTATACCTTAGTTTATACTAATTTCGGTAAAAAATCAAATTAAATCGGGTACTATTCGAAATGATACGAAACTTCACCTATCATTTATATATTTTACGAGATAAGGTTATGATGGAATTCCATGCAAAAAATCATCAGAAAATTAGATTCTATGAAACTTTTCGAAATGCAAATTTCGGTCTAAAATCATAGTATATTATACACTAGTTTCGGTCAAAAAAATCTAATTTAATTGGGAACTATTTGAAATGATAAGAGACTTTTCAGATCATTTATATATGTTAAGTGGGAAGGTTATGATGGAAGTCCATGAAAAAAAATCATCGGAATATTAGATTCTATGAAACTTTTCGAAATGCAAGTTTCGGTCAAAAATCATAGTATATTATATACTAGTTTCGGTCAAAAAAATCAAATTGAATTGGGGACTATTTGAAATGATACGAGACTTTTAAGTTCGTTTATATATGTTAAGAGGGAAGGTTATGATGGAAGTTCATGCAAAAATCTCATCTGAAAACTAGATTCTATGAAACTTTTCTAAATGCAAGTTTCGACCCTCAAATCATAATATATTATACATTAGTTTATACTAGTTTCGGTCAAAAATCAAATTAAATCGGGGACTGTTCGAAATGATACTAAACTTCACATATCATTTATATAGTTTACGAGGGAAGGTTATGATGGAAGTTCATGCAAAAAATCATCAGAAAATTAGATTCTATGAAACTTTTCGAAATGCAAATTTCGGTCAAAAATCATAGTATATTATACACTAGTTTTGGTCAAAAAAATTAAATTTAATTGGGGACTATTTGAAATGATACGTGACTTTTAAGATCATTTATATATGTTAAGAGGGAAGGTTATGATGGAAGTTCATGCAAAATTTTCATCTGAAAACTAGATTCTATGAAACTTTTCTACATGCAAGTTTCGGCCCAAAAATCATAATATATTATACACTAGTTTATACAAGTTTCGGTAAAAAATCAAATTAAATCGGGTACTATTCGAAATGATACGAAACTTCACCTATCATTTATATATTTTACGAGATAAGGTTATGATGGAATTCCATGCAAAAAATCATCAGAAAATTAGATTCTATGAAACTTTTCGAAATGCAAATTTCGGTCAAAAATCATAGTATATTATACACTAGTTTCGGTCAAAAAAATCAAATTGAATTGGGGACTATTTGAAATGATACGAGACTTTTAAGATCATTTATATATGTTAAGAGGGAAGGTTATGATGGAAGTTCATGCAAAATTTTCATCTGAAAACTATATTCTATGAAACTTTTCTACATGCAAGTTTCGGCCCAAAAATCATAATATATTATACACTAGTTTATACAAGTTTCCTTAAAAAATCAAATTAAATCGGGTACTATTCGAAATGATACGAAACTTCACCTATCATTTATATATTTTACGAGATAAGGTTATGATGGAAGTCCATGCAAAAAATCATCGGAAAATTAGATTCTATGAAACTTTTTAAAATGCAAGTTTCGGTCAAAAATCATAGTATATTATACACTTGTTTCGGTCAAAAAAATCAAATTTAATTGGGAACTATTTGAAATGATAAGAGACTTTTCAGATCATTTATATATGTTAAGTGGGAAGGTTATGATGGAAGTCCATGAAAAAAAATCATCGGAATATTAGATTCTATGAAACTTTTCGAAATGCAAGTTTCGGTCAAAAATCATAGTATATTATATACTAGTTTCGGTCAAAAAAATCAAATTGAATTGGGGACTATTTGAAATGATACGAGACTTTTAAGTTCGTTTATATATGTTAAGAGGGAAGGTTATGATGGAAGTTCATGCAAAAATCTCATCTGAAAACTAGATTCTATGAAACTTTTCTAAATGCAAGTTTCGACCCTCAAATCATAATATATTATACATTAGTTTATACTAGTTTATACTAGTTTCGGTCAAAAATCAAATTAAATCGGGGACTGTTCGAAATGATACGAAACTTCACATATCATTTATATAGTTTACGAGGGAAGGTTATGATGGAAGTTCATGCAAAAAATCATCAGAAAATTAGATTCTATGAAACTTTTCGAAATGCAAATTTCGGTCAAAAATCATAGTATATTATACACTAGTTTTGGTCAAAAAAATCAAATTTAATTGGGGACTATTTGAAATGATACGAGACTTTTAAGATCATTTATATATGTTAAGAGGGAAGGTTATGATGGAAGTTCATGCAAAATTTTCATCTGAAAATTAGATTCTATGAAACTTTTCTACATGCAAGTTTCGGCCCAAAAATCATAGTATATTATACACTAGTTCATACAAGTTTCGGTAAAAAATCAAATTAAATCGGGTACTATTCGAAATGATACGAAACTTCACCTATCATTTATATATTTTACGAGATAAGGTTATGATGGAAGTCCATGCAAAAACTCATCGGAATATTAGATTCTATGAAACTTTTTAAAATGCAAGTTTCGGTCAAAAATCATAGTATATTATACACTTGTTTCGGTCAAAAAAATCAAATTTAATTGGGAACTATTTGAAATGATACGAGACTTTTCAGATCATTTATATATGTTAAGTGGGAAGGTTATGATGGAAGTCCATGCAAAAAATCATCGGAATATTAGATTCTATGAAACTTTTCGAAATGCAAGTTTCGTTAAAAATCATAGTATATTATACACTAGTTTCGGTCAAAAAAAATCAAATTGAATTGGGGACTATTTGAAATGATACGAGACTTTTAAGATCATTTATATATGTTAAGAGGGAAGGTTATGATGGAAGTTCATGCAAAAATATCATCTGAAAACTAGATTCTATGAAACTTTTCTAAATGCAAGTTTCGGACCTAAAATCATAATATATTATACCTTAGTTTATACTAATTTCGGTAAAAAATCAAATTAAATCGGGTACTATTCGAAATGATACGAAACTTCACCTATCATTTATATATTTTACGAGATAAGGTTATGATGGAATTCCATGCAAAAAATCATCAGAAAATTAGATTCTATGAAACTTTTCGAAATGCAAATTTCGGTCAAAAATCATAGTATATTATACACTAGTTTCGGTCAAAAAAATCTAATTTAATTGGGAACTATTTGAAATGATAAGAGACTTTTCAGATCATTTATATATGTTAAGTGGGAAGGTTATGATGGAAGTCCATGAAAAAAAATCATCGGAATATTAGATTCTATGAAACTTTTCGAAATGCAAGTTTCGGTCAAAAATCATAGTATATTATATACTAGTTTCGGTCAAAAAAATCAAATTGAATTGGGGACTATTTGAAATGATACGAGACTTTTAAGTTCGTTTATATATGTTAAGAGGGAAGGTTATGATGGAAGTTCATGCAAAAATCTCATCTGAAAACTAGATTCTATGAAACTTTTCTAAATGCAAGTTTCGACCCTCAAATCATAATATATTATACATTAGTTTATACTAGTTTCGGTCAAAAATCAAATTAAATCGGGGACTGTTCGAAATGATACTAAACTTCACATATCATTTATATAGTTTACGAGGGAAGGTTATGATGGAAGTTCATGCAAAAAATCATCAGAAAATTAGATTCTATGAAACTTTTCGAAATGCAAATTTCGGTCAAAAATCATAGTATATTATACACTAGTTTTGGTCAAAAAATTTAAATTTAATTGGGGACTATTTGAAATGATACGTGACTTTTAAGATCATTTATATATGTTAAGAGGGAAGGTTATGATGGAAGTTCATGCAAAATTTTCATCTGAAAACTATATTCTATGAAACTTTTCTACATGCAAGTTTCGGCCCAAAAATCATAATATATTATACACTAGTTTATACAAGTTTCCATAAAAAATCAAATTAAATCGGGTACTATTCGAAATGATACGAAACTTCACCTATCATTTATATATTTTACGAGATAAGGTTATGATGGAAGTCCATGCAAAAAATCATCGGAAAATTAGATTCTATGAAACTTTTTAAAATGCAAGTTTCGGTCAAAAATCATAGTATATTATACACTTGTTTCGGTCAAAAAAATCTAATTTAATTGGGAACTATTTGAAATGATAAGAGACTTTTCAGATCATTTATATATGTTAAGTGGGAAGGTTATGATGGAAGTCCATGAAAAAAAATCATCGGAATATTAGATTCTATGAAACTTTTCGAAATGCAAGATTCGGTCAAAAATCATAGTATAATATATACTAGTTTCGGTCAAAAAAATCAAATTGAATTGGGGACTATTTGAAATGATACGAGACTTTTAAGTTCGTTTATATATGTTAAGAGGGAAGGTTATGATGGAAGTTCGTGCAAAAATCTCATCTGAAATATAGATTCTATGAAACTTTTCTAAATGCAAGTTTCGACCCTCAAATCATAATATATTATACATTAGTTTATACTAGTTTCGGTCAAAAATCAAATTAAATCGGGGACTGTTCGAAATGATACGAAACTTCACATATCATTTATATAGTTTACGAGGGAAGGTTATGATGGAAGTTCATGCAAAAAATCATCAGAAAATTAGATTCTATGAAACTTTTCGAAATGCAAATTTCGGTCAAAAATCATAGTATATTATACACTAGTTTTGGTCAAAAAAATCAAATTTAATTGGGGACTATTTGAAATGATACGAGACTTTTCAGATCATTTATATATGTTAAGAGGGAAGGTTATGATGGAAGTTCATGCAAAATTTTCATCTGAAAATTAGATTCTATGAAACTTTTCTACATGCAAGTTTCGGCCCAAAAATCATAGTATATTATACAGTAGTTCATACAAGTTTCGGTAAAAAATCAAATTAAATCGGGTACTATTCGAAATGATACGAAACTTCACCTATCATTTATATATTTTACGAGATAAGGTTATGATGGAAGTCCATGCAAAAACTCATCGGAATATTAGATTCTATGAAACTTTTTAAAATGCAAGTTTCGGTCAAAAATCATAGTATATTATACACTTGTTTCGGTCAAAAAAATCAAATTTAATTGGGAACTATTTGAAATGATACGAGACTTTTCAGATCATTTATATATGTTAAGTGGGAAGGTTATGATGGAAGTCCATGCAAAAAATCATCGGAATATTAGATTCTATGAAACTTTTCGAAATGCAAGTTTCGTTAAAAATCATAGTATATTATACACTAGTTTCGGTCAAAAAATTCAAATTGAATTGGGGACTATTTGAAATGATACGAGACTTTTAAGATCATTTATATATGTTAAGAGGGAAGGTTATGATGGAAGTTCATGCAAAAATATCATCTGAAAACTAGATTCTATGAAACTTTTCTAAATGCAAGTTTCGGACCTAAAATCATAATATATTATACCTTAGTTTATACTAATTTCGGTCAAAAATCAAATTAAATCGGGGACTGTTCGAAATGATAAGAAACTTCACATATCATTTATATAGTTTACGAGGGAAGGTTATGATGGAAGTTCATGCAAAAAATCACCAGAAAATTAGATTCTATGAAACTTTTCGAAATGCAAATTTCGGTCAAAAATCATAGTATATTATACACTAGTTTCGGTCAAAAAAATCAAATCGAATTGGGGACTATTTGAAATGATACGAGACTTTTAAGATCATTTATATATGTTAAGAGGGAAGGTTATGATGGAAGTTCATGCAAAATTTTCATCTGAAAACTATATTCTATGTAACTTTTCTACATGCATGTTTCGGCCCAAAAATCATAATATATTATTCACTAGTTTATACAAGTTTCCATAAAAAATCAAATTAAATCGGGTACTATTCGAAATGATACGAAACTTCACCTATCATTTATATATTTTACGAGATAAGGTTATGATGGAAGTCCATGCAAAAAATCATCGGAAAATTAGATTCTATGAAACTTTTCAAAATGCAAGTTTCGGTCAAAAATCATAGTATATTATACACTTGTTTCGGTCAAAAAAATCAAATTTAATTGTGAACTATTTGAAATGATACGAGACTTTTCAGATCATTTATATATGTTAAGTGGGAAGGTTATGATGGAAGTCCATGCAAAAAATCATCGGAATATTAGATTCTATGAAACATTTCGAAATGAAGGTTTCGGTCAAAAATCATTGTATATTATACACTAGTTTCGGTCAAAAAAATCAAATTGAATTGGGGATTATTTGAAATGATACGAGACTTTTAAGTTCGTTTATATATGTTAAGAGGGAAGGTTATGATTGAAGTTCATGCAAAAATATCATCTGAAAACTAGATTCTATGAAACTTTTCTAAATGCAAGTTTTGGCCCTAAAATCATAATATATTATACCTTAGTTTATACTAATTTCGGTCAAAAATCAAATTAAATCGGGGACTGTTCGAAATGATACGAAACTTCACATATCATTTATATAGTTTACGAGGGAAGGTTATGATGGAAGTTCATGCAAAAAATCATCAGAAAATTAGATTCTATGAAACTTTTCGAAATGCAAATTTCGGTCAAAAATCATAGTATATTATACACTAGTTTTGGTCAAAAAAATGAAAATTAATTGGGGACTATTTGAAATGATACGAGACTTTTAAGATCATTTATATATGTTAAGAGGGAAGGTTATGATGGAAGTTCATGCAAAATTTTCATCTGAAAACTAGATTCTATGAAACTTTTCTACATGCAAGTTTCGGCCCAAAAATCATAGTATATTATACACTAGTTCATACAAGTTTCGGTAAAAAATCAAATTAAATCGGGTACTATTCGAAATGATACGAAACTTCACCTATCATTTATATATTTTAGGAGATAAGGTTATGATGGAAGTCCATGCAAAAAATCATCGGAAAATTAGATTCTATGAAACTTTTTAAAATGCAAGTTTCGGTCAAAAATCATAGTATATTATACACTTGTTTCGGTCAAAAAAATCAAATTTAATTGGGAACTATTTGAAATGATACAAGACTTTTCAGATCATTTATATATGTTAAGTGGGAAGGTTATGATGGAAGTCCATGCAAAAATTCATCAGAATATTAGATTCTATGAAACTTTTCGAAATGCAAGTTTCGTTAAAAATCATAGTATATTATACACTAGTTTCGGTCAAAAAAATCAAATTGAATTGGGGACTATTTGAAATGATACGAGACTTTTAAGATCATTTATATATGTTAAGAGGGAAGGTTATGATGGAAGTTCATGCAAAAATATCATCTGAAAACTAGATTCTATGAAACTTTTCTAAATGCAAGTTTCGGCCCTAAAATCATAATATATTATTCCTTAGTTTATACTAATTTCGGTCAAAAATCAAATTAAATCGGGGACTGTTTGAAATGATACGAAACTTCACATATCATTTATATAGTTTACGAGGGAAGGTTATGATGGAAGTTCATGCAAAAAATCATCAGAAAATTAGATTCTATGAAACTTTTCGAAATGCAAATTTCGGTCAAAAATCATAGTATATTATACACTAGTTTTGGTCAAAAAAATCAAATTTAATTGGGGACTATTTGAAATGATACGAGACTTTTAAGATCATTTATATATGTTAAGAGGGAAGGTTATGATGGAAGTTCATGCAAAATTTTCATCTGAAAACTATATTCTATGAAACTTTTCTACATGCATGTTTCGGCCCAAAAATCATAATATATTATTCACTAGTTCATACAAGTTTCCATAAAAAATCAAATTAAATCGGGTACTATTCGAAATGATACGAAACTTCACCTATCATTTATATATTTTACGAGATAAGGTTATGATGGAAGTCCATGCAAAAAATCATCGGAAAATTAGATTCTATGAAACTTTTCAAAATGCAAGTTTCGGTCAAAAATCATAGTATATTATACACTTGTTTCGGTCAAAAAAATCAAATTTAATTGGGAACTATTTGAAATGATACGAGACTTTTCAGATCATTTATATATGTTAAGAGGGAAGGTTATGATGGAAGTCCATGCAAAAAATCATCGGAATATTAGATTCTATGAAACTTTTCGAAATGAAGGTTTCGGTCAAAAATCATTGTATATTATACACTAGTTTCGGTCAAAAAAATCAAATTGAATTGGGGATTATTTGAAATGATACGAGACTTTTAAGATCATTTATATATGTTAAGAGGGAAGGTTATGATGGAAGTTCATGCAAAAATATCATCTGAAAACTAGATTCTATGAAACTTTTCTAAATGCAAGTTTCGGCCCTAAAATCATTATATATTATACCTTAGTTTATACTAATTTCGGTCAAAAATCAAATTAAATCGGGGACTGTTCGAAATGATACGAAACTTCACATATCATTTATATAGTTTACGAGGGAAGGTTATGATGGAAGTTCATGCAAAAAATCATCAGAAAATTAGATTCTATGAAACTTTTCGAAATGCAAATTTCGGTCAAAAATCATAGTATATTATACACTAGTTTTGGTCAAAAAAATCAAATTTAATTGGGGACTATTTGAAATGATATGAGACTTTTAAGATCATTTATATATGTTAAGAGGGAAGGTTATGATGGAAGTTCATGCAAAAATATCATCTGAAAACTAGATTCTATGAAACTTTTCTAAATGCAAGTTTCGGCCCTAAAATCATTATATATTATACCTTAGTTTATACTAATTTCGGTCAAAAATCAAATTAAATCGGGGACTGTTCGAAATGATACGAAACTTCACATATCATTTATATAGTTTACGAGGGAAGGTTATGATGGAAGTTCATGCAAAAAATCATCAGAAAATTAGATTCTATGAAACTTTTCGAAATGCAAATTTCGGTCAAAAATCATAGTATATTATACACTAGTTTTGGTCAAAAAAATCAAATTTAATTGGGGACTATTTGAAATGATACGAGACTTTTAAGATCATTTATATATGTTAAGAGGGAAGGTTATGATGGAAGTTCATGCAAAATTTTCATCTGAAAACTAGATTCTATGAAACTTTTCTACATGCATGTTTCGGCCCAAAAATCATAATATATTATTCACTAGTTCATACAAGTTTCCATAAAAAATCAAATTAAATCGGGTACTATTCGAAATGATACGAAACTTCACCTATCATTTATATATTTTACGAGATAAGGTTATGATGGAAGTCCATGCAAAAAATCATCGGAAAATTAGATTCTATGAAACTTTTCAAAATGCAAGTTTCGGTCAAAAATCATAGTATATTATACACTTGTTTCGGTCAAAAAAATCAAATTTAATTGGGAACTATTTGAAATGATACGAGACTTTTCAGATCATTTATATATGTTAAGTGGGAAGGTTATGATGGAAGTCCATGCAAAAAATCATCGGAATATTAGATTCTATGAAACTTTTCGAAATGAAGGTTTCGGTCAAAAATCATTGTATATTATACACTAGTTTCGGTCAAAAAAATCAAATTGAATTGGGGATTATTTGAAATGATACGAGACTTTTAAGATCATTTATATATGTTAAGAGGGAAGGTTATGATGGAAGTTCATGCAAAAATATCATCTGAAAACTAGATTCTATGAAACTTTTCTAAATGCAAGTTTCGGCCCTAAAATCATAATATATTATACCTTAGTTTATACTAATTTCGGTCAAAAATCAAATTAAATCGGGGACTGTTTGAAATGATGCGAAACTTCACATATCATTTATATAGTTTACGAGGGAAGGTTATGATGGAAGTTCATGCCAAAAATCATCAGAAAATTAGATACTATGAAACTTTTCGAAATGCAAATTTCGGTCAAAAATCATAGTATATTATACACTAGTTTTGGTCAAAAAAATCAAATTTAATTGGGGACTATTTGAAATGATACGAGACTTTTAAGATCATTTATATATGTTAAGAGGGAAGGTTATGATGGAAGTTCATGCAAAATTTTCATCTGAAAACTATATTCTATGAAACTTTTCTACATGCATGTTTCGGCCCAAAAATCATAATATATTATTCACTAGTTCATACAAGTTTCCATAAAAAATCAAATTAAATCGGGTACTATTCGAAATGATACGAAACTTCACCTATCATTTATATATTTTACGAGATAAGGTTATGATGGAAGTCCATGCAAAAAATCATCGGAAAATTAGATTCTATGAAACTTTTCAAAATGCAAGTTTCGGTCAAAAATCATAGTATATTATACACTTGTTTCGGTCAAAAAAATCAAATTTAATTGGGAACTATTTGAAATGATACGAGACTTTTCAGATCATTTATATATGTTAAGAGGGAAGGTTATGATGGAAGTCCATGCAAAAAATCATCGGAATATTAGATTCTATGAAACTTTTCGAAATGAAGGTTTCGGTCAAAAATCATTGTATATTATACACTAGTTTCGGTCAAAAAAATCAAATTGAATTGGGGATTATTTGAAATGATACGAGACTTTTAAGATCATTTATATATGTTAAGAGGGAAGGTTATGATGGAAGTTCATGCAAAAATATCATCTGAAAACTAGATTCTATGAAACTTTTCTAAATGCAAGTTTCGGCCCTAAAATCATTATATATTATACCTTAGTTTATACTAATTTCGGTCAAAAATCAAATTAAATCGGGGACTGTTCGAAATGATACGAAACTTCACATATCATTTATATAGTTTACGAGGGAAGGTTATGATGGAAGTTCATGCAAAAAATCATTAGAAAATTAGATTCTATGAAACTTTTCGAAATGCAAATTTCGGTCAAAAATCATAGTATATTATACACTAGTTTTGGTCAAAAAAATCAAATTTAATTGGGGACTATTTGAAATGATATGAGACTTTTAAGATCATTTATATATGTTAAGAGGGAAGGTTATGATGGAAGTTCATGCAAAAATATCATCTGAAAACTAGATTCTATGAAACTTTTCTAAATGCAAGTTTCGGCCCTAAAATCAGTATATATTATACCTTAGTTTATACTAATTTCGGTCAAAAATCAAATTAAATCGGGGACTGTTCGAAATGATACGAAACTTCACATATCATTTATATAGTTTACGAGGGAAGGTTATGATGGAAGTTCATGCAAAAAATCATCAGAAAATTAGATTCTATGAAACTTTTCGAAATGCAAATTTCGGTCAAAAATCATAGTATATTATACACTAGTTTTGGTCAAAAAAATCAAATTTAATTGGGGACTATTTGAAATGATACGAGACTTTTAAGATCATTTATATATGTTAAGAGGGAAGGTTATGATGGAAGTTCATGCAAAATTTTCATCTGAAAACTAGATTCTATGAAACTTTTCTACATGCAAGTTTCGGCCCAAAAATCATAGTATATTATACACTAGTTCATACAAGTTTCGGTAAAAAATCAAATTAAATCGGGTACTATTCGAAATGATACGAAACTTCACCTATCATTTATATATTTTACGAGATAAGGTTATGATGGAAGTCCATGCAAAAAATCATCGGAAAATTAGATTCTATGAAACTTTTCAAAATGCAAGTTTCGGTCAAAAATCATAGTATATTATACACTTGTTTCGGTCAAAAAAATCAAATTTAATTGGGAACTATTTGAAATGATACGAGACTTTTCAGATCATTTATATATGTTAAGTGGGAAGGTTATGATGGAAGTCCATGCAAAAAATCATCGGAATATTAGATTCTATGAAACTTTTCGAAATGAAGGTTTCGGTCAAAAATCATTGTATATTATACACTAGTTTCGGTCAAAAAAATCAAATTGAATTGGGGATTATTTGAAATGATACGATACTTTTAAGATCATTTATATATGTTAAGAGGGAAGGTTATGATGGATGTTCATGCAAAAATATCATCTGAAAACTAGATTCTATGAAACTTTTCTAAATGCAAGTTTCGGCCCTAAAATCATAATATATTATACCTTAGTTTATACTAATTTCGGTCAAAAATCAAATTAAATCGGGGACTGTTCGAAATGATACGAAACTTCACATATCATTTATATAGTTTACGAGGGAAGGTTATGATGGAAGTTCATGCAAAAAATCATCAGAAAATTAGATTCTATGAAACTTTTCGAAATGCAAATTTCGGTCAAAAATCATAGTATATTATACACTAGTTTTGGTCAAAAAAATCAAATTTAATTGGGGACTATTTGAAATGATACGAGACTTTTAAGATCATTTATATATGTTAAGAGGGAAGGTTATGATGGAAGTTCATGCAAAATTTTCATCTGAAAACTATATTCTATGAAACTTTTCTACATGCATGTTTCGGCCCAAAAATCATAATATATTATTCACTAGTTCATACAAGTTTCCATAAAAAATCAAATTAAATCGGGTACTATTCGAAATGATACGAAACTTCACCTATCATTTATATATTTTACGAGATAAGGTTATGATGGAAGTCCATGCAAAAAATCATCGGAAAATTAGATTCTATGAAACTTTTCAAAATGCAAGTTTCGGTCAAAAATCATAGTATATTATACACTTGTTTCGGTCAAAAAAATCAAATTTAATTGGGAACTATTTGAAATGATACGAGACTTTTCAGATCATTTATATATGTTAAGAGGGAAGGTTATGATGGAAGTCCATGCAAAAAATCATCGGAATATTAGATTCTATGAAACTTTTCGAAATGAAGGTTTCGGTCAAAAATCATTGTATATTATACACTAGTTTCGGTCAAAAAAATCAAATTGAATTGGGGATTATTTGAAATGATACGAGACTTTTAAGATCATTTATATATGTTAAGAGGGAAGGTTATGATGGAAGTTCATGCAAAAATATCATCTGAAAACTAGATTCTATGAAACTTTTCTAAATGCAAGTTTCGGCCCTAAAATCATTATATATTATACCTTAGTTTATACTAATTTCGGTCAAAAATCAAATTAAATCGGGGACTGTTCGAAATGATACGAAACTTCACATATCATTTATATAGTTTACGAGGGAAGGTTATGATGGAAGTTCATGCAAAAAATCATTAGAAAATTAGATTCTATGAAACTTTTCGAAATGCAAATTTCGGTCAAAAATCATAGTATATTATACACTAGTTTTGGTCAAAAAAATCAAATTTAATTGGGGACTATTTGAAATGATATGAGACTTTTAAGATCATTTATATATGTTAAGAGGGAAGGTTATGATGGAAGTTCATGCAAAAATATCATCTGAAAACTAGATTCTATGAAACTTTTCTAAATGCAAGTTTCGGCCCTAAAATCATTATATATTATACCTTAGTTTATACTAATTTCGGTCAAAAATCAAATTAAATCGGGGACTGTTCGAAATGATACGAAACTTCACATATCATTTATATAGTTTACGAGGGAAGGTTATGATGGAAGTTCATGCAAAAAATCATCAGAAAATTAGATTCTATGAAACTTTTCGAAATGCAAATTTCGGTCAAAAATCATAGTATATTATACACTAGTTTTGGTCAAAAAAATCAAATTTAATTGGGGACTATTTGAAATGATACGAGACTTTTAAGATCATTTATATATGTTAAGAGGGAAGGTTATGATGGAAGTTCATGCAAAATTTTCATCTGAAAACTAGATTCTATGAAACTTTTCTACATGCAAGTTTCGGCCCAAAAATCATAGTATATTATACACTAGTTCATACAAGTTTCGGTAAAAAATCAAATTAAATCGGGTACTATTCGAAATGATACGGAACTTCACCTATCATTTATATATTTTACGAGATAAGGTTATGATGGAAGTCCATGCAAAAAATCATCGGAAAATTAGATTCTATGAAACTTTTCAAAATGCAAGTTTCGGTCAAAAATCATAGTATATTATACACTTGTTTCGGTCAAAAAAATCAAATTTAATTGGGAACTATTTGAAATGATACGAGACTTTTCAGATCATTTATATATGTTAAGTGGGAAGGTTATGATGGAAGTCCATGCAAAAAATCATCGGAATATTAGATTCTATGAAACTTTTCGAAATGAAGGTTTCGGTCAAAAATCATTGTATATTATACACTAGTTTCGGTCAAAAAAATCAAATTGAATTGGGGATTATTTGAAATGATACGAGACTTTTAACATCATTTATATATGTTAAGAGGGAAGGCTATGATGGAAGTTCATGCAAAAATATCATCTGAAAACTAGATTCTATGAAACTTTTCTAAATGCAAGTTTCGGCCCTAAAATCATAATATATTATACCTTAGTTTATACTAATTTCGGTCGAAAATCAAATTAAATCGGGGACTGTTCGAAATGATACGAAACTTCACATATCATTTATATAGTTTACGAGGGAAGGTTATGATGGAAGTTCATGCAAAAAATCATCAGAAAATTAGATTCTATGAAACTTTTCGAAATGCAAATTTCGGTCAAAAATCATAGTATATTATACACTAGTTTTGGTCAAAAAAATCAAATTTAATTGGGGACTATTTGAAATGATACGAGACTTTTAAGATCATTTATATATGTTAAGAGGGAAGGTTATGATGGAAGTTCATGCAAAATTTTCATCTGAAAACTATATTCTATGAAACTTTTCTACATGCATGTTTCGGCCCAAAAATCATAATATATTATTCACTAGTTTATACAAGTTTCCATAAAAAATCAAATTAAATCGGGTACTATTCGAAATGATATGAAACTTCACCTATCATTTATATATTTTAGGAGATAAGGTTATGATGGAAGTCCATGCAAAAAATCATCGGAAAATTAGATTCTATGAAACTTTTCAAAATGCAAGTTTCGGTCAAAAATCATAGTATATTATACACTTGTTTCGGTCAAAAAAATCAAATTTAATTGGGAACTATTTGAAATGATACGAGACTTTTCAGATCATTTATATATGTTAAGTGGGAAGGTTATGATGGAAGTCCATGCAAAAAATCATCGGAATATTAGATTCTATGAAACTTTTCGAAATGAAGGTTTCGGTCAAAAATCATTGTATATTATACACTAGTTTCGGTCAAAAAAATCAAATTGAATTGGGGATTATTTGAAATGATACGAGACTTTTAAGATCATTTATATATGTTAAGAGGGAAGGTTATGATGGAAGTTCATGCAAAAATATCATCTGAAAACTAGATTCTATGAAACTTTTCTAAATGCAAGTTTCGGCCCTAAAATCATAATATATTATACCTTAGTTTATACTAATTTCGGTCAAAAATCAAATTAAATCGGGGACTGTTTGAAATGATACGAAACTTCACATATCATTTATATAGTTTACGAGGGAAGGTTATGATGGAAGTTCATGCAAAAAATCATCAGAAAATTAGATTCTATGAAACTTTTCGAAATGCAAATTTCGGTCAAAAATCATAGTATATTATACACTAGTTTTGGTCAAAAAAATCAAATTTAATTGGGGACTATTTGAAATGATACGAGACTTTTAAGATCATTTATATATGTTAAGAGGGAAGGTTATGATGGAAGTTCATGCAAAATTTTCATCTGAAAACTAGATTCTATGAAACTTTTCTACATGCAAGTTTCGGCCCAAAAATCATAGTATATTATACACTAGTTCATACAAGTTTCGGTAAAAAATCAAATTAAATCGGGTACTATTCGAAATGATACGAAACTTCACCTATCATTTATATATTTTACGAGATAAGGTTATGATGGAAGTCCATGCAAAAAATCATCGGAAAATTAGATTCTATGAAACTTTTTAAAATGCAAGTTTCGGTCAAAAATCATAGTATATTATACACTTGTTTCGGTCAAAAAAATCAAATTTAATTGGGAACTATTTGAAATGATACGAGACTTTTCAGATCATTTATATATGTTAAGTGGGAAGGTTATGATGGAAGTCCATGCAAAAATTCATCGGAATATTAGATTCTATGAAACTTTTCGAAATGCAAGTTTCGTTAAAAATCATAGTATATTATACACTAGTTTCGGTCAAAAAAATCAAATTGAATTGGGGATTATTTGAAATGATACGAGACTTTTAAGATCATTTATATATGTTAAGAAGGAAGGTTATGATGGAAGTTCATGCAAAAATATCATCTGAAAACTAGATTCTATGAAACTTTTCTAAATGCAAGTTTCGGCCCTAAAATCATTATATATTATACCTTAGTTTATACTAATTTCGGTCAAAAATCAAATTAAATCGGGGACTGTTTGAAATGATACGAAACTTCACATATCATTTATATAGTTTACGAGGGAAGGTTATGATGGAAGTTCATGCAAAAAATCATCAGAAAATTAGATTCTATGAAACTTTTCGAAATGCAAATTTCGGTCAAAAATCATAGTATATTATACACTAGTTTTGGTCAAAAAAATCAAATTTAATTGGGGACTATTTGAAATGATACGAGACTTTTAAGATCATTTATATATGTTAAGAGGGAAGGTTATGATGGAAGTTCATGCAAAATTTTCATCTGAAAACTAGATTCTATGAAACTTTTCTACATGCAAGTTTCGGCCCAAAAATCATAGTATATTATACACTAGTTCATACAAGTTTCGGTAAAAAATCAAATTAAATCGGGTACTATTCGAAATGATACGAAACTTCACCTATCATTTATATATTTTACGAGATAAGGTTATGATGGAAGGCCATGCAAAAAATCATCGGAAAATTAGATTCTATGAAACTTTTTAAAATGCAAGTTTCGGTCAAAAATCATAGTATATTATACACTTGTTTCGGTCAAAAAAATCAAATTTAATTGGGAACTATTTGAAATGATACGAGACTTTTCAGATCATTTATATATGTTAAGTGGGAAGGTTATGATGGAAGTCCATGCAAAAATTCATCGGAATATTAGATTCTATGAAACTTTTCGAAATGCAAGTTTCGTTAAAAATCATAGTATATTATACACTAGTTTCGGTCAAAAAAATCAAATTGAATTGGGGATTATTTGAAATGATACGAGACTTTTAAGATCATTTATATATGTTAAGAAGGAAGGTTATGATGGAAGTTCATGCAAAAATATCATCTGAAAACTAGATTCTATGAAACTTTTCTAAATGCAAGTTTCGGCCCTAAAATCATTATATATTATACCTTAGTTTATACTAATTTCGGTCAAAAATCAAATTAAATCGGGGACTGTTTGAAATGATACGAAACTTCACATATCATTTATATAGTTTACGAGGGAAGGTTATGATGGAAGTTCATGCAAAAAATCATCAGAAAATTAGATACTATGAAACTTTTCGAAATGCAAATTTCGGTCAAAAATCATAGTATATTATACACTAGTTTTGGTCAAAAAAATCAAATTTAATTGGGGACTATTTGAAATGATACGAGACTTTTAAGATCATTTATATATGTTAAGAGGGAAGGTTATGATGGAAGTTCATGCAAAATTTTCATCTGAAAACTAGATTCTATGAAACTTTTCTACATGCAAGTTTCGGCCCAAAAATCATAGTATATTATACACTAGTTCATACAAGTTTCGGTAAAAAATCAAATTAAATCGGGTACTATTCGAAATGATACGAAACTTCACCTATCATTTATATATTTTACGAGATAAGGTTATGATGGAAGTCCATGCAAAAAATCATCGGAAAATTAGATTCTATGAAACTTTTTAAAATGCAAGTTTAGGTCAAAAATCATAGTATATTATACACTTGTTTCGGTCAAAAAAATCAAATTTAATTGGGAACTATTTGAAATGATACGAGACTTTTCAGATCATTTATATATGTTAAGTGGGAAGGTTATGATGGAAGTCCATGCAAAAATTCATCGGAATATTAGATTCTATGAAACTTTTCGAAATGCAAGTTTTGTTAAAAATCATAGTATATTATACACTAGTTTCGGTCAAAAAAATCAAATTGAATTGGGGACTATTTGAAATGATACGAGACTTTTAAGATCATTTATATATGTTAAGAGGGAAGGTTATGATGGAAGTTCATGCAAAAATATCATCTGAAAATTAGATTCTATGAAACTTTTCTAAATGCAAGTTTCGGCCCTAAAATCATAATATATTATACCTTAGTTTATACTAATTTCGGTCAAAAATCAAATTAAATCGGGGACTGTTCGAAATGATACGAAACTTCACATATCATTTATATAGTTTACGAGGGAAGGTTATGATGGAAGTTCATGCAAAAAATCATCAGAAAATTAGATTCTATGAAACTTTTCGAAATGCAAATTTCGGTCAAAAATCATAGTATATTATACACTAGTTTTGGTCAAAAAAATCAAATTTAATTGGGGACTATTTGAAATGATACGAGACTTTTAAGATCATTTATATATGTTAAGAGGGAAGGTTATGATGGAAGTTCATGCAAAATTTTCATCTGAAAACTATATTCTATGAAACTTTTCTACATGCATGTTTCGGCCCAAAAATCATAATATATTATTCACTAGTTTATACAAGTTTCCATAAAAAATCAAATTAAATCGGGTACTATTCGAAATGATACGAAACTTCACCTATCATTTATATATTTTACGAGATAAGGTTATGATGGAAGTCCATGCAAAAAATCATCGGAAAATTAGATTCTATGAAACTTTTCAAAATGCAAGTTTCGGTCAAAAATCATAGTATATTATACACTTGTTTCGGTCAAAAAAATCAAATTTAATTGGGAACTATTTGAAATGATACGAGACTTTTCAGATCATTTATATATGTTAAGTGGGAAGGTTATGATGGAAGTCCATGCAAAAAATCATCGGAATATTAGATTCTATGAAACTTTTCGAAATGAAGGTTTCGGTCAAAAATCATTGTATATTATACACTAGTTTCGGTCAAAAAAATCAAATTGAATTGGGGATTATTTGAAATGATACGATACTTTTAAGATCATTTATATATGTTAAGAGGGAAGGTTATGATGGATGTTCATGCAAAAATATCATCTGAAAACTAGATTCTATGAAACTTTTCTAAATGCAAGTTTCGGCCCTAAAATCATAATATATTATACCTTAGTTTATACTAATTTCGGTCAAAAATCAAATTAAATCGGGGACTGTTCGAAATGATACGAAACTTCACATATCATTTATATAGTTTACGAGGGAAGGTTATGATGGAAGTTCATGCAAAAAATCATCAGAAAATTAGATTCTATGAAACTTTTCGAAATGCAAATTTCGGTCAAAAATCATAGTATATTATACACTAGTTTTGGTCAAAAAAATCAAATTTAATTGGGGACTATTTGAAATGATACGAGACTTTTAAGATCATTTATATATGTTAAGAGGGAAGGTTATGATGGAAGTTCATGCAAAATTTTCATCTGAAAACTATATTCTATGAAACTTTTCTACATGCATGTTTCGGCCCAAAAATCATAATATATTATTCACTAGTTTATACAAGTTTCCATAAAAAATCAAATTAAATCGGGTACTATTCGAAATGATACGAAACTTCACCTATCATTTATATATTTTACGAGATAAGGTTATGATGGAAGTCCATGCAAAAAATCATCGGAAAATTAGATTCTATGAAACTTTTCAAAATGCAAGTTTCGGTCAAAAATCATAGTATATTATACACTTGTTTCGGTCAAAAAAATCAAATTTAATTGGGAACTATTAGAAATGATACGAGACTTTTCAGATCATTTATATATGTTAAGTGGGAAGGTTATGATGGAAGTCCATGCAAAAAATCATCGGAATATTAGATTCTATGAAACTTTTCGAAATGAAGGTTTCGGTCAAAAATCATTGTATATTATACACTAGTTTCGGTCAAAAAAATCAAATTGAATTGGGGATTATTTGAAATGATACGAGACTTTTAACATCATTTATATATGTTAAGAGGGAAGGTTATGATGGAAGTTCATGCAAAAATATCATCTGAAAACTAGATTCTATGAAACTTTTCTAAATGCAAGTTTCGGCCCTAAAATCATAATATATTATACCTTAGTTTATACTAATTTCGGTCGAAAATCAAATTAAATCGGGGACTGTTCGAAATGATACGAAACTTCACATATCATTTATATAGTTTACAAGGGAAGGTTATGATGGAAGTTCATGCAAAAAATCATCAGAAAATTAGATTCTATGAAACTTTTCGAAATGCAAATTTCGGTCAAAAATCATAGTATATTATACACTAGTTTTGGTCAAAAAAATCAAATTTAATTGGGGACTATTTGAAATGATACGAGACTTTTAAGATCATTTATATATGTTAAGAGGGAAGGTTATGATGGAAGTTCATGCAAAATTTTCATCTGAAAACTATATTCTATGAAACTTTTCTACATGCATGTTTCGGCCCAAAAATCATAATATATTATTCACTAGTTTATACAAGTTTCCATAAAAAATCAAATTAAATCGGGTACTATTCGAAATGATATGAAACTTCACCTATCATTTATATATTTTAGGAGATAAGGTTATGATGGAAGTCCATGCAAAAAATCATCGGAAAATTAGATTCTATGAAACTTTTCAAAATGCAAGTTTCGGTCAAAAATCATAGTATATTATACACTTGTTTCGGTCAAAAAAATCAAATTTAATTGGGAACTATTTGAAATGATACGAGACTTTTCAGATCATTTATATATGTTAAGTGGGAAGGTTATGATGGAAGTCCATGCAAAAAATCATCGGAATATTAGATTCTATGAAACTTTTCGAAATGAAGGTTTCGGTCAAAAATCATTGTATATTATACACTAGTTTCGGTCAAAAAAATCAAATTGAATTGGGGATTATTTGAAATGATACGAGACTTTTAAGATCATTTATATATGTTAAGAGGGAAGGTTATGATGGAAGTTCATGCAAAAATATCATCTGAAAACTAGATTCTATGAAACTTTTCTAAATGCAAGTTTCGGCCCTAAAATCATAATATATTATACCTTAGTTTATACTAATTTCGGTCAAAAATCAAATTAAATCGGGGACTGTTTGAAATGATACGAAACTTCACATATCATTTATATAGTTTACGAGGGAAGGTTATGATGGAAGTTCATGCAAAAAATCATCAGAAAATTAGATTCTATGAAACTTTTCGAAATGCAAATTTCGGTCAAAAATCATAGTATATTATACACTAGTTTTGGTCAAAAAAATCAAATTTAATTGGGGACTATTTGAAATGATACGAGACTTTTAAGATCATTTATATATGTTAAGAGGGAAGGTTATGATGGAAGTTCATGCAAAATTTTCATCTGAAAACTAGATTCTATGAAACTTTTCTACATGCAAGTTTCGGCCCAAAAATCATAGTATATTATACACTAGTTCATACAAGTTTCGGTAAAAAATCAAATTAAATCGGGTACTATTCGAAATGATACGAAACTTCACCTATCATTTATATATTTTACGAGATAAGGTTATGATGGAAGTCCATGCAAAAAATCATCGGAAAATTAGATTCTATGAAACTTTTCGAAACGCAAGTTTCGGTCAAAAATCATAGTATATTATACACTAGTTTCGGTCAAAAAATCAAATTTAATTGGGGACTATTTGAAATGATATGATACTTTTAAGATATTTTATATATGTTCAGAGGTAAGGTTATGATGGAAGTCCATGCAAAAAATCATCGGAATATTAGATTCTATGAAACTTTTCGAAATGAAGGTTTCGGTCAAAAATCATTGTATATTATACACTAGTTTCGGTCAAAAAAATCAAATTGAATTGGGGATTATTTGAAATGATACGAGACTTTTAAGATCATTTATATATGTTAAGAGGGAAGGTTATGATGGAAGTTCATGCAAAAATATCATCTGAAAACTAGATTCTATGAAACTTTTCTAAATGCAAGTTTCGGCCCTAAAATCATAATATATTATACCTTAGTTTATACTAATTTCGGTCAAAAATCAAATTAAATCGGGGACTGTTTGAAATGATACGAAACTTCACATATCATTTATATATTTTACGAGGGAAGGTTATGATGGAAGTTCATGCAAAAAATCATCAGAAAATTAGATTCTATGAAACTTTTCGAAATGCAAATTTCGGTCAAAAATCATAGTATATTATACACTAGTTTTGGTCAAAAAAATCAAATTTAATTGGGGACTATTTGAAATGATACGAGACTTTTAAGATCATTTATATATGTTAAGAGGGAAGGTTATGATGGAAGTTCATGCAAAATTTTCATCTGAAAACTAGATTCTATGAAACTTTTCTACATGCAAGTTTCGGCCCAAAAATCATAGTATATTATACACTAGTTCATACAAGTTTCGGTAAAAAATCAAATTAAATCGGGTACTATTCGAAATGATACGAAACTTCACCTATCATTTATATATTTTACGAGATAAGGTTATGATGGAAGTCCATGCAAAAAATCATCGGAAAATTAGATTCTATGAAACTTTTTAAAATGCAAGTTTCGGTCAAAAATCATAGTATATTATACACTTGTTTCGGTCAAAAAAATCAAATTTAATTGGGAACTATTTGAAATGATACGAGACTTTTCAGATCATTTATATATGTTAAGTGGGAAGGTTATGATGGAAGTCCATGCAAAAATTCATCGGAATATTAGATTCTATGAAACTTTTCGAAATGCAAGTTTCGTTAAAAATCATAGTATATTATACACTAGTTTCGGTCAAAAAAATCAAATTGAATTGGGGATTATTTGAAATGATACGAGACTTTTAAGATCATTTATATATGTTAAGAAGGAAGGTTATGATGGAAGTTCATGCAAAAATATCATCTGAAAACTAGATTCTATGAAACTTTTCTAAATGCAAGTTTCGGCCCTAAAATCATTATATATTATACCTTAGTTTATACTAATTTCGGTCAAAAATCAAATTAAATCGGGGACTGTTCGAAATGATACGAAACTTCACATATCATTTATATATTTTACGAGGGAAGGTTATGATGGAAGTTCATGCAAAAAATCATCAGAAAATTAGATTCTATGAAACTTTTCGAAATGCAAATTTCGGTCAAAAATCATAGTATATTATACACTAGTTTTGGTCAAAAAAATCAAATTTAATTGGGGACTATTTGAAATGATACGAGACTTTTAAGATCATTTATATATGTTAAGAGGGAAGGTTATGATGGAAGTTCATGCAAAATTTTCATCTGAAAACTAGATTCTATGAAACTTTTCTACATGCAAGTTTCGGCCCAAAAATCATAGTATATTATACACTAGTTCATACAAGTTTCGGTAAAAAATCAAATTAAATCGGGTACTATTCGAAATGATACGAAACTTCACCTATCATTTATATATTTTACGAGATAAGGTTATGATGGAAGTCCATGCAAAAAATCATCGGAAAATTAGATTCTATGAAACTTTTTAAAATGCAAGTTTCGGTCAAAAATCATAGTATATTATACACTTGTTTCGGTCAAAAAAATCAAATTTAATTGGGAACTATTTGAAATGATACGAGACTTTTCAGATCATTTATATATGTTAAGTGGGAAGGTTATGATGGAAGTCCATGCAAAAATTCATCGGAATATTAGATTCTATGAAACTTTTCGAAATGCAAGTTTCGTTAAAAATCATAGTATATTATACACTAGTTTCGGTCAAAAAAATCAAATTGAATTGGGGATTATTTGAAATGATACGAGACTTTTAAGATCATTTATATATGTTAAGAAGGAAGGTTATGATGGAAGTTCATGCAAAAATATCATCTGAAAACTAGATTCTATGAAACTTTTCTAAATGCAAGTTTCGGCCCTAAAATCATTATATATTATACCTTAGTTTATACTAATTTCGGTCAAAAATCAAATTAAATCGGGGACTGTTCGAAATGATACGAAACTTCACATATCATTTATATAGTTTACGAGGGAAGGTTATGATGGAAGTTCATGCAAAAAATCATCAGAAAATTAGATTCTATGAAACTTTTCGAAATGCAAATTTCGGTCAAAAATCATAGTATATTATACACTAGTTTTGGTCAAAAAAATCAAATTTAATTGGGGACTATTTGAAATGATACGAGACTTTTAAGATCATTTATATATGTTAAGAGGGAAGGTTATGATGGAAGTTCATGCAAAATTTTCATCTGAAAACTAGATTCTATGAAACTTTTCTACATGCAAGTTTCGGCCCAAAAATCATAGTATATTATACACTAGTTCATACAAGTTTCGGTAAAAAATCAAATTAAATCGGGTACTATTCGAAATGATACGAAACTTCACCTATCATTTATATATTTTACGAGATAAGGTTATGATGGAAGTCCATGCAAAAAATCATCGGAAAATTAGATTCTATGAAACTTTTTAAAATGCAAGTTTCGTTCAAAAATCATAGTATATTATACACTTGTTTCGGTCAAAAAAATCAAATTTAATTGGGAACTATTTGAAATGATACGAGACTTTTCAGATCATTTATATATGTTAAGTGGGAAGGTTATGATGGAAGTCCATGCAAAAATTCATCGGAATATTAGATTCTATGAAACTTTTCGAAATGAAGGTTTCGGTCAAAAATCATTGTATATTATACACTAGTTTCGGTCAAAAAAATCAAATTGAATTGGGGACTATTTGAAATGATACGAGACTTTTAAGATCATTTATATATGTTAAGAGGGAAGGTTATGATGGAAGTTCATGCAAAAATATCATCTGAAAATTAGATTCTATGAAACTTTTCTAAATGCAAGTTTCGGCCCTAAAATCATAATATATTATACCTTAGTTTATACTAATTTCGGTCAAAAATCAAATTAAATCGGGGACTGTTCGAAATGATACGAAACTTCACATATCATTTATATAGTTTACGAGGGAAGGTTATGATGGAAGTTCATGCAAAAAATCATCAGAAAATTAGATTCTATGAAACTTTTCGAAATGCAAATTTCGGTCAAAAATCATAGTATATTATACACTAGTTTTGGTCAAAAAAATCAAATTTAATTGGGGACTATTTGAAATGATACGAGACTTTTAAGATCATTTATATATGTTAAGAGGGAAGGTTATGATGGAAGTTCATGCAAAATTTTCATCTGAAAACTATATTCTATGAAACTTTTCTACATGCATGTTTCGGCCCAAAAATCATAATATATTATTCACTAGTTTATACAAGTTTCCATAAAAAATCAAATTAAATCGGGTACTATTCGAAATGATACGAAACTTCACCTATCATTTATATATTTTACGAGATAAGGTTATGATGGAAGTCCATGCAAAAAATCATCGGAAAATTAGATTCTATGAAACTTTTCAAAATGCAAGTTTCGGTCAAAAATCATAGTATATTATACACTTGTTTCGGTCAAAAAAATCAAATTTAATTGGGAACTATTTGAAATGATACGAGACTTTTTAGATCATTTATATATGTTAAGTGGGAAGGTTATGATGGAAGTCCATGCAAAAAATCATCGGAATATTAGATTCTATGAAACTTTTCGAAATGAAGGTTTCGGTCAAAAATCATTGTATATTATACACTAGTTTCGGTCAAAAAAATCAAATTGAATTGGGGATTATTTGAAATGATACGATACTTTTAAGATCATTTATATATGTTAAGAGGGAAGGTTATGATGGAAGTTCATGCAAAAATATCATCTGAAAACTAGATTCTATGAAACTTTTCTAAATGCAAGTTTCGGCCCTAAAATCATAATATATTATACCTTAGTTTATACTAATTTCGGTCGAAAATCAAATTAAATCGGGGACTGTTCGAAATGATACGAAACTTCACATATCATTTATATAGTTTACGAGGGAAGGTTATGATGGAAGTTCATGCAAAAAATCATCAGAAAATTAGATTCTATGAAACTTTTCGAAATGCAAATTTCGGTCAAAAATCATAGTATATTATACACTAGTTTTGGTCAAAAAAATCAAATTTAATTGGGGACTATTTGAAATGATACGAGACTTTTAAGATCATTTATATATGTTAAGAGGGAAGGTTATGATGGAAGTTCATGCAAAATTTTCATCTGAAAACTATATTCTATGAAACTTTTCTACATGCATGTTTCGGCCCAAAAATCATAATATATTATTCACTAGTTTATACAAGTTTCCATAAAAAATCAAATTAAATCGGGTACTATTCGAAATGATACGAAACTTCACCTATCATTTATATATTTTAGGAGATAAGGTTATGATGGAAGTCCATGCAAAAAATCATCGGAAAATTAGATTCTATGAAACTTTTCAAAATGCAAGTTTCGGTCAAAAATCATAGTATATTATACACTTGTTTCGGTCAAAAAAATCAAATTTAATTGGGAACTATTTGAAATGATACGAGACTTTTCAGATCATTTATATATGTTAAGTGGGAAGGTTATGATGGAAGTCCATGCAAAAAATCATCGGAATATTAGATTCTATGAAACTTTTCGAAATGAAGGTTTCGGTCAAAAATCATTGTATATTATACACTAGTTTCGGTCAAAAAAATCAAATTGAATTGGGGATTATTTGAAATGATACGAGACTTTTAAGATCATTTATATATGTTAAGAGGGAAGGTTATGATGGAAGTTCATGCAAAAATATCATCTGAAAACTAGATTCTATGAAACTTTTCTAAATGCAAGTTTCGGCCCTAAAATCATAATATATTATACCTTAGTTTATACTAATTTCGGTCAAAAATCAAATTAAATCGGGGACTGTTTGAAATGATACGAAACTTCACATATCATTTATATAGTTTACGAGGGAAGGTTATTATGGAAGTTCATGCAAAAAATCATCAGAAAATTAGATTCTATGAAACTTTTCGAAATGCAAATTTCGGTCAAAAATCATAGTATATTATACACTAGTTTTGGTCAAAAAAATCAAATTTAATTGGGGACTATTTGAAATGATACGAGACTTTTAAGATCATTTATATATGTTAAGAGGGAAGGTTATGATGGAAGTTCATGCAAAATTTTCATCTGAAAACTAGATTCTATGAAACTTTTCTACATGCAAGTTTCGGCCCAAAAATCATAGTATATTATACACTAGTTCATACAAGTTTCGGTAAAAAATCAAATTAAATCGGGTACTATTCGAAATGATACGAAACTTCACCTATCATTTATATATTTTACGAGATAAGGTTATGATGGAAGTCCATGCAAAAAATCATCGGAAAATTAGATTCTATGAAACTTTTTAAAATGCAAGTTTCGGTCAAAAATCATAGTATATTATACACTTGTTTCGGTCAAAAAAATCAAATTTAATTGGGAACTATTTAAAATGATACGAGACTTTTCAGATCATTTATATATGTTAAGTGGGAAGGTTATGATGGAAGTCCATGCAAAAATTCATCGGAATATTAGATTCTATGAAACTTTTCGAAATGCAAGTTTCGTTAAAAATCATAGTATATTATACACTAGTTTCGGTCAAAAAAATCAAATTGAATTGGGGATTATTTGAAATGATACGAGACTTTTAAGATCATTTATATATGTTAAGAGGGAAGGTTATGATGGAAGTTCATGCAAAAATATCATCTGAAAACTAGATTCTATGAAACTTTTCTAAATGCAAGTTTCGGCCCTAAAATCATTATATATTATACCTTAGTTTATACTAATTTCGGTCAAAAATCAAATTAAATCGGGGACTGTTCGAAATGATACGAAACTTCACATATCATTTATATAGTTTACGAGGGAAGGTTATGATGGAAGTTCATGCAAAAAATCATCAGAAAATTAGATTCTATGAAACTTTTCGAAATGCAAATTTCGGTCAAAAATCATAGTATATTATACACTAGTTTTGGTCAAAAAAATCAAATTTAATTGGGGACTATTTGAAATGATACGAGACTTTTAAGATCATTTATATATGTTAAGAGGGAAGGTTATGATGGAAGTTCATGCAAAATTTTCATCTGAAAACTATATTCTATGAAACTTTTCTACATGCATGTTTCGGCCCAAAAATCATAATATATTATTCACTAGTTTATACAAGTTTCCATAAAAAATCAAATTAAATCGGGTACTATTCGAAATGATACGAAACTTCACCTATCATTTATATATTTTAGGAGATAAGGTTATGATGGAAGTCCATGCAAAAAATCATCGGAAAATTAGATTCTATGAAACTTTTCAAAATGCAAGTTTCGGTCAAAAATCATAGTATATTATACACTTGTTTCGGTCAAAAAAATCAAATTTAATTGGGAACTATTTGAAATGATACGAGACTTTTCAGATCATTTATATATGTTAAGTGGGAAGGTTATGATGGAAGTCCATGCAAAAAATCATCGGAATATTAGATTCTATGAAACTTTTCGAAATGAAGGTTTCGGTCAAAAATCATTGTATATTATACACTAGTTTCGGTCAAAAAAATCAAATTGAATTGGGGATTATTTGAAATGATACGATACTTTTAAGATCATTTATATATGTTAAGAGGGAAGGTTATGATGGAAGTTCATGCAAAAATATCATCTGAAAACTAGATTCTATGAAACTTTTCTAAATGCACGTTTCGGCCCTAAAATCATAATATATTATACCTTAGTTTATACTAATTTCGGTCAAAAATCAAATTAAATCGGGGACTGTTCGAAATGATACGAAACTTCACATATCATTTATATAGTTTACGAGGGAAGGTTATGATGGAAGTTCATGCAAAAAATCATCAGAAAATTAGATTCTATGAAACTTTTCGAAATGCAAATTTCGGTCAAAAATCATAGTATATTATACACTAGTTTTGGTCAAAAAAATCAAATTTAATTGGGGACTATTTGAAATGATACGAGACTTTTAAGATCATTTATATATGTTAAGAGGGAAGGTTATGATGGAAGTTCATGCAAAATTTTCATCTGAAAACTATATTCTATGAAACTTTTCTACATGCATGTTTCGGCCCAAAAATCATAATATATTATTCACTAGTTTATACAAGTTTCCATAAAAAATCAAATTAAATCGGGTACTATTCGAAATGATACGAAACTTCACCTATCATTTATATATTTTACGAGATAAGGTTATGATGGAAGTCCATGCAAAAAATCATCGGAAAATTATATTCTATGAAACTTTTCAAAATGCAAGTTTCGGTCAAAAATCATAGTATATTATACACTTGTTTCGGTCAAAAAAATCAAATTTAATTGGAAACTATTAGAAATGATACGAGACTTTTCAGATCATTTATATATGTTAAGTGGGAAGGTTATGATGGAAGTCCATGCAAAAAATCATCGGAATATTAGATTCTATGAAACTTTTCGAAATGAAGGTTTCGGTCAAAAATCATTGTATATTATACACTAGTTTTGGTCAAAAAAATCAAATTGAATTGGGGATTATTTGAAATGATACGAGACTTTTAACATCATTTATATATGTTAAGAGGGAAGGTTATGATGGAAGTTCATGCAAAAATATCATCTGAAAACTAGATTCTATGAAACTTTTCTAAATGCAAGTTTCGGCCCTAAAATCATAATATATTATACCTTAGTTTATACTAATTTCGGTCGAAAATCAAATTAAATCGGGGACTGTTCGAAATGATACGAAACTTCACATATCATTTATATAGTTTACGAGGGAAGGTTATGATGGAAGTTCATGCAAAAAATCATCAGAAAATTAGATTCTATGAAACTTTTCGAAATGCAAATTTCGGTCAAAAATCATAGTATATTATACACTAGTTTTGGTCAAAAAAATCAAATTTAATTGGGGACTATTTGAAATGATACGAGACTTTTAAGATCATTTATATATGTTAAGAGGGAAGGTTATGATGGAAGTTCATGCAAAATTTTCATCTGAAAACTATATTCTATGAAACTTTTCTACATGCATGTTTCGGCCCAAAAATCATAATATATTATTCACTAGTTTATACAAGTTTCCATAAAAAATCAAATTAAATCGGGTACTATTCGAAATGATACGAAACTTCACCTATCATTTATATATTTTAGGAGATAAGGTTATGATGGAAGTCCATGCAAAAAATCATCGGAAAATTAGATTCTATGAAACTTTTCAAAATGCAAGTTTCGGTCAAAAATCATAGTATATTATACACTTGTTTCGGTCAAAAAAATCAAATTTAATTGGGAACTATTTGAAATGATACGAGACTTTTCAGATCATTTATATATGTTAAGTGGGAAGGTTATGATGGAAGTCCATGCAAAAAATCATCGGAATATTAGATTCTATGAAACTTTTCGAAATGAAGGTTTCGGTCAAAAATCATTGTATATTATACACTAGTTTCGGTCAAAAAAATCAAATTGAATTGGGGATTATTTGAAATGATACGATACTTTTAAGATCATTTATATATGTTAAGAGGGAAGGTTATGATGGAAGTTCATGCAAAAATATCATCTGAAAACTAGATTCTATGAAACTTTTCTAAATGCAAGTTTCGGCCCTAAAATCATAATATATTATACCTTAGTTTATACTAATTTCGGTCAAAAATCAAATTAAATCGGGGACTGTTCGAAATGATACGAAACTTCACATATCATTTATATAGTTTACGAGGGAAGGTTATGATGGAAGTTCATGCAAAAAATCATCAGAAAATTAGATTCTATGAAACTTTTCGAAATGCAAATTTCGGTCAAAAATCATAGTATATTATACACTAGTTTTGGTCAAAAAAATCAAATTTAATTGGGGACTATTTGAAATGATACGAGACTTTTAAGATCATTTATATATGTTAAGAGGGAAGGTTATGATGGAAGTTCATGCAAAATTTTCATCTGAAAACTATATTCTATGAAACTTTTCTACATGCATGTTTCGGCCCAAAAATCATAATATATTATTCACTAGTTTATACAAGTTTCCATAAAAAATCAAATTAAATCGGGTACTATTCGAAATGATACGAAACTTCACCTATCATTTATATATTTTAGGAGATAAGGTTATGATGGAAGTCCATGCAAAAAATCATCGGAAAATTAGATTCTATGAAACTTTTCAAAATGCAAGTTTCGGTCAAAAATCATAGTATATTATACACTTGTTTCGGTCAAAAAAATCAAATTTAATTGGGAACTATTTGAAATGATACGAGACTTTTCAGATCATTTATATATGTTAAGTGGGAAGGTTATGATGGAAGTCCATGCAAAAAATCATCGGAATATTAGATTCTATGAAACTTTTCGAAATGAAGGTTTCGGTCAAAAATCATTGTATATTATACACTAGTTTCGGTCAAAAAAATCAAATTGAATTGGGGATTATTTGAAATGATACGATACTTTTAAGATCATTTATATATGTTAAGAGGGAAGGTTATGATGGAAGTTCATGCAAAAATATCATCTGAAAACTAGATTCTATGAAACTTTTCTAAATGCAAGTTTCGGCCCTAAAATCATAATATATGATACCTTAGTTTATACTAATTTCGGTCAAAAATCAAATTAAATCGGGGACTGTTCGAAATGATACGAAACTTCACATATCATTTATATAGTTTACGAGGGAAGGTTATGATGGAAGTTCATGCAAAAAATCATCAGAAAATTAGATTCTATGAAACTTTTCGAAATGCAAATTTCGGTCAAAAATCATAGTATATTATACACTAGTTTTGGTCAAAAAAATCAAATTTAATTGGGGACTATTTGAAATGATACGAGACTTTGAAGATCATTTATATATGTTAAGAGGGAAGGTTATGATGGAAGTTCATGCAAAATTTTCATCTGAAAACTATATTCTATGAAACTTTTCTACATGCATGTTTCGGCCCAAAAATCATAATATATTATTCACTAGTTTATACAAGTTTCCATAAAAAATCAAATTAAATCGGGTACTATTCGAAATGATACGAAACTTCACCTATCATTTATATATTTTACGAGATAAGGTTATGATGGAAGTCCATGCAAAAAATCATCGGAAAATTATATTCTATGAAACTTTTCAAAATGCAAGTTTCGGTCAAAAATCATAGTATATTATACACTTGTTTCGGTCAAAAAAATCAAATTTAATTGGAAACTATTAGAAATGATACGAGACTTTTCAGATCATTTATATATGTTAAGTGGGAAGGTTATGATGGAAGTCCATGCAAAAAATCATCGGAATATTAGATTCTATGAAACTTTTCGAAATGAAGGTTTCGGTCAAAAATCATTGTATATTATACACTAGTTTTGGTCAAAAAAATCAAATTGAATTGGGGATTATTTGAAATGATACGAGACTTTTAACATCATTTATATATGTTAAGAGGGAAGGTTATGATGGAAGTTCATGCAAAAATATCATCTGAAAACTAGATTCTATGAAACTTTTCTAAATGCAAGTTTCGGCCCTAAAATCATAATATATTATACCTTAGTTTATACTAATTTCGGTCGAAAATCAAATTAAATCGGGGACTGTTCGAAATGATACGAAACTTCACATATCATTTATATAGTTTACGAGGGAAGGTTATGATGGAAGTTCATGCAAAAAATCATCAGAAAATTAGATTCTATGAAACTTTTCGAAATGCAAATTTCGGTCAAAAATCATAGTATATTATACACTAGTTTTGGTCAAAAAAATCAAATTTAATTGGGGACTATTTGAAATGATACGAGACTTTTAAGATCATTTATATATGTTAAGAGGGAAGGTTATGATGGAAGTTCATGCAAAATTTTCATCTGAAAACTATATTCTATGAAACTTTTCTACATGCATGTTTCGGCCCAAAAATCATAATATATTATTCACTAGTTTATACAAGTTTCCATAAAAAATCAAATTAAATCGGGTACTATTCGAAATGATACGAAACTTCACCTATCATTTATATATTTTAGGAGATAAGGTTATGATGGAAGTCCATGCAAAAAATCATCGGAAAATTAGATTCTATGAAACTTTTCAAAATGCAAGTTTCGGTCAAAAATCATAGTATATTATACACTTGTTTCGGTCAAAAAAATCAAATTTAATTGGGAAATATTTGAAATGATACGAGACTTTTCAGATCATTTATATATGTTAAGTGGGAAGGTTATGATGGAAGTCCATGCAAAAAATCATCGGAATATTAGATTCTATGAAACTTTTCGAAATGAAGGTTTCGGTCAAAAATCATTGTATATTATACACTAGTTTCGGTCAAAAAAATCAAATTGAATTGGGGATTATTTGAAATGATACGAGACTTTTAAGATCATTTATATATGTTAAGAGGGAAGGTTATGATGGAAGTTCATGCAAAAATATCATCTGAAAACTAGATTCTATGAAACTTTTCTAAATGCAAGTTTCGGCCCTAAAATCATAATATATTATACCTTAGTTTATACTAATTTCGGTCAAAAATCAAATTAAATCGGGGACTGTTTGAAATGATACGAAACTTCACATATCATTTATATAGTTTACGAGGGAAGGTTATGATGGAAGTTCATGCAAAAAATCATCAGAAAATTAGATTCTATGAAACTTTTCGAAATGCAAATTTCGGTCAAAAATCATAGTATATTATACACTAGTTTTGGTCAAAAAAATCAAATTTAATTGGGGACTATTTGAAATGATACGAGACTTTTAAGATCATTTATATATGTTAAGAGGGAAGGTTATGATGGAAGTTCATGCAAAATTTTCATCTGAAAACTAGATTCTATGAAACTTTTCTACATGCAAGTTTCGGCCCAAAAATCATAGTATATTATACACTAGTTCATACAAGTTTCGGTAAAAAATCAAATTAAATCGGGTACTATTCGAAATGATACGAAACTTCACCTATCATTTATATATTTTACGAGATAAGGTTATGATGGAAGTCCATGCAAAAAATCATCGGAAAATTAGATTCTATGAAACTTTTTAAAATGCAAGTTTCGGTCAAAAATCATAGTATATTATACACTTGTTTCGGTCAAAAAAATCAAATTTAATTGGGAACTATTTGAAATGATACAAGACTTTTCAGATCATTTATATATGTTAAGTGGGAAGGTTATGATGGAAGTCCATGCAAAAATTCATCGGAATATTAGATTCTATGAAACTTTTCGAAATGCAAGTTTCGTTAAAAATCATAGTATATTATACACTAGTTTCGGTCAAAAAAATCAAATTGAATTGGGGACTATTTGAAATGATACGAGACTTTTAAGATCATTTATATATGTTAAGAGGGAAGGTTATGATGGAAGTTCATGCAAAAATATCATCTGAAAATTAGATTCTATGAAACTTTTCTAAATGCAAGTTTCGGCCCTAAAATCATAATATATTATACCTTAGTTTATACTAATTTCGGTCAAAAATCAAATTAAATCGGGGACTGTTTGAAATGATGCGAAACTTCACATATCATTTATATAGTTTACGAGGGAAGGTTATGATGGAAGTTCATGCCAAAAATCATCAGAAAATTAGATACTATGAAACTTTTCGAAATGCAAATTTCGGTCAAAAATCATAGTATATTATACACTAGTTTTGGTCAAAAAAATCAAATTTAATTGGGGACTATTTGAAATGATACGAGACTTTTAAGATCATTTATATATGTTAAGAGGGAAGGTTATGATGGAAGTTCATGCAAAATTTTCATCTGAAAACTATATTCTATGAAACTTTTCTACATGCATGTTTCGGCCCAAAAATCATAATATATTATTCACTAGTTTATACAAGTTTCCATAAAAAATCAAATTAAATCGGGTACTATTCGAAATGATACGAAACTTCACCTATCATTTATATATTTTACGAGATAAGGTTATGATGGAAGTCCATGCAAAAAATCATCGGAAAATTAGATTCTATGAAACTTTTCAAAATGCAAGTTTCGGTCAAAAATCATAGTATATTATACACTTGTTTCGGTCAAAAAAATCAAATTTAATTGGGAACTATTTGAAATGATACGAGACTTTTCAGATCATTTATATATGTTAAGTGGGAAGGTTATGATGGAAGTCCATGCAAAAAATCATCGGAATATTAGATTCTATGAAACTTTTCGAAATGAAGGTTTCGGTCAAAAATCATTGTATATTATACACTAGTTTCGGTCAAAAAAATCAAATTGAATTGGGGATTATTTGAAATGATACGATACTTTTAAGATCATTTATATATGTTAAGAGGGAAGGTTATAATGGAAGTTCATGCAAAAATATCATCTGAAAACTAGATTCTATGAAACTTTTCTAAATGCAAGTTTCGGCCCTAAAATCATAATATATTATACCTTAGTTTATACTAATTTCGGTCAAAAATCAAATTAAATCGGGGACTGTTCGAAATGATACGAAACTTCAGATATCATTTATATAGTTTACGAGGGAAGGTTATGATGGAAGTTCATGCAAAAAATCATCAGAAAATTAGATTCTATGAAACTTTTCGAAATGCAAATTTCGGTCAAAAATCATAGTATATTATACACTAGTTTTGGTCAAAAAAATCAAATTTAATTGGGGACTATTTGAAATGATACGAGACTTTTAAGATCATTTATATATGTTAAGAGGGAAGGTTATGATGGAAGTTCATGCAAAATTTTCATCTGAAAACTATATTCTATGAAACTTTTCTACATGCATGTTTCGGCCCAAAAATCATAATATATTATTCACTAGTTTATACAAGTTTCCATAAAAAATCAAATTAAATCGGGTACTATTCGAAATGATACGAAACTTCACCTATCATTTATATATTTTACGAGATAAGGTTATGATGGAAGTCCATGCAAAAAATCATCGGAAAATTAGATTCTATGAAACTTTTCAAAATGCAAGTTTCGGTCAAAAATCATAGTATATTATACACTTGTTTCGGTCAAAAAAATCAAATTTAATTGGGAACTATTTGAAATGATACGAGACTTTTCAGATCATTTATATATGTTAAGTGGGAAGGTTATGATGGAAGTCCATGCAAAAAATCATCGGAATATTAGATTCTATGAAACTTTTCGAAATGAAGGTTTCGGTCAAAAATCATTGTATATTATACACTAGTTTCGGTCAAAAAAATCAAATTGAATTGGGGATTATTTGAAATGATACGATACTTTTAAGATCATTTATATATGTTAAGAGGGAAGGTTATGATGGAAGTTCATGCAAAAATATCATCTGAAAACTAGATTCTATGAAACTTTTCTAAATGCAAGTTTCGGCCCTAAAATCATAATATATTATACCTTAGTTTATACTAATTTCGGTCAAAAATCAAATTAAATCGGGGACTGTTCGAAATGATACGAAACTTCAGATATCATTTATATAGTTTACGAGGGAAGGTTATGATGGAAGTTCATGCAAAAAATCATCAGAAAATTAGATTCTATGAAACTTTTCGAAATGCAAATTTCGGTCAAAAATCATAGTATATTATACACTAGTTTTGGTCAAAAAAATCAAATTTAATTGGGGACTATTTGAAATGATACGAGACTTTTAAGATCATTTATATATGTTAAGAGGGAAGGTTATGATGGAAGTTCATGCAAAATTTTCATCTGAAAACTATATTCTATGAAACTTTTCTACATGCATGTTTCGGCCCAAAAATCATAATATATTATTCACTAGTTTATACAAGTTTCCATAAAAAATCAAATTAAATCGGGTACTATTCGAAATGATACGAAACTTCACCTATCATTTATATATTTTACGAGATAAGGTTATGATGGAAGTCCATGCAAAAAATCATCGGAAAATTATATTCTATGAAACTTTTCAAAATGCAAGTTTCGGTCAAAAATCATAGTATATTATACACTTGTTTCGGTCAAAAAAATCAAATTTAATTGGAAACTATTAGAAATGATACGAGACTTTTCAGATCATTTATATATGTTAAGTGGGAAGGTTATGATGGAAGTCCATGCAAAAAATCATCGGAATATTAGATTCTATGAAACTTTTCGAAATGAAGGTTTCGGTCAAAAATCATTGTATATTATACACTAGTTTTGGTCAAAAAAATCAAATTGAATTGGGGATTATTTGAAATGATACGAGACTTTTAACATCATTTATATATGTTAAGAGGGAAGGTTATGATGGAAGTTCATGCAAAAATATCATCTGAAAACTAGATTCTATGAAACTTTTCTAAATGCAAGTTTCGGCCCTAAAATCATAATATATTATACCTTAGTTTATACTAATTTCGGTCGAAAATCAAATTAAATCGGGGACTGTTCGAAATGATACGAAACTTCACATATCATTTATATAGTTTACGAGGGAAGGTTATGATGGAAGTTCATGCAAAAAATCATCAGAAAATTAGATTCTATGAAACTTTTCGAAATGCAAATTTCGGTCAAAAATCATAGTATATTATACACTAGTTTTGGTCAAAAAAATCAAATTTAATTGGGGACTATTTGAAATGATACGAGACTTTTAAGATCATTTATATATGTTAAGAGGGAAGGTTATGATGGAAGTTCATGCAAAATTTTCATCTGAAAACTATATTCTATGAAACTTTTCTACATGCATGTTTCGGCCCAAAAATCATAATATATTATTCACTAGTTTATACAAGTTTCCATAAAAAATCAAATTAAATCGGGTACTATTCGAAATGATACGAAACTTCACCTATCATTTATATATTTTAGGAGATAAGGTTATGATGGAAGTCCATGCAAAAAATCATCGGAAAATTAGATTCTATGAAACTTTTCAAAATGCAAGTTTCGGTCAAAAATCATAGTATATTATACACTTGTTTCGGTCAAAAAAATCAAATTTAATTGGGAACTATTTGAAATGATACGAGACTTTTCAGATCATTTATATATGTTAAGTGGGAAGGTTATGATGGAAGTCCATGCAAAAAATCATCGGAATATTAGATTCTATGAAACTTTTCGAAATGAAGGTTTCGGTCAAAAATCATTGTATATTATACACTAGTTTCGGTCAAAAAAATCAAATTGAATTGGGGATTATTTGAAATGATACGAGACTTTTAAGATCATTTATATATGTTAAGAGGGAAGGTTATGATGGAAGTTCATGCAAAAATATCATCTGAAAACTAGATTCTATGAAACTTTTCTAAATGCAAGTTTCGGCCCTAAAATCATAATATATTATACCTTAGTTTATACTAATTTCGGTCAAAAATCAAATTAAATCGGGGACTGTTTGAAATGATACGAAACTTCACATATCATTTATATAGTTTACGAGGGAAGGTTATGATGGAAGTTCATGCAAAAAATCATCAGAAAATTAGATTCTATGAAACTTTTCGAAATGCAAATTTCGGTCAAAAATCATAGTATATTATACACTAGTTTTGGTCAAAAAAATCAAATTTAATTGGGGACTATTTGAAATGATACGAGACTTTTAAGATCATTTATATATGTTAAGAGGGAAGGTTATGATGGAAGTTCATGCAAAATTTTCATCTGAAAACTAGATTCTATGAAACTTTTCTACATGCAAGTTTCGGCCCAAAAATCATAGTATATTATACACTAGTTCATACAAGTTTCGGTAAAAAATCAAATTAAATCGGGTACTATTCGAAATGATACGAAACTTCACCTATCATTTATATATTTTACGAGATAAGGTTATGATGGAAGTCCATGCAAAAAATCATCGGAAAATTAGATTCTATGAAACTTTTTAAAATGCAAGTTTCGGTCAAAAATCATAGTATATTATACACTTGTTTCGGTCAAAAAAATCAAATTTAATTGGGAACTATTTGAAATGATACGAGACTTTTCAGATCATTTATATATGTTAAGTGGGAAGGTTATGATGGAAGTCCATGCAAAAATTCATCGGAATATTAGATTCTATGAAACTTTTCGAAATGCAAGTTTCGTTAAAAATCATAGTATATTATACACTAGTTTCGGTCAAAAAAATCAAATTGAATTGGGGACTATTTGAAATGATACGAGACTTTTAAGTTCGTTTATATATGTTTAGAGGGAAGGTTATGATGGAAGTTCATGCAAAAATATCATCTGAAAACTAGATACTATGAAACTTTTCTAAATGCAAGTTTCGGCCCTAAAATCATAATATATTATACCTTAGTTTATACTAATTTCGGTCAAAAATCAAACTAAATCGGGGACTGTTTGAAATGATACGAAACTTCACATATCATTTATATAGTTTACGAGGGAAGGTTATGATGGAAGTTCATGCAAAAAAACATCAGAAAATTAGATTCTATGAAACTTTTCGAAATGCAAATTTCGGTCAAAAATCATAGTATATTATACACTAGTTTTGGTCAAAAAAATCAAATTTAATTGGGGACTATTTGAAATGATACGAGACTTTTAAGATCATTTATATATGTTAAGAGGGAAGGTTATGATGGAAGTTCATGCAAAATTTTCATCTGAAAACTATATTCTATGAAACTTTTCTACATGCATGTTTCGGCCCAAAAATCATAATATATTATTCACTAGTTTATACAAGTTTCCATAAAAAATCAAATTAAATCGGGTACTATTCGAAATAATACGAAACTTCACCTATCATTTATATATTTTAGGAGATAAGGTTATGATGGAAGTCCATGCAAAAAATCATCGGAAAATTAGATTCTATGAAACTTTTCAAAATGCAAGTTTCGGTCAAAAATCATAGTATATTATACACTTGTTTCGGTCAAAAAAATCAAATTTAATTGGGAACTATTTGAAATGACACGAGACTTTTCAGATCATTTATATATGTTAAGTGGGAAGGTTATGATGGAAGTCCATGCAAAAAATCATCGGAATATTAGATTCTATGAAACTTTTCGAAATGAAGGTTTTGGTCAAAAATCATTGTATATTATACACTAGTTTCGGTCAAAAAAAATCAAATTGAATTGGGGATTATTTGAAATGATACGAGACTTTTAAGATCATTTATATATGTTAAGAGGGAAGGTTATGATGGAAGTTCATGCAAACATATCATCTGAAAACTAGATTCTATGAAACTTTTCAAAATGCAAGTTTCGGCCCTAAAATCATAATATATTATACCTTAGTTTATACTAATTTCGGTCAAAATTCAAATTAAATCGGGGACTGTTTGAAATGATACGAAACTTCACATATCATTTATATAGTTTACGAGGGAAGGTTATGATGGAAGTTCATGCAAAAAATCATCAGAAAATTAGATTCTATGAAACTTTTCGAAATGCAAATTTCGGTCAAAAATCATAGTATATTATACACTAGTTTTGGTCAAAAAAATCAAATTTAATTGGGGACTATTTGAAATGATACGAGACTTTTAAGATCATTTATATATGTTAAGAGGGAAGGTTATGATGGAAGTTCATGCAAAATTTTCATCTGAAAATTAGATTCTATGAAACTTTTCTACATGCAAGTTTCGGCCCAAAAATCATAGTATATTATACACTAGTTCATACAAGTTTCGGTAAAAAATCAAATTAAATCGGGTACTATTCAAAATAATACGAAACTTCACCTATCATTTATATATTTTACGAGATAAGGTTATGATGGAAGTCCATGCAAAAAATCATCGGAAAATTATATTCTATGAAACTTTTTAAAATGCAAGTTTCGGTCAAAAAGCATAGTATATTATACACTTGTTTCGGTCAAAAAAATCAAATTTAATTGGGAACTATTTGAAATGATACGAGACTTTTCAGATCATTTATATATGTTAAGTGGGAAGGTTATGATGGAAGTCCATGCAAAAATTCATCGGAATATTAGATTCTATGAAACTTTTCGAAATGCAAGTTTCGTTAAAAATCATAGTATATTATACACTAGTTTCGGTCAAAAAAATCAAATTGAATTGGGGACTATTTGAAATGATACGAGACTTTTAAGTTCGTTTATATATGTTAAGAGGGAAGGTTATGATGGAAGTTCATGCAAAAATATCATCTGAAAACTAGATTCTATGAAACTTTTCTAAATGCAAGTTTCGGCCCTAAAATCATAATATATTATACCTTAGTTTATACTAATTTCGGTCAAAAATCAAATTAAATCGGGGACTGTTCGAAATGATACGAAACTTCACATATCATTTATATAGTTTACGAGGGAAGGTTATGATGGAAGTTCATGCAAAAAATCATCAGAAAATTAGATTCTATGAAACTTTTCGAAATGCAAATTTCGGTCAAAAATCATAGTATATTATACACTAGTTTTGGTCAAAAAAATCAAATTTAATTGGGGACTATTTGAAATGATACGAGACTTTTAAGATCATTTATATATGTTAAGAGGGAAGGTTATGATGGAAGTTCATCCAAAATTTTCATCTGAAAACTAGATTCTATGAAACTTTTCTACATGCAAGTTTCGGCCCAAAAATCATAGTATATTATACACTAGTTCATACAAGTTTCGGTAAAAAATCAAATTAAATCGGGTACTATTCGAAATGATACGAAACTTCACCTATCATTTATATATTTTACGAGATAAGGTTATGATGGAAGTCCATGCAAAAAATCATCGGAAAATTAGATTCTATGAAACTTTTTAAAATGCAAGTTTCGGTCAAAAATCATAGTATATTATACACTTGTTTCGGAAAAAAAAGTCAAATTTAATTGGGAACTATTTGAAATGATAAGAGAATTTTCAGATCATTTATATATGTTAAGTGGGAAGGTTATGATGGAAGTCCATGAAAAAAAATCATCGGAATATTAGATTCTATGAAACTTTTCGAAATGCAAGTTTCGGTCAAAAATCATAGTATATTATATACTAGTTTCGGTCAAAAAAATCAAATTGAATTGGGGACTATTTGAAATGATACGAGACTTTTAAGTTCGTTTATATATGTTAAGAGGGAAGGTTATGATGGAAGTTCATGCAAAAATCTCATCTGAAAACTAGATTCTATGAAACTTTTCTAAATGCATGTTTCGACCCTAAAATCATAATATATTATACATTAGTTTATACTAGTTTCGGTCAAAAATCCAATTAAATCGGGGACTGTTCGAAATGATACGAAACTTCACATATCATTTATATAGTTTACGAGGGAAGGTTATGATGGAAGTTCATGCAAAAAATCATCATAAAATTAGATTCTATGAAACTTTTCAAAATGCAAATTTCGGTCAAAAATCATAGTATATTATACACTAGTTTCGGTCAAAAAAATCAAATTTAATTGGGGACTATTTGAAATGATACGAGACTTTTCAGATCATTTATATATGTTAAGAGGGAAGGTTATGATGGAAGTCTATGCAAAAATAATCATCCGTAAACTAGATTATATGAAACTTTTCGAAATACCTGTTTCGGCCAAAAAATCATAATATATTATACACTAGTTTATACAAGTTTCGGTAAAAAATCAAATTAAATCGGGTACTATTCGAAATGATACGAAACTTCACATATCATTTATATATTTTACGAGATAAGGTTATGATGGAAGTCCATGCAAAAAATCATCGGAAAATTAGATTCTATGAAACTTTTCGAAATGCAAGTTTCGTTCAAAAATCATAATATATTATACACTAGTTTCGGTCAAAAATATAAAATTTAATTGGGGACTATTTGAAATGATACAAGACTTTTAAGATCATTTATATATGTTAAGAGGGAAGGTTATGATGGAAGTCCATGCAAAAATATTATCTAAAAACTAGATTCTATAAAACTTTTCTAAATGCAAGTTTCAGCCCAAAAATCATAATATATTATACACTAGTTTATACTAGTTTCGGTCAAAAATCAAATTAAATCGGGGATTGTTCGAAATGATACAAAATTTAACATATCATTTATATATGTTACAAGGGAGGGTTGTGATGGAAGTCCATGCAAAAAATCATCGGAATATTAGATTCTATGAAACTTTTCGAAATGCAAGTTTCGGTCAAAAATCATAGTATATTATACACTTATTTCGGTCAAAAAAATCAAATTTAATTGGGGACTATTTGAAATGATACTAGACATTTCAGATCATTTATATATGTTAAGTGGGAAGGTTATGATGGAAGTCCATGCAAAAAAATCATCGGAAAATTAGATTCTATGAAACTTTTCGAAATGCAAGTTTCGGTCAAAAATCATAGTATATTATACACTAGTTTCGGTCAAAAAAATCAAATTTAGTTGGGGTCTATTTGAAATGATACGAGACTTTTAAGATCATTTATATATGTTAAGAGGGAATGTTATGATGGAAGTCCATGCAAAAAAATCATCTGAAAACTAGATTTTATGAAACTTTTCTAAATGCAAGTTTCGCCCCAAAAATCATAATATAATATACACTAGTTTATACTTGTTTCGGTCAAAAATAAAATTAAATCGGGGACTGTTCAAAATGATACATAATTTCACATATCATTTATATATTTTACGAGGGAAGGTTGTGATGGAAGTCCTTGCAAAAAATCATCGGAAAATTAGATTCTATGAAACTTTTCGAAATGCAAGTTTTGGTCAAAAATGATAGTATATTATACACTAGTTTCGGTCAAAACAATCAAATTTAATTGGCGATTATTTAAAATGATACGAGACTTTTCAGATCATTTATATATGTTAAGAGGGAAAGTTATGATGGAAGTCAATGCGAAAATATCATCAGGAAAACTAGATTCTATGAAACTTTTCGAAATGCAAGTTTCAGACGAAAAATCAAAATATATTATACACTAGTTTATACATGTTTCGGTCAAATATCTAATTAAATCGGGTACTATTTGAAATGATACGAAACTTCACATAGAATTTATATATTTTACGAGGGAAGGTTATGATGGAAGTCCACGCAAAAAAATCATCAGAAAATTAGATTCTATGAAACTTTTAAAAATGCAAGTTTCAGTCAAAAATCATAATATATTATACACTAGTTTCGGTCAAAAAAATCAAATTTAATTGGAGAATATTAGAAATGATACGAGACTTTTCAGATCATTTATATATGTTAAGAGGGAAGGTTATGAAGGAAGTCTATCCAAAAATAATCATCCGAAAACTAGATTCTATGAAACTTTTCGAAATACCAGTTTCGGCCAAAAAATCATAATATATTATGCACTAATTTATACAAGTTTCGGTAAAAAATCAAATTAAATCGGGTACTGTTCGAAATGATACGAAACTTCACATATCATTTATATATTTTACGAGGTAAGGTTATGATGGAAGTCCATGCAAAAAATCATCGGAAAATTAGATTCTATGAAACTTTTCGAAATGCAAGTTTCGGTCCAAAATCATAGTATATTATACACTAGTTTCGGTAAAAAAAATACAATTTAATTGGGGACTATTTGAAATGATACGAGACTTTTCAGATTATTTATATATGTTAAGTGGGAAGGTTATGATGGAAGTCCATGCAAAAAATCATCGGAAAATTAGATTCTATGAAACTTTTCGAAATGCAAGATTCGGTCAAAAATCATAGTATATTATAGACTTATTTCGGTCAAAAAAATCAAATTTAATTGGGGACTATTTGAAATGATACTAGACATTTCAAATCATTTATATATGTTAAGTGGGAAGGTTATGATGGAAGTCTATGCAAAAAAATCATCGGAAAATTAGATTCTATGAAATTTTCGAAATGCAATTTCGGTCAAAAAAATCAAATTTAATTGGGGACTATTTGAAATGATACGAGACTTTTAAGATCATTTATATATGTTAAGAGGGAAGGTTATGATGGAAGTCCATGCAAAAAAATCATCTGAAAACTAGATTTTATGAAACTTTTCTAAATGCAAGTTTCGCCCCAAAAATCATAATATAATATACACTAGTTTATACTTGTTTCGGTCAAAAATCAAATTAAATCAGGGACTGTTCAAAATGATACATAATTTCACATATCATTTATATATTTTACGAGGGAAGGTTGTGATGGAAGTCCTTGCAAAAAATCATCGGAAAATTAGATTCTATGAAACTTTTCGAAATGCAAGTTTCGTCCAAAAATGATAGTATATTATACACTAATTTCGATCAAAAAATTCAAATTTAATTGGGGACAATTTGAAATGATACGAGACTTTTCAGATCATTTAAATATGTTAAGAGGGAAAGTTATGATGGAAGTCAATGCAAAAATATCATCAGGAAAACTAGATTCTATGAAACTTTTTGAAATGCAAGTTTCAGACGAAAAATCAAAATATATTACACACTAGTTTATACATGTTTCGGTCAAATATCTAATTAAATTGGGTACTATTTGAAATGATACGAAACTTCACATATCATTTATATATTTTACGAGGGAAGGTTATGATGGAAGTCCATGCAAAAAAATCATCAGAAAATTAGATTCTATGAAACTTTTAAAAATGCAAGTTTCAGTCAAAAATCATAATATATTATACACTAGTTTCGGTCAAAAAAATAAAATTTAATTGGAGAATATTAGAAATGATACGAGACTTTTCAGATCATTTATATATGTTACGAGGGAAGGTTATGAAGGAAGTCTATCCAAAAATAATCATCCGAAAACTAGATTCTATGAAACTTTTCGAAATACCAGTTTCGGCCAAAAAATCATAATATATTATGCACTAGTATATACAAGTTTAGGTAAAAAATCAAATTAAATCGGGTACTGTTCAAAATGATACGAAACTTCACATATCATTTATATATTTTACGAGGTAAGGTTATGATGGAAGTCCATGCAAAAAATCATCGGAAAATTAGATTCTATGAAACTTTTCAAAATGCAAGTTTCGGTCCAAAATCATAGTATATTATACACTAGTTTCGGTAAAAAAAAATACAATTTAATTGGGGACTATTTGAAATGATACGAGACTTTTCATATTATTTATATATGTTAAATGGGAAGGTTATGATGGAAGTCCATACAAAAAATCATCGGAAAATTAGATTCTATGAAACTTTTCGAAATGCAAGTTTCAGTCCAAAATCATAGTATATTATACACTAGTTTCGGTAAAAAAAATACAATTTAATTGGGGACTATTTGAAATGATACGAGACTTTTCAGATTATTTATATATGTTAAGTGGGAAGGTTATGATGGAAGTCCATGCAAAAAATCATCGGAAAATTAGATTCTATGAAACTTTTCGAAATGCAAGATTCGGTCAAAAATCATAGTATATTATAGACTTATTTCGGTCAAAAAAATCAAATTTAATTGGGGACTATTTGAAATGATACTATACATTTCAGATCATTTATATATGTTAAGTGGGAAGGTTATGATGGAAGTCTATGCAAAAAAATCATCGGAAAATTAGATTCTATGAAATTTTCGAAATGCAAGTTTCGGTCAAAAATCATAGTATATTATACACTAGTTTCGGTCAAAAAAATCAAATTTAATTGGGGACTATTTGAAATGATACGAGACTTTTAAGATCATTTATATATGTTAAGAGGGAAGGTTATGATGGAAGTCCATGCAAAAAAATCATCTGAAAACTAGATTTTATGAAACTTTTCTAAATGCAAGTTTCGCCCCAAAAATCATAATATAGTATACACTAGTTTATACTTGTTTCGGTCAAGAATCAAATTAAATCAGGGACTGTTCAAAATGATACATAATTTCACATATCATTTATATATTTTACGAGGGAAGGTTGTGATGGAAGTCCTTGCAAAAAATCATCGGAAAATTAGATTCTATGAAACTTTTCGAAATGCAAGTTTCGTCCAAAAATGATAGTATATTATACACTAATTTCGATCAAAAAATTCAAATTTAATTGGGGACAATTTGAAATGATACGAGACTTTTCAGATCATTTAAATATGTTAAGAGGGAAAGTTATGATGGAAGTCAATGCAAAAATATCATCAGGAAAACTAGATTCTATGAAACTTTTTGAAATGCAAGTTTCAGACGAAAAATCAAAATATATTACACACTAGTTTATACATGTTTCGGTCAAATATCTAATTAAATTGGGTACTATTTGAAATGATACGAAACTTCACATATCATTTATATATTTTACGAGGGAAGGTTATGATGGAAGTCCATGCAAAAAAATCATCAGAAAATTAGATTCTATGAAACTTTTAAAAATGCAAGTTTCAGTCAAAAATCATAATATATTATACACTAGTTTCGGTCAAAAAAATAAAATTTAATTGGAGAATATTAGAAATGATACGAGACTTTTCAGATCATTTATATATGTTACGAGGGAAGGTTATGAAGGAAGTCTATCCAAAAATAATCATCCGAAAACTAGATTCTATGAAACTTTTCGAAATACCAGTTTCGGCCAAAAAATCATAATATATTATGCACTAGTTTATACAAGTTTAGGTAAAAAATCAAATTAAATCGGGTACTGTTCAAAATGATACGAAACTTCACATATCATTTATATATTTTACGAGGTAAGGTTATGATGGAAGTCCATGCAAAAAATCATCGGAAAATTAGATTCTATGAAACTTTTCAAAATGCAAGTTTCGGTCCAAAATCATAGTATATTATACACTAGTTTCGGTAAAAAAAAATACAATTTAATTGGGGACTATTTGAAATGATACGAGACTTTTCATATTATTTATATATGTTAAGTGGGAAGGTTATGATGGAAGTCCATGCAAAAAATCATCGGAAAATTAGATTCTATGAAACTTTTCGAAATGCAAGATTCGGTCAAAAATCATAGTATATTATACACTAGTTTCGGTCAAAAAATCAAATTTAATTGGGGACTATTTGAAATGATACGAGACTTTTAAGATCATTTATATATGTTCAGAGGGAAGGTTATGATGGAAGTCCATGCAAAAAAATCATCTGAAATCTAGATTTTATGAAACTTTTCTAAAGGCAAGTTTCACCCCAAAATTCATAATATAATATACACTAGTTTATACTTGTTTCGGTCAAAAATCAAATTAAATCGGGGACTGTTCGAAATGATAGAAAATTTCACATATCATTTTGTATATTTTACCAGGGAAGGTTGTGATGGAAGTCCATGCAAAAAATCATCGGAAAATTAGATTCTATGAAACTTTTCGAAATGCAAGTTTCGGTCAAAAATCATAGTATATTATACACTAATTTCGGTCAAAAAAATCAAATTTAATTGGGGACTCTTTGAAATGATACGAGACTTTTCAGATCATTTAAATATGTTAAGAGGGAAAGTTATGATGGAAGTTCATGCACAAATATCATCTGAAAACTAGATTGTATGAAACTTCTAAATGCAAGTTTCGGCCCTAAAATTATAATATATTATACACTAGTTTATACTAGTTTCGGTCAAAAATCAAATTAAATCGGGGACTGTTCGAAATGATACGAAACTTCACATATCATTTTTATAGTTTACGAGGGAAGGTTATGATTGAAGTCCATGCAAAAAATCATCTGAAAATTAGATTCTATGAAACTTTTCGAAATGCAAGTTTCGGTCAAAAATCATAGTATATTTTACACTAGTTTCGGTCAAAAAAATCTAATTTAATTGGGGACTATTTGAAATGATACGAGACATTTCAGATCATTTATATATGTTAAGTGGGAAGGTTATGATGGAGGTCCATGCAAAATATTATCGGAAAATTAGATTCTATGAAACTTTACGAAATGCATGTTTTGGTTAAAAATCATAGTATATTATACACTAGTTTCTATAAAAAAAATCAAATTTAATTGGGGACTATTTGAAATGATACGAGACTTTTAAGATCATTTATATATGTTAAGAGGGAAGATTATGATGGAAGTCCATGCAAATAAATCATCGGAAAACTAGATTTTATGAAACTTTTCTAAATGCACATTTCGCCCAAAAATCATAATATAATATACACTAGTTTATACTTGTTTCGGTCAAAAATCAAATTAAATCGGGGACTGTTCGAAATGATACAAAATTTCACATATAATTTATATATTTTACAAGGGAAGGCTGTGATGGAAGTCCATGCAAAAAATCATCGGAAAATTAGATTCTATGAAACTTTTCGAAATGCAAGTTTCGGTCAAAAATCATAGTATATTATACACTAATTTCGGTCAAAAAAATCAAATTTAATTGGGGATAATTTGAAATGATACTAGACATTTCAGATCATTTATATATGTTAAGTGGGAAGGTTATGATGGAAGTCCATGCAAAAAATCATCGGAAAATTAGATTCTAAGAAACTTTTCGAAATGCACGTTTCGATCAAAAATCATAGTATATTATACACTAGTTTCGGTCAAAAAATCAAATTTAATTGGGGACTATTTGAAATGATACGAGACTTTTAAGATCATTTATATATGTTCAGAGGGAAGGTTATGATGGAAGTCCATGCAAAAAAATCATCTGAAATCTAGATTTTATGAAACTTTTCTAAATGCAAGTTTCACCCCAAAATTCATAATATAATATACACTAGTTTATACTTGTTTCGGTCAAAAATCAAATTAAATCGGGGACTGTTCGAAATGATACAAAATTTCACATATCGTTTATATATTTTACCAGGGAAGGTTGTGATGGAAGTCCATGCAAAAAATCATCGGAAAATTAGATTCTATGAAACTTTTCGAAATGCAAGTTTCGGTAAAAAATCATAGTATATTATACACTAATTTCGGTCAAAAAAATCAAATTTATTTGGGGACTCTTTGAAATGAAACAAGACTTTTAAGATCATTTATATAAGTTAAGAGGGAAGGTTATGATGGAAGTTCATGCAAAAATATCATCTGAAAACTAGATTGTATGAAACTTCTAAATGCAAGTTTCGGCCCTAAAATTATAATATATTATACACTAGTTTATACTAGTTTCAGTCAAAAATCAAATTAAATCGGGGACTGTTCGAAATGATACGAAACTTCACATATCATTTTTATAGTTTACGAGGGAAGGTTATGATTGAAGTCCATGCAAAAAATCATCTGAAAATTAGATTCTATGAAACTTTTCGAAATGCAAGTTTCGGTCAAAAATCATAGTATATTTTACACTAGTTTCGGTCAAAAAAATCTAATTTAATTGGGGACTATTTGAAATGATACGAGACATTTCAGATCATTTATATATGTTAAGTGGGAAGTTTATGATGGAGGTCCATGCAAAATATCATCGGAATATTAGATTCTATGAAACTTTACGAAATGCAAGTTTTGGTCAAAAATCATAGTATATTATACACTAGTTTCTATAAAAAAAATCAAATTTAATTGGGGACTATTTGAAATGATACGAGACTTTTAAGATCATTTATATATGTTAAGAGGGAATATTATGATGGAAGTCCATGCAAATAAATCATCGGAAAACTAGATTTTATGAAACTTTTCTAAATGCACATTTCGCCCAAAAATCATAATATAATATACACTAGTTTATACTTGTTTCGGTCAAAAATCAAATTAAATCGGGGACTGTTCGAAATGATAAAAATTTCACATATAATTTATATATTTTACTAGGGAAGGCTGTGATGGAAGTCCATGCAAAAATCATCGGAAAATTAGATTCTATGAAACTTTTCGAAATGCAAGTTTCGGTCAAAAATCATAGTATATTATACACTAATTTCGGTCAAAAAAATCAAATTTAATTGGGGATTATTTGAAATGATACTAGACATTTCAGATCATTTATATATGTTAAGTGGGAAGGTTATGATGGAAGTCCATGCAAAAAATCATCGGAAAATTAGATTCTAAGAAACTTTTCGAAATGCACGTTTCGATCAAAAATCATAGTATATTATACACTAGTTTCGGTCAAAAAATCAAATTTAATTGGGGACTATTTGAAATGATACGAGACTTTTAAGATCATTTATATATGTTCAGAGGGAAGGTTATGATGGAAGTCCATGCAAAAAAATCATCTGAAATCTAGATTTTATGAAACTTTTCTAAATGCAAGTTTCACCCCAAAATTCATAATATAATATACACTAGTTTATACTTGTTTCGGTCAAAAATCAAATTAAATCGGGGACTGTTCGAAATGATACAAAATTTCACATATCGTTTATATATTTTACCAGGGAAGTATGTGATGGAAGTCCATGCAAAAAATCATCGGAAAATTAGATTCTATGAAACTTTTCGAAATGCAAGTTTCGGTAAAAAATCATAGTATATTATACACTAATTTCGGTCAAAAAAATCAAATTTATTTGGGGACTCTTTGAAATGAAACAAGACTTTTAAGATCATTTATATAAGTTAAGAGGGAAGGTTATGATGGAAGTTCATGCAAAAATATCATCTGAAAACTAGATTGTATGAAACTTCTAAATGCAAGTTTCGGCCCTAAAATTATAATATATTATACACTAGTTTATACTAGTTTCGGTCAAAAATCAAATTAAATCGGGGACTGTTCGAAATGATACGAAACTTCACATATCATTTTTATAGTTTACGAGGGAAGGTTATGATTGAAGTCCATGCAAAAAATCATCTGAAAATTAGATTCTATGAAACTTTTCGAAATGCAAGTTTCGGTCAAAAATCATAGTATATTTTACACTAGTTTCGGTCAAAAAAATCTAATTTAATTGGGGACTATTTTAAATGATACGAGACATTTCAGATCATTTATATATGTTAAGAGGGAAGGTTATTAAGGAAGTCTATCCAAAAATAATCATCCGAAAACTAGATTCTATGAAACTTTTCGAAATACCAGTTTCGGCCAAAAAATCATAATATATTATGCACTAATTTATACAAGTTTCGGTAAAAAATCAAATTAAATCGGGTACTGTTCGAAATGATACGAAACTTCACATATCATTTATATATTTTACGAGGTAAGGTTATGATGGAAGTCCATGCAAAAAATCATCGGAAAATTAGATTCTATGAAACTTTTCGAAATGCAAGTTTCGGTCCAAAATCATAGTATATTATACACTAGTTTCGGTAAAAAAAATACAATTTAATTGGGGACTATTTGAAATGATACGAGACTTTTCAGATTATTTATATATGTTAAGTGGGAAGGTTATGATGGAAGTCCATGCAAAAAATCATCGGAAAATTAGATTCTATGAAACTTTTCGAAATGCAAGATTCGGTCAAAAATCATAGTATATTATAGACTTATTTCGGTCAAAAAAATCAAATTTAATTGGGGACTATTTGAAATGATACTAGACATTTCAAATCATTTATATATGTTAAGTGGGAAGGTTATGATGGAAGTCTATGCAAAAAAATCATCGGAAAATTAGATTCTATGAAATTTTCGAAATGCAATTTCGGTCAAAAAAATCAAATTTAATTGGGGACTATTTGAAATGATACGAGACTTTTAAGATCATTTATATATGTTAAGAGGGAAGGTTATGATGGAAGTCCATGCAAAAAAATCATCTGAAAACTAGATTTTATGAAACTTTTCTAAATGCAAGTTTCGCCCCAAAAATCATAATATAATATACACTAGTTTATACTTGTTTCGGTCAAAAATCAAATTAAATCAGGGACTGTTCAAAATGATACATAATTTCACATATCATTTATATATTTTACGAGGGAAGGTTGTGATGGAAGTCCTTGCAAAAAATCATCGGAAAATTAGATTCTATGAAACTTTTCGAAATGCAAGTTTCGTCCAAAAATGATAGTATATTATACACTAATTTCGATCAAAAAATTCAAATTTAATTGGGGACAATTTGAAATGATACGAGACTTTTCAGATCATTTAAATATGTTAAGAGGGAAAGTTATGATGGAAGTCAATGCAAAAATATCATCAGGAAAACTAGATTCTATGAAACTTTTTGAAATGCAAGTTTCAGACGAAAAATCAAAATATATTACACACTAGTTTATACATGTTTCGGTCAAATATCTAATTAAATTGGGTACTATTTGAAATGATACGAAACTTCACATATCATTTATATATTTTACGAGGGAAGGTTATGATGGAAGTCCATGCAAAAAAATCATCAGAAAATTAGATTCTATGAAACTTTTAAAAATGCAAGTTTCAGTCAAAAATCATAATATATTATACACTAGTTTCGGTCAAAAAAATAAAATTTAATTGGAGAATATTAGAAATGATACGAGACTTTTCAGATCATTTATATATGTTACGAGGGAAGGTTATGAAGGAAGTCTATCCAAAAATAATCATCCGAAAACTAGATTCTATGAAACTTTTCGAAATACCAGTTTCGGCCAAAAAATCATAATATATTATGCACTAGTATATACAAGTTTAGGTAAAAAATCAAATTAAATCGGGTACTGTTCAAAATGATACGAAACTTCACATATCATTTATATATTTTACGAGGTAAGGTTATGATGGAAGTCCATGCAAAAAATCATCGGAAAATTAGATTCTATGAAACTTTTCAAAATGCAAGTTTCGGTCCAAAATCATAGTATATTATACACTAGTTTCGGTAAAAAAAAATACAATTTAATTGGGGACTATTTGAAATGATACGAGACTTTTCATATTATTTATATATGTTAAATGGGAAGGTTATGATGGAAGTCCATACAAAAAATCATCGGAAAATTAGATTCTATGAAACTTTTCGAAATGCAAGTTTCAGTCCAAAATCATAGTATATTATACACTAGTTTCGGTAAAAAAAATACAATTTAATTGGGGACTATTTGAAATGATACGAGACTTTTCAGATTATTTATATATGTTAAGTGGGAAGGTTATGATGGAAGTCCATGCAAAAAATCATCGGAAAATTAGATTCTATGAAACTTTTCGAAATGCAAGATTCGGTCAAAAATCATAGTATATTATAGACTTATTTCGGTCAAAAAAATCAAATTTAATTGGGGACTATTTGAAATGATACTATACATTTCAGATCATTTATATATGTTAAGTGGGAAGGTTATGATGGAAGTCTATGCAAAAAAATCATCGGAAAATTAGATTCTATGAAATTTTCGAAATGCAAGTTTCGGTCAAAAATCATAGTATATTATACACTAGTTTCGGTCAAAAAAATCAAATTTAATTGGGGACTATTTGAAATGATACGAGACTTTTAAGATCATTTATATATGTTAAGAGGGAAGGTTATGATGGAAGTCCATGCAAAAAAATCATCTGAAAACTAGATTTTATGAAACTTTTCTAAATGCAAGTTTCGCCCCAAAAATCATAATATAGTATACACTAGTTTATACTTGTTTCGGTCAAAAATCAAATTAAATCAGGGACTGTTCAAAATGATACATAATTTCACATATCATTTATATATTTTACGAGGGAAGGTTGTGATGGAAGTCCTTGCAAAAAATCATCGGAAAATTAGATTCTATGAAACTTTTCGAAATGCAAGTTTCGTCCAAAAATGATAGTATATTATACACTAATTTCGATCAAAAAATTCAAATTTAATTGGGGACAATTTGAAATGATACGAGACTTTTCAGATCATTTAAATATGTTAAGAGGGAAAGTTATGATGGAAGTCAATGCAAAAATATCATCAGGAAAACTAGATTCTATGAAACTTTTTGAAATGCAAGTTTCAGACGAAAAATCAAAATATATTACACACTAGTTTATACATGTTTCGGTCAAATATCTAATTAAATTGGGTACTATTTGAAATGATACGAAACTTCACATATCATTTATATATTTTACGAGGGAAGGTTATGATGGAAGTCCATGCAAAAAAATCATCAGAAAATTAGATTCTATGAAACTTTTAAAAATGCAAGTTTCAGTCAAAAATCATAATATATTATACACTAGTTTCGGTCAAAAAAATAAAATTTAATTGGAGAATATTAGAAATGATACGAGACTTTTCAGATCATTTATATATGTTACGAGGGAAGGTTATGAAGGAAGTCTATCCAAAAATAATCATCCGAAAACTAGATTCTATGAAACTTTTCGAAATACCAGTTTCGGCCAAAAAATCATAATATATTATGCACTAGTTTATACAAGTTTAGGTAAAAAATCAAATTAAATCGGGTACTGTTCAAAATGATACGAAACTTCACATATCATTTATATATTTTACGAGGTAAGGTTATGATGGAAGTCCATGCAAAAAATCATCGGAAAATTAGATTCTATGAAACTTTTCAAAATGCAAGTTTCGGTCCAAAATCATAGTATATTATACACTAGTTTCGGTAAAAAAAAATACAATTTAATTGGGGACTATTTGAAATGATACGAGACTTTTCATATTATTTATATATGTTAAGTGGGAAGGTTATGATGGAAGTCCATGCAAAAAATCATCGGAAAATTAGATTCTATGAAACTTTTCGAAATGCAAGATTCGGTCAAAAATCATAGTATATTATACACTAGTTTCGGTCAAAAAATCAAATTTAATTGGGGACTATTTGAAATGATACGAGACTTTTAAGATCATTTATATATGTTCAGAGGGAAGGTTATGATGGAAGTCCATGCAAAAAAATCATCTGAAATCTAGATTTTATGAAACTTTTCTAAAGGCAAGTTTCACCCCAAAATTCATAATATAATATACACTAGTTTATACTTGTTTCGGTCAAAAATCAAATTAAATCGGGGACTGTTCGAAATGATAGAAAATTTCACATATCATTTTGTATATTTTACCAGGGAAGGTTGTGATGGAAGTCCATGCAAAAAATCATCGGAAAATTAGATTCTATGAAACTTTTCGAAATGCAAGTTTCGGTCAAAAATCATAGTATATTATACACTAATTTCGGTCAAAAAAATCAAATTTAATTGGGGACTCTTTGAAATGATACGAGACTTTTCAGATCATTTAAATATGTTAAGAGGGAAAGTTATGATGGAAGTTCATGCACAAATATCATCTGAAAACTAGATTGTATGAAACTTCTAAATGCAAGTTTCGGCCCTAAAATTATAATATATTATACACTAGTTTATACTAGTTTCGGTCAAAAATCAAATTAAATCGGGGACTGTTCGAAATGATACGAAACTTCACATATCATTTTTATAGTTTACGAGGGAAGGTTATGATTGAAGTCCATGCAAAAAATCATCTGAAAATTAGATTCTATGAAACTTTTCGAAATGCAAGTTTCGGTCAAAAATCATAGTATATTTTACACTAGTTTCGGTCAAAAAAATCTAATTTAATTGGGGACTATTTGAAATGATACGAGACATTTCAGATCATTTATATATGTTAAGTGGGAAGGTTATGATGGAGGTCCATGCAAAATATTATCGGAAAATTAGATTCTATGAAACTTTACGAAATGCATGTTTTGGTTAAAAATCATAGTATATTATACACTAGTTTCTATAAAAAAAATCAAATTTAATTGGGGACTATTTGAAATGATACGAGACTTTTAAGATCATTTATATATGTTAAGAGGGAAGATTATGATGGAAGTCCATGCAAATAAATCATCGGAAAACTAGATTTTATGAAACTTTTCTAAATGCACATTTCGCCCAAAAATCATAATATAATATACACTAGTTTATACTTGTTTCGGTCAAAAATCAAATTAAATCGGGGACTGTTCGAAATGATACAAAATTTCACATATAATTTATATATTTTACAAGGGAAGGCTGTGATGGAAGTCCATGCAAAAAATCATCGGAAAATTAGATTCTATGAAACTTTTCGAAATGCAAGTTTCGGTCAAAAATCATAGTATATTATACACTAATTTCGGTCAAAAAAATCAAATTTAATTGGGGATAATTTGAAATGATACTAGACATTTCAGATCATTTATATATGTTAAGTGGGAAGGTTATGATGGAAGTCCATGCAAAAAATCATCGGAAAATTAGATTCTAAGAAACTTTTCGAAATGCACGTTTCGATCAAAAATCATAGTATATTATACACTAGTTTCGGTCAAAAAATCAAATTTAATTGGGGACTATTTGAAATGATACGAGACTTTTAAGATCATTTATATATGTTCAGAGGGAAGGTTATGATGGAAGTCCATGCAAAAAAATCATCTGAAATCTAGATTTTATGAAACTTTTCTAAATGCAAGTTTCACCCCAAAATTCATAATATAATATACACTAGTTTATACTTGTTTCGGTCAAAAATCAAATTAAATCGGGGACTGTTCGAAATGATACAAAATTTCACATATCGTTTATATATTTTACCAGGGAAGGTTGTGATGGAAGTCCATGCAAAAAATCATCGGAAAATTAGATTCTATGAAACTTTTCGAAATGCAAGTTTCGGTAAAAAATCATAGTATATTATACACTAATTTCGGTCAAAAAAATCAAATTTATTTGGGGACTCTTTGAAATGAAACAAGACTTTTAAGATCATTTATATAAGTTAAGAGGGAAGGTTATGATGGAAGTTCATGCAAAAATATCATCTGAAAACTAGATTGTATGAAACTTCTAAATGCAAGTTTCGGCCCTAAAATTATAATATATTATACACTAGTTTATACTAGTTTCAGTCAAAAATCAAATTAAATCGGGGACTGTTCGAAATGATACGAAACTTCACATATCATTTTTATAGTTTACGAGGGAAGGTTATGATTGAAGTCCATGCAAAAAATCATCTGAAAATTAGATTCTATGAAACTTTTCGAAATGCAAGTTTCGGTCAAAAATCATAGTATATTTTACACTAGTTTCGGTCAAAAAAATCTAATTTAATTGGGGACTATTTGAAATGATACGAGACATTTCAGATCATTTATATATGTTAAGTGGGAAGTTTATGATGGAGGTCCATGCAAAATATCATCGGAATATTAGATTCTATGAAACTTTACGAAATGCAAGTTTTGGTCAAAAATCATAGTATATTATACACTAGTTTCTATAAAAAAAATCAAATTTAATTGGGGACTATTTGAAATGATACGAGACTTTTAAGATCATTTATATATGTTAAGAGGGAATATTATGATGGAAGTCCATGCAAATAAATCATCGGAAAACTAGATTTTATGAAACTTTTCTAAATGCACATTTCGCCCAAAAATCATAATATAATATACACTAGTTTATACTTGTTTCGGTCAAAAATCAAATTAAATCGGGGACTGTTCGAAATGATAAAAATTTCACATATAATTTATATATTTTACTAGGGAAGGCTGTGATGGAAGTCCATGCAAAAATCATCGGAAAATTAGATTCTATGAAACTTTTCGAAATGCAAGTTTCGGTCAAAAATCATAGTATATTATACACTAATTTCGGTCAAAAAAATCAAATTTAATTGGGGATTATTTGAAATGATACTAGACATTTCAGATCATTTATATATGTTAAGTGGGAAGGTTATGATGGAAGTCCATGCAAAAAATCATCGGAAAATTAGATTCTAAGAAACTTTTCGAAATGCACGTTTCGATCAAAAATCATAGTATATTATACACTAGTTTCGGTCAAAAAATCAAATTTAATTGGGGACTATTTGAAATGATACGAGACTTTTAAGATCATTTATATATGTTCAGAGGGAAGGTTATGATGGAAGTCCATGCAAAAAAATCATCTGAAATCTAGATTTTATGAAACTTTTCTAAATGCAAGTTTCACCCCAAAATTCATAATATAATATACACTAGTTTATACTTGTTTCGGTCAAAAATCAAATTAAATCGGGGACTGTTCGAAATGATACAAAATTTCACATATCGTTTATATATTTTACCAGGGAAGTATGTGATGGAAGTCCATGCAAAAAATCATCGGAAAATTAGATTCTATGAAACTTTTCGAAATGCAAGTTTCGGTAAAAAATCATAGTATATTATACACTAATTTCGGTCAAAAAAATCAAATTTATTTGGGGACTCTTTGAAATGAAACAAGACTTTTAAGATCATTTATATAAGTTAAGAGGGAAGGTTATGATGGAAGTTCATGCAAAAATATCATCTGAAAACTAGATTGTATGAAACTTCTAAATGCAAGTTTCGGCCCTAAAATTATAATATATTATACACTAGTTTATACTAGTTTCGGTCAAAAATCAAATTAAATCGGGGACTGTTCGAAATGATACGAAACTTCACATATCATTTTTATAGTTTACGAGGGAAGGTTATGATTGAAGTCCATGCAAAAAATCATCTGAAAATTAGATTCTATGAAACTTTTCGAAATGCAAGTTTCGGTCAAAAATCATAGTATATTTTACACTAGTTTCGGTCAAAAAAATCTAATTTAATTGGGGACTATTTTAAATGATACGAGACATTTCAGATCATTTATATATGTTAAGTGGGAAGTTTATGATGGAGGTCCATGCAAAATATCATCGGAATATTAGATTCTATGAAACTTTACGAAATGCAAGTTTTGGTCAAAAATCATAGTATATTATACACTAGTTTCTATAAAAAAAATCATATTTAATTGGGGACTATTTGAAATGATACGAGACTTTTAAGATCATTTATATATGTTAAGAGGGAATATTATGATGGAAGTCCATGCAAATAAATCATCGGAACACTAGATTTTATGAAACTTTTCTAAATGCACATTTCGCCCAAAAATCATAATATAATATACACTAGTTTATACTTGTTTCGGTCAAAAATCAAATTAAATCGGGGACTGTTCGAAATGATAAAAATTTCACATATAATTTATATATTTTACTAGGGAAGGCTGTGATGGAAGTCCATGCAAAAATCATCGGAAAATTAGATTCTATGAAACTTTTCGAAATGCAAGTTTCGGTCAAAAATCATAGTATATTATACACTAATTTCGGTCAAAAAAATCAAATTTAATTGGGGATTATTTGAAATGATACTAGACATTTCAGATCATTTATATATGTTAAGTGGGAAGGTTATGATGGAAGTCCATGCAAAAAATCATCGGAAAATTAGATTCTAAGAAACTTTTCGAAATGCACGTTTCGATCAAAAATCATAGTATATTATACACTAGTTTCGGTCAAAAAATCAAATTTAATTGGGGACTATTTGAAATGATACGAGACTTTTAAGATCATTTATATATGTTCAGAGGGAAGGTTATGATGGAAGTCCATGCAAAAAAATCATCTGAAATCTAGATTTTATGAAACTTTTCTAAATGCAAGTTTCACCCCAAAATTCATAATATAATATACACTAGTTTATACTTGTTTCGGTCAAAAATCAAATTAAATCGGGGACTGTTCGAAATGATACAAAATTTCACATATCGTTTATATATTTTACCAGGGAAGTATGTGATGGAAGTCCATGCAAAAAATCATCCGAAAATTAGATTCTATGAAACTTTTCGAAATGCAAGTTTCGGTAAAAAATCATAGTATATTATACACTAATTTCGGTCAAAAAAATCAAATTTATTTGGGGACTCTTTGAAATGAAACAAGACTTTTAAGATCATTTATATAAGTTAAGAGGGAAGGTTATGATGGAAGTTCATGCAAAAATATCATCTGAAAACTAGATTGTATGAAACTTCTAAATGCAAGTTTCGGCCCTAAAATTATAATATATTATACACTAGTTTATACTAGTTTCGGTCAAAAATCAAATTAAATCGGGGACTGTTCGAAATGATACGAAACTTCACATATCATTTTTATAGTTTACGAGGGAAGGTTATGATTGAAGTCCATGCAAAAAATCATCTGAAAATTAGATTCTATGAAACTTTTCGAAATGCAAGTTTCGGTCAAAAATCATAGTATATTTTACACTAGTTTCGGTCAAAAAAATCTAATTTAATTGGGGACTATTTTAAATGATACGAGACATTTCAGATCATTTATATATGTTAAGTGGGAAGTTTATGATGGAGGTCCATGCAAAATATCATCGGAATATTAGATTCTATGAAACTTTACGAAATGCAAGTTTTGGTCAAAAATCATAGTATATTATACACTAGTTTCTATAAAAAAAATCATATTTAATTGGGGACTATTTGAAATGATACGAGACTTTTAAGATCATTTATATATGTTAAGAGGGAATATTATGATGGAAGTCCATGCAAATAAATCATCGGAACACTAGATTTTATGAAACTTTTCTAAATGCACATTTCGCCCAAAAATCATAATATAATATACACTAGTTTATACTTGTTTCGGTCAAAAATCAAATTAAATCGGGGACTGTTCGAAATGATAAAAATTTCACATATAATTTATATATTTTACTAGGGAAGGCTGTGATGGAAGTCCATGCAAAAATCATCGGAAAATTAGATTCTATGAAACTTTTCGAAATGCAAGTTTCGGTCAAAAATCATAGTATATTATACACTAATTTCGGTCAAAAAAATCAAATTTAATTGGGGATTATTTGAAATGATACTAGACATTTCAGATCATTTATATATGTTAAGTGGGAAGGTTATGATGGAAGTCCATGCAAAAAATCATCGGAAAATTAGATTCTAAGAAACTTTTCGAAATGCACGTTTCGATCAAAAATCATAGTATATTATACACTAGTTTCGGTCAAAAAATCAAATTTAATTGGGGACTATTTGAAATGATACGAGACTTTTAAGATCATTTATATATGTTCAGAGGGAAGGTTATGATGGAAGTCCATGCAAAAAAATCATCTGAAATCTAGATTTTATGAAACTTTTCTAAATGCAAGTTTCACCCCAAAATTCATAATATAATATACACTAGTTTATACTTGTTTCGGTCAAAAATCAAATTAAATCGGGGACTGTTCGAAATGATACAAAATTTCACATATCGTTTATATATTTTACCAGGGAAGTATGTGATGGAAGTCCATGCAAAAAATCATCCGAAAATTAGATTCTATGAAACTTTTCGAAATGCAAGTTTCGGTAAAAAATCATAGTATATTATACACTAATTTCGGTCAAAAAAATCAAATTTATTTGGGGACTCTTTGAAATGAAACAAGACTTTTAAGATCATTTATATAAGTTAAGAGGGAAGGTTATGATGGAAGTTCATGCAAAAATATCATCTGAAAACTAGATTGTATGAAACTTCTAAATGCAAGTTTCGGCCCTAAAATTATAATATATTATACACTAGTTTATACTAGTTTCGGTCAAAAATCAAATTAAATCGGGGACTGTTCGAAATGATACGAAACTTCACATATCATTTTTATAGTTTACGAGGGAAGGTTATGATTGAAGTCCATGCAAAAAATCATCTGAAAATTAGATTCTATGAAACTTTTCGAAATGCAAGTTTCGGTCAAAAATCATAGTATATTTTACACTAGTTTCGGTCAAAAAAATCTAATTTAATTGGGGACTATTTTAAATGATACGAGACATTTCAGATCATTTATATATGTTAAGTGGGAAGTTTATGATGGAGGTCCATGCAAAATATCATCGGAATATTAGATTCTATGAAACTTTACGAAATGCAAGTTTTGGTCAAAAATCATAGTATATTATACACTAGTTTCTATAAAAAAAATCATATTTAATTGGGGACTATTTGAAATGATACGAGACTTTTAAGATCATTTATATATGTTAAGAGGGAATATTATGATGGAAGTCCATGCAAATAAATCATCGGAACACTAGATTTTATGAAACTTTTCTAAATGCACATTTCGCCCAAAAATCATAATATAATATACACTAGTTTATACTTGTTTCGGTCAAAAATCAAATTAAATCGGGGACTGTTCGAAATGATAAAAATTTCACATATAATTTATATATTTTACTAGGGAAGGCTGTGATGGAAGTCCATGCAAAAATCATCGGAAAATTAGATTCTATGAAACTTTTCGAAATGCAAGTTTCGGTCAAAAATCATAGTATATTATACACTAATTTCGGTCAAAAAAATCAAATTTAATTGGGGAGTATTTGAAATGATACTAGACATTTCAGATCATTTATATATGTTAAGTGGGAAGGTTATGATGGAAGTCCATGCAAAAAATCATCGGAAAATTAGATTCTAAGAAACTTTTCGAAATGCACGTTTCGATCAAAAATCATAGTATATTATACACTAGTTTCGGTCAAAAAATCAAATTTAATTGGGGACTATTTGAAATGATACGAGACTTTTAAGATCATTTATATATGTTCAGAGGGAAGGTTATGATGGAAGTCCATGCAAAAAAATCATCTGAAATCTAGATTTTATGAAACTTTTCTAAATGCAATTTTCACCCCAAAATTCATAATATAATATACACTAGTTTATACTTGTTTCGGTCAAAAATCAAATTAAATCGGGGACTGTTCGAAATGATACAAAATTTCACATATCATTTATATATTTTACCAGGGAAGGTTGTGATGGAAGTCCATGCAAAAAAATCATCGGAAAATTAGATTCTATGAAACTTTTCGAAATGCAAGTTTCGGTAAAAAATCATAGTATATTATACACTAATTTCGGTCAAAAAAATCAAATTTAATTGGGGACTCTTTGAAATGATACGAGACTTTTCAGATCATTTAAATATGTTAAGAGGGAAAGTTATGATGGAAGTTCATGCAAAAATATCATCTGAAAACTAGATTGTATGAAACTTCTAAATGCAAGTTTCGGCCCTAAAATTATAATATATTATACACTAGTTTATACTAGTTTCGGTCAAAAATCAAATTAAATCGGGGACTGTTCGAAATGATACGAAACTTCACATATCATTTTTATAGTTTACGAGGGAAGGTTATGATTGAAGTCCATGCAAAAAATCATCTGAAAATTAGATTCTATGAAACTTTTCGAAATGCAAGTTTCGGTCAAAAATCATAGTATATTTTACACTAGTTTCGGTCAAAAAAACCTAATTTAATTGGGGACTATTTGAAATGATACGAGACATTTCAGATCATTTATATATGTTAAGTGGGAAGGTTATGATGGAGGTCCATGCAAAATATCATCGGAAAATTAGATTCTATGAAACTTTACGAAATGCAAGTTTTGGTCAAAAATCATAGTATATTATACACTAGTTTCTATAAAAAAAATCAAATTTAATTGGGGACTATTTGAAATGATACGAGACTTTTAAGATCATTTATATATGTTAAGAGGGAATATTATGATGGAAGTCCATGCAAATAAATCATCGGAAAACTAGATTTTATGAAACTTTTCTAAATGCACATTTCGCCCAAAAATCATAATATAATATACACTAGTTTATACTTGTTTCGGTCAAAAATCAAATTAAATCGGGGACTGTTCGAAATGATACAAAATTTCACATATAATTTATATATTTTACAAGGGAAGGCTGTGATGGAAGTCCATGCAAAAAATCATCGGAAAATTAGATTCTATGAAACTTTTCGAAATGCAAGTTTCGGTCAAAAATCATAGTATATTATACACTAATTTCGGTCAAAAAAATCAAATTTAATTGGGGATTATTTGAAATGATACTAGACATTTCAGATCATTTATATATGTTAAGTGGGAAGGTTATGATGGAAGTCCATGCAAAAAATCATCGGAAAATTAGATTCTAAGAAACTTTTCGAAACGCACGTTTCGATCAAAAATCATAGTATATTATACACTAGTTTCGGTCAAAAAATCAAATTTAATTGGGGACTATTTGAAATGATACGAGACTTTTAAGATCATTTATATATGTTCAGAGGGAAGGTTATGATGGAAGTCCATGCAAAAAAATCATCTGAAATCTAGATTTTATGAAACTTTTCTAAATGCAAGTTTCACCCCAAAATTCATAATATAATATACACTAGTTTATACTTGTTTCGGTCAAAAATCAAATTAAATCGGGGACTGTTCGAAATGATACAAAATTTCACATATCGTTTATATATTTTACCAGGGAAGGTTGTGATGGAAGTCCATGCAAAAAATCATCGGAAAATTAGATTCTATGATATTTTTCGAAATGCAAGTTTCGGTAAAAAATCATAGTATATTATACACTAATTTCGGTCAAAAAAATCAAATTTATTTGGGGACTCTTTGAAATGAAACAAGACTTTTAAGATCATTTATATAAGTTAAGAGGGAAGGTTATGATGGAAGTTCATGCAAAAATATCATCTGAAAACTAGATTGTATGAAACTTCTAAATGCAAGTTTCGGCCCTAAAATTATAATATATTATACACTAGTTTATACTAGTTTCGGTCAAAAATCAAATTAAATCGGGGACTGTTCGAAATGATACGAAACTTCACATATCATTTTTATAGTTTACGAGGGAAGGTTATGATTGAAGTCCATGCAAAAAATCATCTGAAAATTAGATTCTATGAAACTTTTCGAAATGCAAGTTTCGGTCAAAAATCATAGTATATTTTACACTAGTTTCGGTCAAAAAAACCTAATTTAATTGGGGACTATTTGAAATGATACGAGACATTTCAGATCATTTATATATGTTAAGTGGGAAGGTTATGATGGAGGTCCATGCAAAATATCATCGGAAAATTAGATTCTATGAAACTTTACGAAATGCAAGTTTTGGTCAAAAATCATAGTATATTATACACTAGTTTCTATAAAAAAAATCAAATTTAATTGGGGACTATTTGAAATGATACGAGACTTTTAAGATCATTTATATATGTTAAGAGGGAATATTATGATGGAAGTCCATGCAAATAAATCATCGGAAAACTAGATTTTATGAAACTTTTCTAAATGCACATTTCGCCCAAAAATCATAATATAATATACACTAGTTTATACTTGTTTCGGTCAAAAATCAAATTAAATCGGGGACTGTTCGAAATGATACAAAATTTCACATATAATTTATATATTTTACAAGGGAAGGCTGTGATGGAAGTCCATGCAAAAAATCATCGGAAAATTAGATTCTATGAAACTTTTCGAAATGCAAGTTTCGGTCAAAAATCATAGTATATTATACACTAATTTCGGTCAAAAAAATCAAATTTAATTGGGGATTATTTGAAATGATACTAGACATTTCAGATCATTTATATATGTTAAGTGGGAAGGTTATGATGGAAGTCCATGCAAAAAATCATCGGAAAATTAGATTCTAAGAAACTTTTCGAAACGCACGTTTCGATCAAAAATCATAGTATATTATACACTAGTTTCGGTCAAAAAATCAAATTTAATTGGGGACTATTTGAAATGATACGAGACTTTTAAGATCATTTATATATGTTCAGAGGGAAGGTTATGATGGAAGTCCATGCAAAAAAATCATCTGAAATCTAGATTTTATGAAACTTTTCTAAATGCAAGTTTCACCCCAAAATTCATAATATAATATACACTAGTTTATACTTGTTTCGGTCAAAAATCAAATTAAATCGGGGACTGTTCGAAATGATACAAAATTTCACATATCGTTTATATATTTTACCAGGGAAGGTTGTGATGGAAGTCCATGCAAAAAATCATCGGAAAATTAGATTCTATGATATTTTTCGAAATGCAAGTTTCGGTAAAAAATCATAGTATATTATACACTAATTTCGGTCAAAAAAATCAAATTTATTTGGGGACTCTTTGAAATGAAACAAGACTTTTAAGATCATTTATATAAGTTAAGAGGGAAGGTTATGATGGAAGTTCATGCAAAAATATCATCTGAAAACTAGATTGTATGAAACTTCTAAATGCAAGTTTCGGCCCTAAAATTATAATATATTATACACTAGTTTATACTAGTTTCGGTCAAAAATCAAATTAAATCGGGGACTGTTCGAAATGATACGAAACTTCACATATCATTTTTATAGTTTACGAGGGAAGGTTATGATTGAAGTCCATGCAAAAAATCATCTGAAAATTAGATTCTATGAAACTTTTCGAAATGCAAGTTTCGGTCAAAAATCATAGTATATTTTACACTAGTTTCGGTCAAAAAAATCTAATTTAATTGGGGACTATTTGAAATGATACGAGACATTTCAGATCATTTATATATGTTAAGTGGGAAGTTTATGATGGAGGTCCATGCAAAATATCATCGGAATATTAGATTCTATGAAACTTTACGAAATGCATGTTTTGGTTAAAAATCATAGTATATTATACACTAGTTTCTATAAAAAAAAAATCAAATTTAATTGGGGACTATTTGAAATGATACGAGACTTTTAAGATCATTTATATATGTTAAGAGGGAATATTATGATGGAAGTCCATGCAAATAAATCATCGGAAAACTAGATTTTATGAAACTTTTCTAAATGCACATTTCGCCCAAAAATCATAATATAATATACACTAGTTTATACTTGTTTCGGTCAAAAATCAAATTAAATCGGGGACTGTTCGAAATGATAAAAATTTCACATATAATTTATATATTTTACTAGGGAAGGCTGTGATGGAAGTCCATGCAAAAATCATCGGAATATTAGATTCTATGAAACTTTACGAAATGCAAGTTTTGGTCAAAAATCATAGTATATTATACACTAGTTTCTATAAAAAAAATCAAATTTAATTGGGGACTATTTGAAATGATACGAGACTTTTAAGATCATTTATATATGTTAAGAGGGAATATTATGATGGAAGTCCATGCAAATAAATCATCGGAACACTAGATTTTATGAAACTTTTCTAAATGCACATTTCGCCCAAAAATCATAATATAATATACACTAGTTTATACTTGTTTCGGTCAAAAATCAAATTAAATCGGGGACTGTTCGAAATGATAAAAATTTCACATATAATTTATATATTTTACTAGGGAAGACTGTAATGGAAGTCCATGCAAAAATCATCGGAAAATTAGATTCTATGAAACTTTTCGAAATGCAAGTTTCGGTCAAAAATCATAGTATATTATACACTAATTTCGGTCAAAAAAATCAAATTTAATTGGGGAGTATTTGAAATGATACTAGACATTTCAGATCATTTATATATGTTAAGTGGGAAGGTTATGATGGAAGTCCATGCAAAAAATCATCGGAAAATTAGATTCTAAGAAACTTTTCGAAATGCACGTTTCGATCAAAAATCATAGTATATTATACACTAGTTTCGGTCAAAAAATCAAATTTAATTGGGGACTATTTGAAATGATACGAGACTTTTAAGATCATTTATATATGTTCAGAGGGAAGGTTATGATGGAAGTCCATGCAAAAAAATCATCTGAAATCTAGATTTTATGAAACTTTTCTAAATGCAAGTTTCACCCCAAAATTCATAATATAATATACACTAGTTTATACTTGTTTCGGTCAAAAATCAAATTAATTCGGGGACTGTTCGAAATGATACAAAATTTCACATATCGTTTATATATTTTACCAGGGAAGGTTGTGATGGAAGTCCATGCAAAAAATCATCGGAAAATTAGATTCTATGAAACTTTTCGAAATGCAAGTTTCGGTAAAAAATCATAGTATATTATACACTAATTTCGGTCAAAAAAATCAAATTTATTTGGGGACTCTTTGAAATGAAACAAGACTTTTAAGATCATTTATATAAGTTAAGAGGGAAGGTTATGATGGAAGTTCATGCAAAAATATCATCTGAAAACTAGATTGTATGAAACTTCTAAATGCAAGTTTCGGCCCTAAAATTATAATATATTATACACTAGTTTATACTAGTTTCGGTCAAAAATCAAATTAAATCGGGGACTGTTCGAAATGATACGAAACTTCACATATCATTTTTATAGTTTACGAGGGAAGGTTATGATTGAAGTCCATGCAAAAAATCATCTGAAAATTAGATTCTATGAAACTTTTCGAAATGCAAGTTTCGGTCAAAAATCATAGTATATTTTACACTAGTTTCGGTCAAAAAAATCTAATTTAATTGGGGACTATTTGAAATGATACGAGACATTTCAGATCATTTATATATGTTAAGTGGGAAGTTTATGATGGAGGTCCATGCAAAATATCATCGGAATATTAGATTCTATGAAACTTTACGAAATGCAAGTTTTGGTCAAAAATCATAGTATATTATACACTAGTTTCTATAAAAAAAATCAAATTTAATTGGGGACTATTTGAAATGATACGAGACTTTTAAGATCATTTATATATGTTAAGAGGGAATATTATGATGGAAGTCCATGCAAATAAATCATCGGAAAACTAGATTTTATGAAACTTTTCTAAATGCACATTTCGCCCAAAAATCATAATATAATATACACTAGTTTATACTTGTTTCAGTCAAAAATCAAATTAAATCGGGGACTGTTCGAAATGATAAAAATTTCACATATAATTTATATATTTTACTAGGGAAGGCTGTGATGGAAGTCCATGCAAAAATCATCGGAAAATTAGATTCTATGAAACTTTTCGAAATGCATGTTTCGGTCAAAAATCATAGTATATTATACACTAATTTCGGTCAAAAAAATTAAATTTAATTGGGGAGTATTTGAAATGATACTAGACATTTCAGATCATTTATATATGTTAAGTGGGAAGGTTATGATGGAAGTCCATGCAAAAAAATCATCGGAAAATTAGATTCTAAGAAACTTTTCGAAATGCACGTTTCGATCAAAAATCATAGTATATTATACACTAGTTTCGGTCAAAAAATCAAATTTAATTGGGGACTATTTGAAATGATACGAGACTTTTAAGATCATTTATATATGTTCAGAGGGAAGGTTATGATGGAAGTCCATGCAAAAAAATCATCTGAAATCTAGATTTTATGAAACTTTTCTAAATGCAAGTTTCACCCCAAAATTCATAATATAATATACACTAGTTTATACTTGTTTCGGTCAAAAATCAAATTAAATCGGGGACTGTTCGAAATGATACAAAATTTCACATATCATTTATATATTTTACCAGGGAAGGTTGTGATGGAAGTCCATGCAAAAAATCATCGGAAAATTAGATTCTATGAAACTTTTCGAAATGCAAGTTTCGGTAAAAAATCATAGTATATTATACACTAATTTCGGTCAAAAAATCAAATTTAATTGGGGACTCTTTGAAATGATACGAGACTTTTAAGATCATTTAAATATGTTAAGAGGGAAAGTTATGATGGAAGTTCATGCAAAAATATCATCTGAAAACTAGATTGTATGAAACTTCTAAATGCAAGTTTCGGCCCTAAAATTATAATATATTATACACTAGTTTATACTAGTTTCGGTCAAAAATCAAATTAAATCGGGGACTGTTCGAAATGATACGAAACTTCACATATCATTTTTATAGTTTACGAGGGAAGGTTATGATTGAAGTCCATGCAAAAAATCATCTGAAAATTAGATTCTATGAAACTTTTCGAAATGCAAGTTTCGGTCAAAAATCATAGTATATTTTACTCTGGTTTCGGTCAAAAAAATCTAATTTAATTGGGGACTATTTGAAATGATACGAGACATTTCAGATCATTTATATATGTTAAGTGGGAAGGTAATGATGGAGGTCCATGCAAAATATCATCGGAAAATTAGATTCTATGAAACTTTACGAAATGCATGTTTTGGTTAAAAATCATAGTATATTATACACTAGTTTCTATAAAAAAAATCAAATTTAATTGGGGACTATTTGAAATGATACGAGACTTTTAAGATCATTTATATATGTTAAGAGGGAATATTATGATGGAAGTCCATGCAAATAAATCATCGGAAAACTAGATTTTATGAAACTTTTCTAAATGCACATTTCGCCCAAAAATCATAATATAATATACACTAGTTTATACTTGTTTCGGTCAAAAATCAAATTAAATCGGGGACTGTTCGAAATGATACAAAATTTCACATATAATTTATATATTTTACAAGGGAAGGCTGTGATGGAAGTCCATGCAAAAAATCATCGGAAAATTAGATTCTATGAAACTTTTCGAAATGCAAGTTTCGGTCAAAAATCATAGTATATTATACACTAATTTCGGTCAAAAAAATCAAATTTAATTGGGGATTATTTGAAATGATACTAGACATTTCAGATCATTTATATATGTTAAGTGGGAAGGTTATGATGGAAGTCCATGCAAAAAATCATCGGAAAATTAGATTCTAAGAAACTTTTCGAAATGCACGTTTCGATCAAAAATCATAGTATATTATACACTAGTTTCGGTCAAAAAATCAAATTTAATTGGGGACTATTTGAAATGATACGAGACTTTTAAGATCATTTATATATGTTCAGAGGGAAGGTTATGATGGAAGTCCATGCAAAAAAATCATCTGAAATCTAGATTTTATGAAACTTTTCTAAATGCAAGTTTCACCCCAAAATTCATAATATAATATACACTAGTTTATACTTGTTTCGGTCAAAAATCAAATTAAATCGGGGACTGTTCGAAATGATACAAAATTTCACATATCGTTTATATATTTTACCAGGGAAGGTTGTGATGGAAGTCCATGCAAAAAATCATCGGAAAATTAGATTCTATGAAACTTTTCGAAATGCAAGTTTCGGTCAAAAATCATAGTATATTATACACTAATTTCGGTCAAAAAAATCAAATTTATTTGGGGACTCTTTGAAATGATACGAGACTTTTCAGATCATTTATATAAGTTAAGAGGGAAGGTTATGATGGAAGTTCATGCAAAAATATCATCTGAAAACTAGATTGTATGAAACTTCTAAATGCAAGTTTCGGCCCTAAAATTATAATATATTATACACTAGTTTATACTAGTTTCGGTCAAAAATCAAATTAAATCGGGGACTGTTCGAAATGATACGAAACTTCACATATCATTTTTATAGTTTACGAGGGAAGGTTATGATTGAAGTCCATGCAAAAAATCATCTGAAAATTAGATTCTATGAAACTTTTCGAAATGCAAGTTTCGGTCAAAAATCATAGTATATTTTACACTAGTTTCGGTCAAAAAAATCTAATTTAATTGGGGACTATTTGAAATGATACGAGACATTTCAGATCATTTATATATGTTAAGTGGGAAGGTTATGATGGAGGTCCTTGCAAAATATCATCGGAAAATTAGATTCTATGAAACTTTACGAAATGCATGTTTTGGTTAAAAATCATAGTATATTATACACTAGTTTCTATAAAAAAAATCAAATTTAATTGGGGACTATTTGAAATGATACGAGACTTTTAAGATCATTTATATATGTTAAGAGGGAAGATTATGATGGAAGTCCATGCAAATAAATCATCGGAAAACTAGATTTTATGAAACTTTTCTAAATGCACATTTCGCCCAAAAATCATAATATAATATACACTAGTTTATACTTGTTTCGGTCAAAAATCAAATTAAATCGGGGACTGTTCGAAATGATACAAAATTTCACATATAATTTATATATTTTACAAGGGAAGGCTGTGATGGAAGTCCATGCAAAAAATCATCGGAAAATTAGATTCTATGAAACTTTTCGAAATGCAAGTTTCGGTCAAAAATCATAGTATATTATACACTAATTTCGGTCAAAAAAATCAAATTTAATTGGGGATTATTTGAAATGATACTAGACATTTCAGATCATTTATATATGTTAAGTGGGAAGGTTATGATGGAAGTCCATGCAAAAAATCATCGGAAAATTAGATTCTAAGAAACTTTTCGAAATGCACGTTTCGATCAAAAATCATAGTATATTATACACTAGTTTCGGTCAAAAAATCAAATTTAATTGGGGACTATTTGAAATGATACGAGACTTTTAAGATCATTTATATATGTTCAGAGGGAAGGTTATGATGGAAGTCCATGCAAAAAAATCATCTGAAATCTAGATTTTATGAAACTTTTCTAAATGCAAGTTTCACCCCAGAATTCATAATATAATATACACTAGTTTATACTTGTTTCGGTCAAAAATCAAATTAAATCGGGGACTGTTCGAAATGATACAAAATTTCACATATCGTTTATATATTTTACCAGGGAAGGTTGTGATGGAAGTCCATGCAAAAAATCATCGGAAAATTAGATTCTATGAAACTTTTCGAAATGCAAGTTTCGGTAAAAAATCATAGTATATTATACACTAATTTCGGTCAAAAAAATCAAATTTAATTGGGGACTCTTTGAAATGATACGAGACTTTTCAGATCATTTAAATATGTTAAGAGGGAAAGTTATGATTGAAGTTCATGCAAAAATATCATCTGAAAACTAGATTGTATGAAACTTCTAAATGTAAGTTTCGGCCCTAAAATTATAATATATTATACACTAGTTTATACTAGTTTCGGTCAAAAATCAAATTAAATCGGGGACTGTTCGAAATGATACGAAACTTCACATATCATTTTTATAGTTTACGAGGGAAGGTTATGATTGAAGTCCATGCAAAAAATCATCTGAAAATTAGATTCTATGAAACTTTTCGAAATGCAAGTTTCGGTCAAAAATCATAGTATATTTTACTCTGGTTTCGGTCAAAAAAATCTAATTTAATTGGGGACTATTTGAAATGATACGAGACATTTCAGATCATTTATATATGTTAAGTGGGAAGGTAATGATGGAGGTCCATGCAAAATATCATCGGAAAATTAGATTCTATGAAACTTTACGAAATGCATGTTTTGGTTAAAAATCATAGTATATTATACACTAGTTTCTATAAAAAAAATCAAATTTAATTGGGGACTATTTGAAATGATACGAGACTTTTAAGATCATTTATATATGTTAAGAGGGAATATTATGATGGAAGTCCATGCAAATAAATCATCGGAAAACTAGATTTTATGAAACTTTTCTAAATGCACATTTCGCCCAAAAATCATAATATAATATACACTAGTTTATACTTGTTTCGGTCAAAAATCAAATTAAATCGGGGACTGTTCGAAATGATACAAAATTTCACATATAATTTATATATTTTACAAGGGAAGGCTGTGATGGAAGTCCATGCAAAAAATCATCGGAAAATTAGATTCTATGAAACTTTTCGAAATGCAAGTTTCGGTCAAAAATCATAGTATATTATACACTAATTTCGGTCAAAAAAATCAAATTTAATTGGGGATTATTTGAAATGATACTAGACATTTCAGATCATTTATATATGTTAAGTGGGAAGGTTATGATGGAAGTCCATGCAAAAAATCATCGGAAAATTAGATTCTAAGAAACTTTTCGAAATGCACGTTTCGATCAAAAATCATAGTATATTATACACTAGTTTCGGTCAAAAAATCAAATTTAATTGGGGACTATTTGAAATGATACGAGACTTTTAAGATCATTTATATATGTTCAGAGGGAAGGTTATGATGGAAGTCCATGCAAAAAAATCATCTGAAATCTAGATTTTATGAAACTTTTCTAAATGCAAGTTTCACCCCAAAATTCATAATATAATATACACTAGTTTATACTTGTTTCGGTCAAAAATCAAATTAAATCGGGGACTGTTCGAAATGATACAAAATTTCACATATCGTTTATATATTTTACCAGGGAAGGTTGTGATGGAAGTCCATGCAAAAAATCATCGGAAAATTAGATTCTATGAAACTTTTCGAAATGCAAGTTTCGGTCAAAAATCATAGTATATTATACACTAATTTCGGTCAAAAAAATCAAATTTATTTGGGGACTCTTTGAAATGATACGAGACTTTTCAGATCATTTATATAAGTTAAGAGGGAAGGTTATGATGGAAGTTCATGCAAAAATATCATCTGAAAACTAGATTGTATGAAACTTCTAAATGCAAGTTTCGGCCCTAAAATTATAATATATTATACACTAGTTTATACTAGTTTCGGTCAAAAATCAAATTAAATCGGGGACTGTTCGAAATGATACGAAACTTCACATATCATTTTTATAGTTTACGAGGGAAGGTTATGATTGAAGTCCATGCAAAAAATCATCTGAAAATTAGATTCTATGAAACTTTTCGAAATGCAAGTTTCGGTCAAAAATCATAGTATATTTTACACTAGTTTCGGTCAAAAAAATCTAATTTAATTGGGGACTATTTGAAATGATACGAGACATTTCAGATCATTTATATATGTTAAGTGGGAAGGTTATGATGGAGGTCCTTGCAAAATATCATCGGAAAATTAGATTCTATGAAACTTTACGAAATGCATGTTTTGGTTAAAAATCATAGTATATTATACACTAGTTTCTATAAAAAAAATCAAATTTAATTGGGGACTATTTGAAATGATACGAGACTTTTAAGATCATTTATATATGTTAAGAGGGAAGATTATGATGGAAGTCCATGCAAATAAATCATCGGAAAACTAGATTTTATGAAACTTTTCTAAATGCACATTTCGCCCAAAAATCATAATATAATATACACTAGTTTATACTTGTTTCGGTCAAAAATCAAATTAAATCGGGGACTGTTCGAAATGATACAAAATTTCACATATAATTTATATATTTTACAAGGGAAGGCTGTGATGGAAGTCCATGCAAAAAATCATCGGAAAATTAGATTCTATGAAACTTTTCGAAATGCAAGTTTCGGTCAAAAATCATAGTATATTATACACTAATTTCGGTCAAAAAAATCAAATTTAATTGGGGATTATTTGAAATGATACTAGACATTTCAGATCATTTATATATGTTAAGTGGGAAGGTTATGATGGATGTCCATGCAAAAAATCATCGGAAAATTAGATTCTAAGAAACTTTTCGAAATGCACGTTTCGATCAAAAATCATAGTATATTATACACTAGTTTCGGTCAAAAAATCAAATTTAATTGGGGACTATTTGAAATGATACGAGACTTTTAAGATCATTTATATATGTTCAGAGGGAAGGTTATGATGGAAGTCCATGCAAAAAAATCATCTGAAATCTAGATTTTATGAAACTTTTCTAAATGCAAGTTTCACCCCAGAATTCATAATATAATATACACTAGTTTATACTTGTTTCGGTCAAAAATCAAATTAAATCGGGGACTGTTCGAAATGATACAAAATTTCACATATCGTTTATATATTTTACCAGGGAAGGTTGTGATGGAAGTCCATGCAAAAAATCATCGGAAAATTAGATTCTATGAAACTTTTCGAAATGCAAGTTTCGGTAAAAAATCATAGTATATTATACACTAATTTCGGTCAAAAAAATCAAATTTAATTGGGGACTCTTTGAAATGATACGAGACTTTTCAGATCATTTAAATATGTTAAGAGGGAAAGTTATGATTGAAGTTCATGCAAAAATATCATCTGAAAACTAGATTGTATGAAACTTCTAAATGTAAGTTTCGGCCCTAAAATTATAATATATTATACACTAGTTTATACTAGTTTCGGTCAAAAATCAAATTAAATCGGGGACTGTTCGAAATGATACGAAACTTCACATATCATTTTTATAGTTTACGAGGGAAGGTTATGATTGAAGTCCATGCAAAAAATCATCTGAAAATTAGATTCTATGAAACTTTTCGAAATGCAAGTTTCGGTCAAAAATCATAGTATATTTTACTCTGGTTTCGGTCAAAAAAATCTAATTTAATTGGGGACTATTTGAAATGATACGAGACATTTCAGATCATTTATATATGTTAAGTGGGAAGGTAATGATGGAGGTCCATGCAAAATATCATCGGAAAATTAGATTCTATGAAACTTTACGAAATGCATGTTTTGGTTAAAAATCATAGTATATTATACACTAGTTTCTATAAAAAAAATCAAATTTAATTGGGGACTATTTGAAATGATACGAGACTTTTAAGATCATTTATATATGTTAAGAGGGAATATTATGATGGAAGTCCATGCAAATAAATCATCGGAAAACTAGATTTTATGAAACTTTTCTAAATGCACATTTCGCCCAAAAATCATAATATAATATACACTAGTTTATACTTGTTTCGGTCAAAAATCAAATTAAATCGGGGACTGTTCGAAATGATACAAAATTTCACATATAATTTATATATTTTACATGGGAAGGCTGTGATGGAAGTCCATGCAAAAAATCATCGGAAAATTAGATTCTATGAAACTTTTCGAAATGCAAGTTTCGGTCAAAAATCATAGTATATTATACACTAATTTCGGTCAAAAAAATCAAATTTAATTGGGGATTATTTGAAATGATACTAGACATTTCAGATCATTTATATATGTTAAGTGGGAAGGTTATGATGGAAGTCCATGCAAAAAATCATCGGAAAATTAGATTCTAAGAAACTTTTCGAAATGCACGTTTCGATCAAAAATCATAGTATATTATACACTAGTTTCGGTCAAAAAATCAAATTTAATTGGGGACTATTTGAAATGATACGAGACTTTTAAGATCATTTATATATGTTCAGAGGGAAGGTTATGATGGAAGTCCATGCAAAAAAATCATCTGAAATCTAGATTTTATGAAACTTTTCTAAATGCAAGTTTCACCCCAAAATTCATAATATAATATACACTAGTTTATACTTGTTTCGGTCAAAAATCAAATTAAATCGGGGACTGTTCGAAATGATACAAAATTTCACATATCGTTTATATATTTTACCAGGGAAGGTTGTGATGGAAGTCCATGCAAAAAATCATCGGAAAATTAGATTCTATGAAACTTTTCGAAATGCAAGTTTCGGTCAAAAATCATAGTATATTATACACTAATTTCGGTCAAAAAAATCAAATTTATTTGGGGACTCTTTGAAATGATACGAGACTTTTCAGATCATTTATATAAGTTAAGAGGGAAGGTTATGATGGAAGTTCATGCAAAAATATCATCTGAAAACTAGATTGTATGAAACTTCTAAATGCAAGTTTCGGCCCTAAAATTATAATATATTATACACTAGTTTATACTAGTTTCGGTCAAAAATCAAATTAAATCGGGGACTGTTCGAAATGATACGAAACTTCACATATCATTTTTATAGTTTACGAGGGAAGGTTATGATTGAAGTCCATGCAAAAAATCATCTGAAAATTAGATTCTATGAAACTTTTCGAAATGCAAGTTTCGGTCAAAAATCATAGTATATTTTACACTAGTTTCGGTCAAAAAAATCTAATTTAATTGGGGACTATTTGAAATGATACGAGACATTTCAGATCATTTATATATGTTAAGTGGGAAGGTTATGATGGAGGTCCTTGCAAAATATCATCGGAAAATTAGATTCTATGAAACTTTACGAAATGCATGTTTTGGTTAAAAATCATAGTATATTATACACTAGTTTCTATAAAAAAAATCAAATTTAATTGGGGACTATTTGAAATGATACGAGACTTTTAAGATCATTTATATATGTTAAGAGGGAAGATTATGATGGAAGTCCATGCAAATAAATCATCGGAAAACTAGATTTTATGAAACTTTTCTAAATGCACATTTCGCCCAAAAATCATAATATAATATACACTAGTTTATACTTGTTTCGGTCAAAAATCAAATTAAATCGGGGACTGTTCGAAATGATACAAAATTTCACATATAATTTATATATTTTACAAGGGAAGGCTGTGATGGAAGTCCATGCAAAAAATCATCGGAAAATTAGATTCTATGAAACTTTTCGAAATGCAAGTTTCGGTCAAAAATCATAGTATATTATACACTAATTTCGGTCAAAAAAATCAAATTTAATTGGGGATTATTTGAAATGATACTAGACATTTCAGATCATTTATATATGTTAAGTGGGAAGGTTATGATGGAAGTCCATGCAAAAAATCATCGGAAAATTAGATTCTAAGAAACTTTTCGAAATGCACGTTTCGATCAAAAATCATAGTATATTATACACTAGTTTCGGTCAAAAAATCAAATTTAATTGGGGACTATTTGAAATGATACGAGACTTTTAAGATCATTTATATATGTTCAGAGGGAAGGTTATGATGGAAGTCCATGCAAAAAAATCATCTGAAATCTAGATTTTATGAAACTTTTCTAAATGCAAGTTTCACCCCAGAATTCATAATATAATATACACTAGTTTATACTTGTTTCGGTCAAAAATCAAATTAAATCGGGGACTGTTCGAAATGATACAAAATTTCACATATCGTTTATATATTTTACCAGGGAAGGTTGTGATGGAAGTCCATGCAAAAAATCATCGGAAAATTAGATTCTATGAAACTTTTCGAAATGCAAGTTTCGGTAAAAAATCATAGTATATTATACACTAATTTCGGTCAAAAAAATCAAATTTAATTGGGGACTCTTTGAAATGATACGAGACTTTTCAGATCATTTAAATATGTTAAGAGGGAAAGTTATGATTGAAGTTCATGCAAAAATATCATCTGAAAACTAGATTGTATGAAACTTCTAAATGTAAGTTTCGGCCCTAAAATTATAATATATTATACACTAGTTTATACTAGTTTCGGTCAAAAATCAAATTAAATCGGGGACTGTTCGAAATGATACGAAACTTCACATATCATTTTTATAGTTTACGAGGGAAGGTTATGATTGAAGTCCATGCAAAAAATCATCTGAAAATTAGATTCTATGAAACTTTTCGAAATGCAAGTTTCGGTCAAAAATCATAGTATATTTTACACTAGTTTCGGTCAAAAAAATCTAATTTAATTGGGGACTATTTGAAATGATACGAGACATTTCAGATCATTTATATATGTTAAGTGGGAAGTTTATGATGGAGGTCCATGCAAAATATCATCGGAATATTAGATTCTATGAAACTTTACGAAATGCAAGTTTTGGTCAAAAATCATAGTATATTATACACTAGTTTCTATAAAAAAAATCAAATTTAATTGGGGACTATTTGAAATGATACGAGACTTTTAAGATCATTTATATATGTTAAGAGGGAATATTATGATGGAAGTCCATGCAAATAAATCATCGGAAAACTAGATTTTATGAAACTTTTCTAAATGCACATTTCGCCCAAAAATCATAATATAATATACACTAGTTTATACTTATTTCGGTCAAAAATCAAATTAAATCGGGGACTGTTCGAAATGATAAAAATTTCACATATAATTTATATATTTTACTAGGGAAGGCTGTGATGGAAGTCCATGCAAAAATCATCGGAAAATTAGATTCTATGAAACTTTTCGAAATGCAAGTTTCGGTCAAAAATCATAGTATATTATACACTAATTTCGGTCAAAAAAATCAAATTTAATTGGGGATTATTTGAAATGATACTAGACATTTCAGATCATTTATATATGTTAAGTGGGAAGGTTATGATGGAAGTCCATGCAAAAAATCATCGGAAAATTAGATTCTAAGAAACTTTTCGAAATGCACGTTTCGATCAAAAATCATAGTATATTATACACTAGTTTCGGTCAAAAAATCAAATTTAATTGGGGACTATTTGAAATGATACGAGACTTTTAAGATCATTTATATATGTTCAGAGGGAAGGTTATGATGGAAGTCCATGCAAAAAAATCATCTGAAATCTAGATTTTATGAAACTTTTCTAAATGCAAGTTTCACCCCAAAATTCATAATATAATATACACTAGTTTATACTTGTTTCGATCAAAAATCAAATTAAATCGGGGACTGTTCGAAATGATACAAAATTTCACATATCATTTATATATTTTACGAGGGAAGGTTGTGAGGAAGTCCATGCAAAAAATCATCGGAAAATTAGATTCTATGAAACTTTTCGAAATGCAAGTTTCGGTCAAAAATGATAGTATATTATACACTAATTTCGGTCAAAATAATCAAATTTAATTGGGGACTATTTGAAATGATACGAGAGTTTTCAGATCATTTAAATATGTTAAGAGGGAAAGTTATGATGGAAGTCAATGCAAAAATATCATCAGGAAAACTAGATTCTATGAAACTTTTATAAATGCAAGTTTCAGACGAAAAATCAAAATATATTACACACTAGTTTATACATGTTTCGGTCAAATATCTAATTAAATCGGGTACTATTTGAAATGATACGAAACTTCACATATCATTTATATATTTTACGAGGGAAGGTTATGATGGAAGTCCAGGCAAAAAAATCATCAGAAAATTAGATTCTATTAAACGTTTCAAAATGAAAGTTTCAGTCAAAAATCATAATATATTATACACTAGTTTCGGTCCAAAAAATCAAATTTAATTGGGGAATATTATAAATGATACGAGACTTTTCAGATCATTTATATATGTTAAGAGGGGAGGTTATGATGGAAGTATATCCAAAAATAATCATCCGAAAACTAGAATCTATGAAACTTTTCGAAATACCAGTTTCGGCCAAAAAATAATAATATATTATACACTAGTTTATAGAAGTTTCGGTAAAAAATCAAATTAAATCGGGTACTGTTCGAAATGATACGAAACGTCACATATCATTTATATATTTTACGAGGTAAGGTTATGATGGAAGTCCATGCAAAAAATCATCGGAAAATTAGATTCTATGAAACTTTTCGAAATGCAAGTTTCGGTCAAAAATCATAGTATATTATACACTAGTTTCGGTAGAAAAAATCAAATTTAATAGGGAACTATTTTAAATGATACGAGACTTTTAAGATCATTTATATATGTTAAGAGGGAAGGTTATGTTGGAAGTTCATGCAAAAATATCATCTGAAAACTAGATTGTATGAAACTTTTCTAAATGCAAGTTTCGACCCTAAAATTATAATATATTATACATTAGTTTATACTAATTTTGGTCAAAAGTCAAATTAAATTGGGGACTGTTCAAAATGATACGAAACTTCACAAATCATTTATATAGTTTACGAGGGAAGTTATTATGGAAGTCCATGCAAAAAATCATCAAAAAATTAGATTCTATGAAACTTTTCGAAATGCAAGTTTCGGTCAAACATCATAGTAAATTATACAGTAGTTTCGGTCAAAAAAATCAAATTTAACTGGGGACTATTTGAAATGATACGAGACTTTTCAGATCATTTATATATGTTAAGAGGGAAGGTTATGATGGAAGTCTATACAAAAATAATCATCCGAAAACTAGATTCTATGAAACTTTTCGAAATACCAGTTTCGGCAAAAAAATCATAATATATTATACACTAGTTTATACAAGTTTCGGTAAAAAATAAAAATTAAATCGAGTACTATTCGAAATGATACGAAACTTCACATATCATTTATATATTTTACGAGGTAAGGTTATGATGGAAGTCCATGCAAAAAAACATCTCAATATTAGATTCTATGAAACTTTTAAAAATGCAAGTTTCGGTCAAAAATCATAGTGTATTATACACTAGTTTCGGTCAAAAAAATCAAATTTAATTGGGGACTCTTTGAAATGGTACGAGACTTTTCATATCATTTATATATGTTAAGAGGGAAGGTTATGATAGACGTCTATGCAAAAATAATCATCCGAAAACTAGATTCTATGAAACTTTTCGAAATACCAGTTTTGGCCAAAAAATCATAATATATTATACACTAGTTTCGGTAAACAAAAATCAAATTTAATTGGGGACTATTTGAAATGATACAAGACTTTTAAGATCATTTATATAGGTTAAGAGGGAAGGTTATGATGGAAGTCCATGCAAAAAAATCATCTGAAAAATAGATTTTATGAAACTTTTCTGAATGCATGTTTCGCCCCAAAAATCATAATATAATATACACTAGTTTATACTTGTTTCGGTCAAAAATCAAATTAAATCGGGGACTATTCGAAATGATACAAAATTTCACATATAATTTATATATTGTACAAGGGAAGGTTGTGATGGAAGTCCATGGAAAAAATCATCGGAAAATTAGATTCTATGAAACTTTTCGAAATTCAAGTTTCGGTCAACATTGATAGTATATTATACACTAATTTCGGTCAAAAAAATCAAATTTAATTGGGGACTATTTGAAATGATACGAGACTTTTCATATCATTTATATATGTTAAGAGGGAAAGTTATGATGGAAGTCAATGCAAAAATATCATCAGAAAAACTAGATTCTATGAAACTTTTCGGAATGCAATTTTCAGACGAAAAATCAAAATATATTATACACTAGTTTATACATGTTTCGGTCAAATATCTAATTAAATCGGGTACTATTTGAAATGATACGGAACTTCACATATCATTTATATATTTTACGAGTGAAGGTTATGATGGACGTCCACGCAAAAAAATCATCAGAAAATTAGATTCTATGAAACTTTTAAAAATGCAAGTTTCAGTCAAAAATCATAATATATTATACACTAGTTTCGGTCAAAAAAATCAAATTTAATTGGAGAATATTAGAAATGATACGAGACTTTTCAGATCATTTATATATGTTAAGAGGGAAGGTTGTGAAGGAAGTCTATCCAAAAATAATCATCCGAAAACTAGATTCTATGAAACTTTTCGAAATACCAGTTTTGGCCAAAAAATCATAATATATTATGCACTAGTTTATACAAGTTTCGGTAAAAAAATAAAATTAAATTGGGTACTGTTCGAAATGATACGAAACTTCACATATCATTTGTATATTTTACGAGGTAAGGTTATGATGGAAGTCCATGCAAAAAATGATCGGAAAATTAGATTCTTTGAAACTTTTCAAAATGCAAGTTTCGGTCCAAAATCATAGTATATTATACACTAGTTTCGGTAAAAAAAAAATACAATTTAATTGGGGACTATTTGAAATGATACGA